>CM040239.1:75134092-75179815 GCA_022545495.1 Chrysanthemum lavandulifolium | reverse complement strand
AAATTTACGGACTGTCATCTTGCTTATGTTTAAGTCAAGAAAGTGGCAAGAAAAACAACGAAAGAAAGTAGTGTTTGTCTATCGAGTCTTGGCTTAGCAACACCACTTTATACATGTAATTAACGGATAATTAGCTTGCCACCGGTCCCCATATCCCTTAACCGTTTTACTATTTCGACACCTAATGTTACAACCTTTTATAAAGATGTCCTTAATAGTTTATCCTAAATGTTTACGCTAAAGTGATAAATATTTAATCCTTTATCAAGTTTATCATAATGTATGTGCTATAACAAGTATAATTTTATCAAACCTATGATAAACTAGTTAGAAATATGAAATCTTTATGAACTCAAAATGGATCGCAATATAATTATATATTGTTTTCTAGTCAGGCCACTTGGCCTATCTATTAGTATCATTTATTAATAGAAAAATGCATCCTATTATGATGACAAACGTTATTTTTAATCACTAATCAGGCCACCTGCCCTAGCTATCTATATCATATAATAATAGAAAAATGCATCCTATTATGATGAAAACATTGTTATTATTATAATCATAATTAACTTTTCCGTAATCTACTGCAAAACAGTCACTTCTAATCTTTATTTAAGTAGTTGCCCCAACAGCCCTTATGCTTCATACTCCTCCATTTCTTTCTAACGGACTTGAAAGTTTCTTTTAGTAAAAAGCTGGAGACAAAGATGGTGGTAGAGAAGGATAAACGGCATTTGAGGGAGATAGTGGTGGATATTACGAATGGTCGAGCGGGTTATTCAAATGTGTTTTGACATCGTCAAACACATCTAAAAAATCAAACAATGACTCTATTTTGACACACCAATAGTCATAACTTTCACCATCAAAAATTAGGGCGACAAAATGACTTAGATCAAAACCTTATCGTCGTGTCATGACCTCTATTGTAAAATCGCCCAGCGGCCGATTAATCTTCGCATAATTGCGATCGGTCACTAAGCGCTCGGATTTATCATAATCGCCAATTTAATCGGTTTGGTCAAAGATTGCTTAAAATTGGTCAACAAACCGATTAATCGGACAAAATCGGTCTAATCGGATTAATCGGAAAAAATCGCTTAAAAATCGGTTAATAAAATCACTTAAAATGAGGACAAAATCGCTTAAAATCGGTCAACAAATCGATTAATCGACAAAATCGGTTAAACATCGCTTAAAATGGTCAACAAATCGAGTAATATCTATGTTTGAATTTGAACTTTAAAGAATTATGTATTATGTTTTGAACACTTGAAATATTTGAACTTTGATGCTTATGCTTATCTCATAGATATAATATAATATAATATAATATAATATCTAAAATTACAATTTTGTGCATAAAAATCCAATCGATTAATCTCCGTCTACCCGATTAATCGTTAAGTCCTACACGACCACCTCACTAGCACCTAGCGATTTTTACAACTTTGGTCATGACTCATGACACCTTTATAAATATGCATGGTAGGAACTCGCTTAACTCAAATTGATTCAAACAAGTTCTAGTATCAATTTACATAGGACATATGAGTTGTTCTCACGAAAGTTGCTAAATTAATTATTTGACAAAATATAAACCAATTCTTTTGTAGTAGGAAGCATTACACTCAAAATATACTTTATTTGAGAACTTAAAATACTTTCATTTATTTGTGTAACTCACTGGTACATCATATATAGTTTATTGTTTTCTACTCTTTATATAGATCAATCTGATGCTTATGAACAATGTAAAACTAATGAGATACTAGTATTCAAAGATATCTTGCGGTAAAACATTTTTCACATGTTTTTTGATTAGATGTTTAGAAAACAAAGTTTCATTTTTATTCAATAAAGCGTGTTTTCAGTTTTTTTTGAAGAAAACATGTTTCAGTTCACCTAACTGTACGTTTTTTCTCATGCATATATTGAAGCTTGTCTCCAATTTTGTTTCTTTTCATTTATTGCAAAACATATTAGTTTAATGAGATGAGATCCATGCAAAACCAATGTTATCTAAAGAACAAATGAGAAGATTTCAAGATCCAATCTTCTATCATCCAATGGTCCACATTCCATCCGAAAATAACAAGGAGGGCATATTAGTAAAATCACATATTACAATAAAAGCAAAAATAATCCCAAATCCTCTCATTAAACATACCACTTTCTCTCATCAAAAACCCAAATCCGGATCTCATCATCCTCTCGTCGAATTCATTGATTTCACGCGAATTCATTGAAAACACGCCGAATAATGAAACCACCGCGGATTCATTGAAAGCACCGCCGGATTCACTGAAACCACCATCAAACCGTCTGAATCAAACCGCGGAATAATAGAAACCAGCGACGGATTCATTGAAGCCGCCGGAATCAACAATAGGAATCAAATCTATTAAAACCGTCACCATCACATCAAACCGTCGAATCACCATTGAACCACCACCGATTAACAGAAATAATGCCGCCAGATGAGCGGGCGATTTAATTGAAGTTCCAGTAGATGAAAGTCAAGATAAAGATGATGGTGTGAATGAAACCACCGGTAAATTCCTTGATTCAATTCTTGTTGTAAAATGCAAATCCCATGGGATTCCAGTGTTTACATGTTGAAAAAGCAAATCCATGGGATTCCGATGGTTTATATGTTTTAGATTCAATTGTTGTTGTAAAATGCCAAATCCATGGGATTCCGATGGTTTACATGTGTTTAGATTCAATTGTTGTTGGAAAATGCAAATCCATGGGATTCGATGGTTTACATGTGATTAGATTCAATTCTTTTGGAAAAAAGAAAATCCCATGGGATTCCAGTGCTTTATATGTGTTTAGATTCAATTCTTGTTGTAAAAATTCAAAATCCCATGGGATTCCAGTGGTTTACATGTGATTAGATTCAATTTTTTTTTAAAAAAGCAAATCCCATGGGATTCAAGTGATTTATATGTGTTTAGATTCAATTGTTGTTGTAAAAATACAAAATCCCATGGGATTCCAGTGGTTTACATGTGATTAGATTCAATTCTTTTTGAAAAAAGCAAATCCCATGGGATTCCAGTGATTTATATGTGTTTAGATTCAATTGTTGTTGTAAAAATGCAAAATCCCTGCAAAATCCCATGGAATTCCAGTTGTTTACATGTGATTAGATTCAATTCTTTTTGAAAAAAGCAAATCCCATGGGATTCCAGTGATTTATATGTGTTTAGATTCAATTGTTGTTGTAAAAATGCAAAATCCCATGGGATTCCAGTGGTTTACATGTGATTAGATTCAATTCTTTTTGATAAAAGCAAATCCCATGGGATTCCAGTGGTTTATATGTGTTTAGATTCAATTCTTGTTGTAAAAATTCAAAATCCCATGGGATTCTGTATTAAATCACACGGGATTCACCATGAAAATATAAAGGTCTTCATTGTGAGTCATATGGGATTCCCAGTGAATCCCATGGGATTCATATATAATCCCATGGGATTCGCATACAATCCCATGGGATTACATATAAATCCATGGGATTCACATTTTTTAATCTTAATCCCTTAATATTTTTCTTTTATATGCGATTCTATGAGATCACCAAGACCAACTTTATATGAACACACCGAGACACGGGTGGATCGATATATTGGGAGCCTCATGTGGAAGGAATTGTTGTACCGGAAGAGGGAAATACTATGATACTATAGAGGAAGCTATAGATATGTATAGTACCTATCTTTGAAGCGGGAGGGTTTCAAATTAAAAAGCATGACGATTAACAAAATGCGGAATTGTACAAGCAAAATACATCATGTGTAACAAAGAAGGAGCTCGAGACATATTAATGTAGACACTTTGGATCCTAAGCACAGCGAGAAACAAAAAAAATACAACTCTACATGTAACAGGTTGTCAAGCTCGTATAAGGTTAGAATTGGATATCGTTTCGGAAAATACAAGTTAATTAAGTTTATTGCAAAACACAATCATATGCTTATACCAAAAGAGTATAAACATTTTACAAAAAGCAAAGAAAAATGACCGAGCGAGAAAAATGTTTGTTGTTAAAGCGACAACAAACAAAATAGGTGC
Source organism: Chrysanthemum lavandulifolium (assembly GCA_022545495.1). Lineage (NCBI taxonomy): Eukaryota > Viridiplantae > Streptophyta > Magnoliopsida > Asterales > Asteraceae > Chrysanthemum > Chrysanthemum lavandulifolium. The sequence continues at coordinate 75,175,729 of CM040239.1, read as the reverse complement.
AACACAGACTCGCAACTTGTTAACTTAGTATGAAAGGTGGATATGAATATGTACATGGGACATCTTCGATTTTAAGAATCATCGGTGGAATATTAATATATTCATAGGCGAAAGTGACGCACAAATGCTTATAAATAAAATGGAAAACAGAAAGTCGTATGTGCCAAACTTTACATTTCAGTATAAGGTAGAAGAAAGTGAGTTGGTCGCAATGTTTTGGGCTGATGAAGTTGCAAAATGCAATTTTAAGGAGTTTGGAGACATAGTATCTTTTGATGCAACATTCAGGTGTAATAAGTAAGTGTATGTTCTTAATATAATTTATTTTGATTAAAATCACATAAGATTCTGTTATAAATCCCATGGGATTTATATGTAAATCCCATGGGATTATACAAGGGATCACATGGTAATCTGTATGAATCACAAGGGATCCTTGAGAATCCCATTGGATTCTCTGTGAATCCATTGGGATTCTATGTGAATCCCATGAGATTGTTTTTAAATCACATAAAGATACTTGGCAAGTAAAATTATTAAAAGACATGGATCATAGAGAATCCCATGGGATTCAGTAATCACATTTTATTCTGTCACTAAAAGTTATGTTATTTTTAGATACAACATGGTGTTTGTACCATTTACCGGTGTCGATAATCATAAAAAGTGTGTCACGCTTGGTTCGGGAATGCTTTTAAAAGAAGACACTGAATCCTACACATGGCTACTAAAGGCATTCATGACTGCTTTTTCCAAAGAATCAACGATGGTGGTGACGGATCAAGACGGGGCAATGAAAAGAGCCATTGAAGCCGTTTTCACTAAATCAAAACATAGACTTTGCATGTGGCATATTCACCAAACAATTCCAGCAAAGGTAATTTATTGAATGTTTTTATCTGAATCTCATGGGATTCTTTCTGAATCCCATGGGATTCTTTCTTAATCCCATGGGATTCATTCAAAATCCTATGGGATTCTTCTTTGAATCTCATGGGATTCTTCTTTGAATCCCATGGGATTCTTTTCTGAATCCTATGGGATTCTTTTCTAAATCCCATGGGATTCTTTCTGAATCTCATGGGATTCAACTGGGAATCCGACAGTGGTTTACATGTGTTTATCATTTTATTTACAGATTTGTAAGGAAATATACAATGAAACTGATTTCAAGAAGCGTTTAAACAAGATAATTTGGAATATGTTCATGGAACCGATGGAATTTGAAGAGAAATGGGCTATGTTGATTGAAGATTTTGGTTTGCAAAACCACAAATGGATGACCAAAATGTTTAAACTACGAAATGTGGATTCCGGCATATTTTATCACCTCGCCTTTGTTTGGATTGATGAGAACGACATCAAGGTGCGAGAGTGAAAACTTCGTTCTTCAAAAGTTTCACAAGCCGGGACCGACACTAGTTAGTTTCATGATGTCCTATGAATCGACAATGGAGAGACAACGTTATATTCAAGAACATTTGGACTTTAAAACACTAGACGCGGCTCCAAAATGTGAAACAAAGTTAGCAATTGAGCGTCATGCGACAAAAGTTTATACTAGGACAATATTTCTACTTGTTCAAACGGAAATAAAAGAGGCATCTTGGACTTGTGCGATCAGAGAACTAAAAATAGAAGAACGTTGTGAGAGTGTCATTGTTAGAGACAAAAATCCGACTTATAGAATCCTTAATAAGGAAGTTGCAAAAGAACTAGCGGATGACGCAAAACAAAGAGTAAATGAAATATTTGTAGACTATAAGGTATATTACTTTCTGGTATAAACTAGGATTAATCAAGTAATCCCATGGGATTCATAATAAATCCCATGGGATTCATAATCAATCCCATGGGATTCTTATTTAATCCCATGGGATTCATAATCAATCCCATAGTAATCCCATGGGATTCAGTATGAATCTCATGGGATTGTCTAATAGGATTGGCTAATAATTATAGGTATTCACTGGGAATCCCATGGGATTCTGTTTAAAATCCCATGGGATTATCTAATGGGATTGGCTAATAATTATTGTGTTTTAAAAGGTCTTGCGTGTCTGACGTAAGATGGGTCGGTGGTGTGTAGTTGCAGACATTTTGTACGATTCGGTTTCCTATGCCGACACATATTATGTGTTTTCAAGAATCGTGATATTAACTTCATTCCAAAACAATATATTTTGAGGCGTTGGACAAGAGATATAATACCACCTGATTTGAGAAGGAAAAGAAACATATATGGTGAAACAAATGAAGAAATTCGAAGACTTACAAATGAGGCAACGTTTCTGGTGGATGAATGTTTGTTTCGGTTGAGCAAAGACAAAGTGAAGATGGGTGCTTTTGTAGAAAAGTTAAAGACATTGAAAATGTGGTGGAGGCCGAGGTGCCAAATCCTCCTTCAAGAAATACAGAGATGTAATTGGTGATCATTTTGCTATTTCTAACCCTGAGAAGAAAATAGTTAACAATCTAACAAAAGCAAGAAATAAAGGGAATATTTCAGAAGCAGAACGAAATGAAAGGCGAAAGAGTGAAAGAGAAAAAGCGCTTCAAGTTAAAAAGAAACAAATGAAGCCTTGTGGACATTGTGGAGAGAAGACAAACTTGCATATGAAAACAGCTTGTCCGATGAACCCAAAGGCAAGGCGAAAGGCGAAACCAACTGATGTTTGAAAAAAATTAATTTACTTATATTCCTATTTTTTTGTTAGTTCTTTTTTATTATTTTCTTGAATATATAGATTGAATATTCAGATGTTTTTTAGATGATTTCCAAAAGAAAAATTATTTTTCTTTGTTATTTATATTATGTTTAAAAACTTGTGTGGATAATCTGAATGGATCACAATGAATCCCATGGGATTCAGTTAGAAATCCCAAGTTCTTTTTTATTATTTTCTTGAATATATTGATTGAATATTCAGATGTTTTTTAAGATGATTTCCAAAAGAAAATTTATTTTTCTTTGTTATTTATATTCTGTTTAAAAACTTGTGTGGATAAATCCCATGGGATTCAGTTAGAAATCCCATGGGATTCACAATAAATCCCATGGGATTCACAATAAATCCTATACTTATATTCTATTTCAAAAAGTTGTATGCATAATCTGCATGGATTCACAATGAATCCCATGGGATTCACAATGAATCCCATGGGATTCTGTATAATCCACATAAAAGATAAACAACAGTTAACATTATAAAACTCCATCATAAACTGTTATAACATTCTCAAAATGATCTACCATCAATGCACATGTTTTCAAAAGAACATTCTCAAAACAGATCTAACATCAATTAACATGTTTTTTAACATTCTACAATCAACTGATCAACTCGCTTCAACTGGATCAACTAGCAACTTTTCTACAATCAAGCTACCTTCAACTGGATCAACGGGTAACTTTTCAGTGTTTTCTGGAATCACTTCATGTTTTTCCCTAATCTTAATAGCTTCAACAATTATGTTCATCATTTCTAGAGGAGGAAGTTTATCAAACTCTTTGGCTAGATCAATAAGCTTACCAGCATGCATATTAATCTCATGTAACAAGATCTTGGTAGCAAACTTGAATCTTAGTCGCCTCAACATGTCGACCTGCCTCATCTTGTAACCATCCATTTCACAGCAGCCAGACTCGGAAATCAGCCCACAATCCCATTTTGTAGCAGGTTCACGATGGTAACATTCCATATGTACCATGGTGAAAATACCACAATCACTAAAAATTTTCTTTGTTCTCCATTTTAGCTTTGGGACTTTTGGTTTAGCTTTAAGAATGTTACCATGTTTCTTGTGACCATAGAGCTTCAGGTGTCGGGAAAACAGCTTTATCTACAAAATTATTATAAAAAAGATCATAAATTACTAGAATTCTGGGAAAATGTCAATAGCGATTCAAATGGAAATCTGTATGAATCCCATGGGATTATGTTTAAATCATAAAGTATTCATCAAAGAATCCCATGGGATTCATACTGAATCCCATGGGATTCATACTGAATCCCATGCGATTCTGCAGTAAAGTAAATACTATTCATACTGAATCCCATGGGATTCTGCAGTAAAGTAAATACTTACAAGTAGTAAGTTCAAAAAAAATACTTACAAGTAGTTCACATGTTTTTTTATATTTCGAATCATATGTTGCTCCCGAATCCATGTTATCTAGTATCGTTATCGATAATGTTTTGGTAAGGCTGATGACGATGACATAAAAGTGGCCACCATTGCAAATTGGAAATAAAGCCTGTTTTAACAAAAACAAAAATAATAAAAATGAATCCAAAGTAAAAATACAAACAACAATTTATAACAAAAAAATAAGAATAATAAAAAAAAAATACCAAGTCAATGCCACAAGAGCCAAGCCAAGAACACTATCTACAAACCGAGCTAAAATTTCCTTTTCAAAACTTTCAAATTTTTGTCCTCGACGCCAAAGTCCCATCAAACATAGATTTTATCTATATGCAATTTACAAGATCATGTTATGATTTGTATTGCTTTGGGGTGTTTGGTAAGTCGATTAACATGATCGTGAGCTTTATTAAACAAATAAGAATACTAAGCAAATCGAAATAAATACTTACAATACATCCGGTTGGGAAAAAGTGCCGTGATGGAAAGCCATGTTCTTTAAATCTTTCTTCATAATTCGAATGGCACTCCAACAACAACAACATTGGCGTCTATCCACAAACTGGCGGCGCTAATGTTTCCATAGCCAAACGAATTGAAAACACCGTGAACTCCCGAGAATGGGATTCAAAAATTCTCTCACTATATGAGTAAACAAGAAAAAGAAAAAAAAATCATTTCAGAATCACATTGGAGTTTGTATGAATCCCATGGGATTCAAAACAGAATCCCATGGGATCCAATACAGAATCCCATGGGATTCACTACAAATCTCATGGGATTCATAATGAATTCAATAAGATTTGTAGTGAATCCCATGGGATTCACACTGATATCATTTAATAACAATAAATGAAAAACAAATAAAAAAATTTTAAAGGAACCTCTTTCAAAAAAGAATCTTCCGAACCGCCACAAATAAACCCTTCAGCCTCTTGAACCTCGGATTCAGTCCATTCTGGTTGAAGTGGTAGCAAACCAAAACATTCTTCTTTAAGTTCTAGATCATGTCGTTGGGACATTAAATATGAAGGCCAACTTTTGATTGCAGGACGTGTCCGGACAACAGGAATCTTTTCATGCTTTGTGGAATCCAGATACAAAAGCTGAAAAACAAAAAAGTGTAAAGAATATAACAAATCTGTCACACAAACACGTTTAATAATAAAAAAATAGAGTTCAAAACTTAGAAACTTACAACAAGGAAGGTATATGGACCAGTATAATGATTAGATGTCGTTGTTGGGACTTTATGGCGTTTAAGGCAGGAAAAAATAAAGTCACACCAATCAATATCCTTAACATCAGTATCTTCACGCAATCTTAACACAACATCCAAACATATCTTCCCCTTTAACCCATCAACCTCACCCATCATGTTTGCAAAAAGGGTACAGAAGTTGACTTTAAAAAGGAAGTCGGCTTCCCGAGACTCGATCAATTTATTAGCAATGTCATTAACACAGACATCCTTGAGTTTTTTAGGATGAAACTGACCGATCCAATTCCTCAGAAAGTCATCATTTTTTGATCTATGATCTAGAGAAAAAAGAGATCGACCACCAAACGGAACACCTAATATCTCATGAATTTTTGAACTAGTGACCTTGATTGACTCGCCATTCTCCAAAACCAACTCACAACTTTCTGAATGAAATCTAGAAACTACATACCTTCCCAACCTTGAAGGAATGTGATCTATGTTACAATTTTGTAACGAACTAAATCCGATGTCAGCCAAAAACCGCCTCATATCAACCTTAGCGTCACGGATGGCGTAAAAAGAGTCAGAGGTGTTGTCCGTGAATGAAGAATTGGAAAATTGGCAACATACTTTTCATGCGCTTCCTCTTCAGGCGTCAACTCCTTCTTACCTTTCTTCTTCAACTTCCCCTCTTCACCATATTCTTCCTTCTTTACAAGCTTCTTATCATCAACGTCATCAGAATTCTCCCTCTTTCTCTTAGCCAAACCCTTTCCCTTCAAAACCTTTTTCGTATCTTCAAAGTCATCAGAATCTACGTAAAAAAAAAGACATTATAAATATGTTGGTCAACAAAATCCCATACTTATACAATATTTCAAAAACTTATATGCATAACCTGCATGGATCACAATGAATCCCATGGGATTCACATACAATCCCATTGGATTCACAATGAATCCCATGGGATTTACATACAATCAACCAAAAAACCCTGATTAAGCCCTCAACTACCTACTTTAAGCCCTGATTAAGCCAGCTTAGAAAATTCCTAAATTTATACTAAAATAGGCATGCTAACCACAACCAACCAAATAGCTTATTTCCAGAATTTCAACTAATTTGGACATGCTATGAGGAAATTAAAAATCAAAACTATAAGCTATTTGGACATATGGAGAACTAATGTGCAGAGCAGATAAGGTGAAAAAGAGTACTTGCAGATCTAAAAAGCTAATACTACAAGGCTCCTATGGTGAGATCAGATCCTAACAATTATAGCCTGCTACTACTAACTACTTAGGGATGCTAGATGTGCAACAATAAACTCAAGTACATATAACAGAAAAACAAATTTAAAACAAGTAGCATACTGTGGTGCAGGGCATTACCTTTTGCCTGTTCCTTTACATTCTTATCCCCTCGCTCCTTAACAACAGCCTTCTTACCCTTCTTACTCTTTTGCTCATTGGCCTCTTCATCCTTCTCCGACACCTTCTCCTTTTGAACAGGTGCCTTCTCCGACACCTTCTTAGCTGGCACCTTGTCTTTTTCAGCCAGCACTTTCTCTTTATCTTGAAGACATAAGTAAATGATTTTTATTATTTTTTTCCTTTTGGGACTACTGAAACAAGCTAATGAAAAAACTATTTTGGATTTTTAAAATTTTTTGTAACAACTGAATTGGACTAAAACTGTTTATCAAAACCAAGTAAAACTACTTTATGACTTCTAAAATGCAATTCATTACTAAAATTAGAAGAACTTCATCTTAAACCGATTCAAAGCGATAATTAACATAAATCTCAACATTAAAAGCAGTTAAAATTATACCTTTTGTTGCTTGACCTTGCTTTTTTCTACTCTCTCTAATTCGAGATAAAGACAAAATCCTTTTACGCTTCACTTCATCTGGTTCAACAGACTCCAGTTTATCCAACTTAACAGCAGAATCTACATAAAAAAAGACATGATATAAATATATTGATCAAAAAATACCATGATACAATCCCATGGGATTGTATGGAATCCCATGGGATTCATTAGCTGATTTAGAACAGTTTAACAAACTAAAAAACGGAGCATGCAAAATCCTCTTAATAAATCCCATGAGATAAAAAATATACCTTTTTTCAGTTTTTTCTGATAGACCATTAAACTCTTCTGTTTATCTTCAGTCTCAACTGGCTTAACCTTAGCCGACTTATCCGACTTATCAACCTTAACATATGTCTTCTTATCCCCTCGCTCCTTACCAACAGCCTTCTTACCCTTCTTAGCCTCTGCATCCTTGGCTCCTTGGTCCTTGGCCTTATTACCCTTCTTAGCCTCTGCATCCTTGGCTCCTTGGTCCTTGGCCTTATCCCCTTGCTCCTTGGCCTCTGCATCCTTCTCTGACGGCACCTTCTCCTTTTGAACAGGTGCCTTCTCCGACACCTTCTTAGCCGGCACCTTTTTTTTCCAGCCGGCGACTTCTCTTTTTCAGCTTGAAGGATATCAGATTTTGTTAACCACTTCTTCCGTGGGGAACCTCTGACAACACCTAACATAAAAAAAATTAAAAAAAAATAAAAAAACATTAGATATACAATAACTGAGCATTAAGAATCCCATGAGATTCATACTCAATCCCATGGGATTCAGTACTGAATCCCATATGATTGAGTATGAATCTCATGGGATTCAGAATAATCAGAAGAATCTAGATTCAGAATACCACTAGTAATAACAATCTCGTTAACTAACATTCTAACATTCTCACACCATCAAAATGTATCGAAAAACGAATAAACACAAACACAACAACAAACACTAATCCTACACGTTAAGGAAAACAACTCTTTTGTTCAACCTCATAAATACTAATTCCAAATATCCTAATCCATGGGCAAGAGTCTTCGAAACATTGTAGCAGTTAACTAAACTATCATTCACAGATATCTACAAACAAGTGCTACCATACCAGGGACATGTGACTATTTATTCGCATTAATCTGCATTTTAATTTCATTTCTGTCTCATTTGAAAAAGTGCCAATTTAGTTACTCCCTCTATACCAGAATTATTACCTTCCACATTCAGTAAATGGATACTTTTAACCATGCCTACTAAGGTACAATGAAAGCTAGATAATAGAAAAAAATATATAATTACAACTTCTGCTCCAATTATGCCATCTGTTAACGAAAACCATTGAGTATCTTCTAGATAGAGATGAAATATATTAACATTAATCTGCCAATTGATTCAGTTTGCAAGTTGCAACAACACATATAAATTTCAAAACTCAACAAATATAGAAAACGATGAATACATGACAAATTAGTTGTACAACATTATAATTATCTATGTCGCACAGAATCAATGGTATGGTCAACAGCTAGCACATTAGATGCTCCTTATAAACAAGCTGGCACAATAGAAGTCGAAGCTACAACACATATTTTCAAATAAAAATTTTAAGAAGTCCAACTTGTTCCTGCCTGCATTAGGTTGATACTAATACATTTTTATATTTTACTATTGATGTCGACCCACCCCACTAAGATGCTCTGCTTATATCAGCTGCAGTATCACATTTACATTCCAAAAATCTTAGACATATAACGAAAAAATTAACAGAAGTTTTTAACATGTCTCTAAAGCCAACTAAAGGTATGTCGCTAAGAAGCAAAGCAAAGTTCATGAACCACAATCTATCAACCACTTTTGCTGTGAAAGCCACCTTCAAGGGTTGACAAACATCCATAACATACATCCAAAATTTCGCCAAACATTCAATAACATACATCCACAAATACCACTAACGGTGCTACAACTACGCTACCAAATACCACTAACTGGTGCTAGTTTCGCCAAATACGCTACCAAATGTATTAGTATCAACCTAATGTATTAATTAACATCAGTTGCTTATTGTCAACATTCAATCAAAAGCTACAACTACGCTACCAAATACCACTAACTGGTGCTAGTTTCGCCAAACATCCATAACATACATCCATAAATTTCAGCCACAACTCTTCAATAACAAATTAAGCTCTAAAATAAGCAATCTAATCTGATTCCTATAACACAAACTTTAATCCATCACAAATTTCAGTCACAACTATTCAATCAAAAAATAAGCAACTGATGTTAATTAAGCAAAAAATAATTAAAAAATGAATTTCGAAGCTTACTTTTATCAGAAACTTTAGATGAAGGAGGTTTTGCCACTGAATCGCCTTTAGATAGGGCTAATTCTTCTCGAATATCCATTTAAAATGAATAATTACGGTTTCACGGTGGTTTTGGAGGTGGTTTTGGGGGCGGTTTGGCGGTGGTTGACGGTGGTTGGCGGTGGTTAGGGTTTGAAGATGGTTTGGGGATCTAAAAAGTTGAGAGGATGTGAGAGTGAGTGAAGCGTGTGTGTGTTTTCACGTTTCTGTATTTTGAGTATAATGAGAATGTGAAATTATAAAAAATGACCCTTAAGTATAATTTTAGTTTTAAATGAAAATTAATCTAATATGTTGGATTCAGATGGATGGATGGTTGAGATCTAACCATTTGTTCTTTAGATAAAACTTGTTCCGTATGAAACTTTTCTCTTAGTTTAATTTACACTCCACAAGACCACAATGTAATAACAAAAATGTCTTTTAATAATACATAAGAGGTGAATTATTTAACTAATTCCACGAATTAGAAATATAAAATCTTTGTGAAATCATAAAAAGATCGCAATCTAATTTTATATGTTTTTGTAATCAGGCCACATGACATTATCTTTTATATTTTATTAAAAGTAAATGCCTCCTATTAAATGAAAGGAATCGTTAGTATTATTATAATGATAATTAACTTTTTCGTGATCTAATGAAAAAACCAAGGTTGTCAAGATCGGGATCCTACTCAGGATCGTTTTCGTTTTGCAAGATCGTGATCGTAAGATCGGATCGGGATCTTAAGATCCTACTCTAATGTTATTTCTTAATAGTTTATGTAATTTTATACAAATCTACAAATTCTAATACATTATAACCACAAAATACTATGAATGTTTCATATAAATGTTGTCCTAAATTATGATTATAAAATGTTTAAAAAGATTAACATGTTGTTTTTTGAATATTACAAACAAACAACCCATAAATTTGTAGTTTTTTAGTTTGTAATCCGAGAAAAGTAAGATCGGATCGGATTAGATCGTAAGATCGTATGGTCAAGATCGGGATCCTATAAGATCTTAAGCTTACAAAGATCCTATGTAGAATCCGGATCGTTTTTGCTTTGCAGTATCGTAAAATCGTAAGATCCTAAGATCAGGATCGGGATCCTGACAACTATGAAACAGTAAGTCAATTGCCAATAGTCACTACTATCTTTATTTAAGTAGTCACCCCAAATGGCCTTGTGCTTCATACTCTTCCATTTCTTTCTAACATTCTTGAAAGGTTCTTTGCGTAACAAAAATGGAGACAAAGATGGTGGTAGAGAAGGCCGATCAAACGGATTTTGAGGGCGACAGTGGTGGATACTACGAATGGTCGAACTCAAAAACACCTTTGTTAAGTGAGACGAAGCTTGGTGCGGGAAAACTTCTCCTCCACCCTCTTGGCTTTGCTCTTCCTCACTATGCGGATTCCTCCAAAATTGGCTTTGTCCTTGAAGGTATACTTAGTTTTTTTGGTAAAGGGTTATACCGGCGACAAACTTTTATTAATATAAACGAGATTTAAAAAGGAAATGTTAGTGGGTTAAATTTGTTTAGAACCTTGAAGGTATATTTAGTTGATACCTTGTGAGATGTAAACTTTGTAAAGTATGACACTACTTTGACCTACACAGTAAAACTTTGTTTTGTAGCTTGAAAAACGAGTATGGTGAGATGTAAACTTGAAAATCAAGATGAAATATTGGAATCAATTGTACTCGGTAAACTCGAGTATGGTGTATTGCGAAATTTACCATTATACATACCAGCTATAAGTCTCGTGCACATACGATAGATATGAATAAATTTAGTATTACTATTCACGGATTTAGTTATACCATCATCGACGATGATCAAAGTAAATGTTTTCCTTAATATAAAATCTGTGGGTATTTGTTAAAAGTGTAAGCTTATAGAAAATTATAAAAATTGGAGGATTTAGATTAAATTCTAGGTAATTGAATTTAATATTAGATTATTTCATATAGTTTTCTACTTAATTGTCTTTTACTTTAACCAATTAGAATATATCTACATTTTCATCTATCATTGAAGTTTTTTTTTTTTTTTTTTTTTTTTTTTTTTTTTTGAAAGGCATCTATCATTGAAGTTTAATTTTTTATTTATTTTTAATTCTTTATATAACTTAAACACGCCTGTTTATGACTTTTTCATGAAAATGAATATGACCAAATTTATACTAATTGAGTATCCAACTTTGATTTTTAGTAACTAATTAAGTGACTCAATTTTTGCACATTATTGATCGAATTTAATTTTCCTCATTACATAAAAGATTTGAATCATTACATATATTTGAATAATTGTGGAAAATATATTTTTATGACATGAAAAAAAAAAGAAAAAAAAAACTGTCAAGTCTTAGAAGAAGAATATCTCGATTAGTTATCAAGGGCATGTTTGGTAGAAAGCTTTTTTAGAGCTTTTAGCTATTTGTTTCGGAAAAAAAGCTCGCAAAAAGCTTTGTTTGGTTAAATAGAATGGAGCTTTATATTTACACAAATAGCTCAAAATTAAATGCTAATTAATGTAACTTTTTAAATTTAGAGGAGCTGTTAGTTACTAAATTGACTTAAATACCCCATGCCAACGTATGTAAAAAACGCAACTATTTTTTATCTGATTCAAAATTTTATGACACATCTCTTGTTCCGACGGCGGATTTTCACATACATTTCCTCTCAAAATATACTACTTTTGTGAAATATATATTATTAACTAATTGCTATCCATTATTTATGTGATACTATTTTTTATTTTTATTTTTTTTAGAAAGACAACAAATTTATAGAAACCAACAAAAATACAAAGAAAAGGCACCTCACCCCAGTTAATCAAGCAAATTAAGTGAAAGATAGAGACCCAAAAGTACAAAACAAAATTACAAAAAAAGCAACACACTAAGAAACTGACCACATTTTTCCAATATTCTACCTAAAAGACTAACACTATGCAGACACAATATGGTACTTGAGACATGTTACAAAACAACACTCTTACCACCAATCACTGTCACAATATAGGTCCACAAGAGAATTACCTCCCATGAAACCTATACCACTAGTGTGCACTAAGAGACAAAATCACAAGGATATTATTTTAACATGATGGAGACACTTGCATTCCTTTCGTTGATTTATGGCAGTGACAATTGCACATGAAGCACTTGACCACTGCACTTGCAGACGAAAATGCATCCAAAGCAAACAGACCAAACACTGATAAACGGAACCAATACCTAGATGAGAATATAGCATTCCCATATGCCATAGTCATCACCAGTGCCCATTTGCTTATAACATCACACAATCTCAGACATATTAAGACACTTCTGGTCCAAACTGAAACTTGCAGGCGAACTGAACTGACTTGCAGCCACCAACTCAGATACCACTAACACAGACAAACAGATAACAGTAGCAGCTGTATACAAACACATAATCTGATGAAGAGAAAACTCACTGCAGCCGAAAGTTTATAGGGTCCCTTAACCATTGTTGCCAATCTATCACTTTATATTTATTTGATCGTCGAACAATCCACTCATAACTTTTCAATTGAATATCTTGAACAATTTTGTTATTACTTGCAATCTTGTTACTGAACAGGCGTGCATTCCTTTCTTTCCATATGAAGTATCCGGTAGTCCAAATTACCGCTTGCCAAACAGGAGCAAAATAGCAAGGGACGTTAACGTTTCCACTTGATGAAAAAAATTCATCAATAGAGAAAGCGTTAACATTCCCCACTTTCCACCAATTAAATATCTTGTCCCAAACACTCATAGCCAAATCACAAGTGACCAAGCTATGAGCACACGTTTCCACACTATTATTACAACTTGGGCAAAGAATTGAGTCCAAGTCAACACCTCTCCTATCTAGCTCCACACGAACCGGAAGTCTTCCTTTTAGAGCCCTCCACACGAATATGTTTACCTTCTTAGGCACCAACTTATTCCAAAGCGTCTCTTGACCTCCAATATCCGAAAGTAAAAACTTATCCTCGATCATTCTTGATAACTCTTTGACCGCAAACTCACCGTCTTCATCAAGCGACCACCTCCACCGATCCCTACAATTATTAGAAATGAACACATGTTGCAACACACCTATAAGATCCTCGAACTCCTTACTTACTCTACCCCTAATGCTTCTAACCCAATCCCATTCCCACACCCAACTATTATTTACCCATACCCCTCTTTCCATCACACTAGCCTTCTTCCTCCTATCTAAATGATACAATCTAGGAAATCTATCACAAAGCCGCCCATTATCCACCCATTGATCAACCCAAAACCTAATATCCCTCCCATCACCTAAAACTCCCAAAAAAGAAGAAGTGAACTCTACCCCCAACCCGTCAATCTCATCACCAATCTTCACAACATCGCACCAAACCCCACCCCCTTAACCCCCCACCCATTGCCCTAGCGTCCCCCAAACCCCCACTATTACCATGGATACTCTTGATCACCTTAACCCATAAACTTCCCCCTTCCTTCTTAAATCTCCATCACCATTTCCCTAACAATGCCAAGTTTTTTGCCCCGTAAAGACCCAATATTAAGCCCCCCTCCCCAAATGAATTTAGGACCGAATCCCATTTGACCCAAGAAAGCTTTTTGCCCTCACCCGACACACCCCAAAATAAATTTTTTCTAATTCTCTCAAGACTTTTTATGACACTCATAAGCACGCGGAACATCGAAAAATAATACAATGGCAAGCTACCAAGGACCGACTTAACCAATGTTAGACGACCCCCAAACGACATCGTTTTAGCTTTTCCAATCACCCAACTCTTTTTGAATTTATCCACCCGTCGCTTGTTTTCCCTAATCGGTAAAACCAAATACGTAAACGGGAATTCCCCAATGTCACACCCCATCCACCCTCGCCATATCCGACATTTCGCCCCCACTAACTCCTATGCCGTATAATTTACTCTTGTTATAGTTTACCCTTAGACCGGAAACTTCTTCAAAACACTTGAGGATACACATAAGAGACTTAGCGTTCTCTCTATTCCATTCTCTGAAGAAAATGGTATCATCCGCGTATTGAACATGAGAGATCGTGACATTGTTCACGCCAATCACCACGCCTCTGAATATGCCTTTTTTCACCGCTTCGTTGACAATCGCGTTTAGCCCCTCCGCTGCCAAAATAAAGAGAAAAGGCAATAAAGGATCTCCCTGCCTAACCCACCTCTCGAGTCCGAATTCTTCCGATGGAGATCCATTAACAAGGATGGACATAGAAGCAGACCTAAGACACAAATCCACCCATTTACACCATTTAATTCCGAGCCCCATTTTCTTCATGATGTCTATTAGAAATCTCCGGTTGATGCTATCATACGCCTTCTCAAAGTCTACTTTGAAGATTAAGCTCTTTTTATTGTTTTTCTTTAGGTAATCCATCATCTCATTTGCAATTAGAACCTCGTCAAGAATAAATCTCCCTTTTATAAACGCATTTTGAGCTTCCCCCCACCACTCGTTTAATTCTTTCCGCCAACATTTTTGCAACAATTTTATAATGACACCCGATAAGACTAATAGGCCGGAAGTCGCCAAGACCTATAGGGTCCATCACTTTAGGGATAATAGTAACAAAGGAAGTGTTACACCCTCTCGATATCTCCATCTTATTCCAAAACCACTTAATCGCCCCCAATAGCTCCGATTTAATAGTCTCCCACACTTTTCGTATGAACTTGAAATTAAAACCATCGGGGCCTGGGGCTTTATCCCCACCACACCCCCTTATAGCCTCCCATACCTCCTTCTCATCAAACGGTTTCTCTAACGCTCTACACTCTTCTCTTGATATTGTCTCGATTCTATTACTAGAAAAAATCGGTCGTGTTACTACACCTTCGGAAACAAGTTTTTATAATGTCTAGCCATCTCGGCTTTGATTAGGTGGGTGGAAAAAGAGAGTGAATATTGTAATATGTTATGTGATACTATTATATGTGAAATATTGTGAGATATGTGGTATAAATGTGGAAAAAATTGCCGTTCTAATAATAATGCTTCCAAGCACGCGTGATTGCTACGTACAAAGATCACCTTAATTAAAACCCTTTTGCCGGACAATCTTCACATGATCTCATCCCTTGGATAATGCTTTTGTACGTTGACGACTCATTTTCTTGTTTCTAGGAGTTGATTAGTTTTAGTAAGCCTTTTGGAAGGACGAGGGTAGCTACCAACCTTTATTCTTGCATGGCCGTAGCTTAATTATATTGTACCACCTTCTTTATAAACACTATGTTTTCAAAAATCGACTTTAACTAATGGTTGAGTAAATGGATAGAAGTAATCTATATTTCTAAGCCTCATAGCTGATATATATTGCTCTCTCCGGTATTGCTGTAATACCTTGTACATATAGGTCTTTATAATAAATATTTAAACAGCTAACTTTCATTCAACATAATGTGATAGACTACAACCACAAGATGTTGTCTACCATTGTAATATACATAAACTGAGTCATTCAACATGGATACATATATAGGTACCTGCACGGTGGGGTTAGTGGCACCAAATAGTCCAGAAGAGAAGGTTGTGTTGATCAAAAAAGGGGATGCAATTCCACTTTCAGCAGGAGTTATATCATGGTGGTTCAATGCTGGTGACACTGATGTGCTTATCGTGTTCTTGGGTGAAACCAGCAAAGCCCTGGTGCCTGGTAAGTTCACATACTTTTTCGTCAGCGGAGTTCTAGGATTTCTAGCTGGATTTCAAGCCGACTTTGTTGGTAAAGCCTTTGGTCTCGACCAAAAGGAATCAGAAAGTCTTGTAAGCAGCCAACCAGGTGCATTGCTTGTTAAGCTCCAAAATGGGATTAAATTTCCGGAACCAAGTAAACACATCAAAGAGAAACTGTTTGCCACCATTGATGATCCTTCCTGTGACGCTATTGTGAAAGGAGGTGGAATTGTAAATACCTTGACGGAAAAAAACTTTCCAATGCTTGGTGAGATTGGTCTAAGTGTTAAACTTGTGAAGTTGGAGGGGAATGCTATGCTGGTACCAAGTTATGTAGCGGATGGGTCGGTCCAAATGTGTTATGTTGTTAAGGGAAGTGGACGGATTCGGGTTGTGGGAAGTGAAGGGAAGCCTGCATTGGACAGTAAAGTTGAAGAGGGTGACTTGTTCATTGTTCCTCAATACTTTGCTACTGCTGAGATTGCAGATAACGGTGGATTGGAAGTTTTCACTATAATAACTTCTTCAAAGTGAGTCATTTTTCCCTTTGCTCTCTTTATAAATTAAACCAAATCCAAAACTTGTTCCAAAAACTCTTTATTAACTTTAATTGGATTGTATATCGTATATATGTTCCTCATGTCATTTTATTCCCTGCTTGTAGCTAATGATCAATAGTTTTTTTTAATATGATTCTTCAACTTTTTTTAAATGTAAATCAATTTTCTTTCCTACTACTAATAATTTGTTCTTCTCTGTAGACCTGTTTTTGGACAATTGACAGGAAATACTTCTGTTTGGAAGGCATTGTCTCCAGTTGTGTTACAGTCTACTTTGAATATTACTGAAGAATTTGAACAACTTTTTAAGTCGAAGAATATATAAAGATCGTAACAGTTGTGCGTCCCTTCCACTAGTTAATAAAAGGGCAAGAACAACAGCCAAATAAAATGTTCGACGTGCATATATGTATCTATTGTTGGTTTTGGATCTATTGTTATTACTAAGTAAGTTGACACCCAGTAAAATTGTTTACTTATTTCTTCTTCTGTGATTCATATATGTATTACTAGCTTATAAGACCCGTTGACACCGGGGGTTTTTTTTTTTTTTAAATAGATTAATTAGATGATAATAAAAGTAATAAGATGAAAAAGGATGTTGCAAAAAGATGAAAAATTAGTATGTAAAAAAAATAAGAAAAATAATGAAAGAAAACAAATAGTGAATCTGTTATTTATTAATATGAAGTCATAAGTAAAACATTTGTGTGAATTACAATAAACATGTAAAAAAGAAATTAAGTATCACATTAAGTGAATATCCGAACATACGTGTTGATAATCGATCAAAGACCGTGAAAAACCTCTTTATAGACTACATTTGTAGTAGTCTTCAATAAATTACTATCGGCATCGAAATAACAACCTTCAAACCATTTTTGCTTTTACGCGTGAAAGAGCCACATATAATTGTCCTTGTGTGAAAGCAGACGTGGTAGGTATAAACCAACTTTCGAAAGTGATTTTCCTTGGCTCTTGTTTATCGTCATGGCAAAAGAAACCCGACACGTAAAATTGTTTGCATACGATCTTGAGTGGTAAATGTTTATCCGATGGAGTAATTTTCAACCTTGAAAGTATAACCGTATTCCCAAAATGTGTTCCGTTAATTATTTTGGCTTGAATAGACGCACGCGTTAATTTAGTCACTTGAAGCCTTGTCCCATTACATAAACCTTGTGATTGATTAATGTTTCTCAACAACATTATTGGGACACCGACCTTCAATGCGAGCCTATGGTTTGGGATGCCCGAAAATTTTAAACCGTTGATAAATTCCGGTGAAAACACGGATTGGTCTACAGCACCACCACGGTCATTTTTATCTATGTTGTCACAACTAAGATAAACCATTTCTTCACCAGGAAAGGTTTGAAGCAAATGATCGTTAATACTATCAACCACTTCATTGGTTGGAGCAAGAATGGCCTTTTCCTGGAAGTAAGACGGATCACCTATGTTATCAAAAATGTTTGGGTAAGCGAAATCTATAATAGATTGTACGGGATCATTAGTTTCATGTATTATAATATCTTCAGGTATATCTATCAAAACCTCTCCGTCGTGTTGTCCTCCAATATCTCCATCTCCTACTTTCAATATCCATTCGGCAAATTCCTTTATCTCAGGTACATCCTCAGGCCGTGATCCGACCGTAAGGCGCATATTAGCGGTTAATTTCAAGACTTTGCAATGATCCCACAAGTACGATTGTTTTAAAGATGCATTTACAATGTCTTGCCGGGTACCTTTTGGAATAACGGGCAACACCTGCCTAAAATCACCGCCAAAGACTACAGTCATATTACCAAAGGGCGCATCAAAAGTGTCGTACCTGTCTTACGCAAGATATCTCTCAATGACCTATCTAAAGCCTCAAAGCACAACTTATTTGTCATGGGAGCCTCATCCCAAATAATAAGCTTGCATTTCTTCAACAACATGCCCAGGTCACTTTGCGGAGTTATTGAGCACGTAGAAGTCTCATCAATATTTATCGGAATATGGAACCTCGAATGAGCAGTCCGTCCACCTGACATCAATAAAGATGCAATGCCACTTGATGCAACGTTTATGACTATGTCACCATTTCTTCTAATCCCGGCAGCAAGGGTTTTCCATAAATATGTCTTACCAGTCCCTCCGTATCCGTATACAAAATAATTTCCTCCTCTGCCGTTTGTAATGGACGTCATGATGGTGTCATATACATTTCCCTGTTCCGTGGTTAACGCGGCATATAGAGTCTTGTATTCAGCCTGTAACTCTGATGGATTATAATCTCTCTCAGCAAAGATTAGCCTGTTACCAAAGTCGGCGATGTAAGTGTCATCTGGATAAGGAAGTTCTAGAAAAGCCTTCAAAGTGGTGCCTCTTGAGCGCATAAGTTGTTCGATATAGAACAAACAAACATTCTTTTTCTCGTCGTAAGCAGTCGTAAACTTTGTATCAAATTAGGCATATATGAGGCGTAGCTTATGTATGCAAATAACAGTTGTCAAAATTAGTGAGCAGTGTAGGATATGTATAGAGTAACATACATATCGTAAGAATCAGTAGGTACTTTTTTCGTTGAGGTGACTTGCAAAAATATGGTCTTTTAACAGAGATGATGAATCAAGAATTTGTAATAATTAACCATTTCCATTCATGTGTGAATTTATAGAAAAAGTTAGTAACAAAGCTAAGTTGGTGGTTATACCTGGAATGCCTAAAAGAATTCTTCTCTTGTACTCGACATCTTCTGATAGCAAATGCCAAGTTTGTAACCAAACTGTCAATGGTGTGTCAAGCTCTTTTTAGGACAATAATGTAACAAAAAGGTCGCGCAAATGCTCAGCAGAGGACCAATGGGCCGCCTCTTTAATACCCTCAATATGTTCCTTGTCGTCATCTAAAAGTCCCGTTGCGTAGCAGGCATCTTTGTAAGTATGATAAACTACGCCGTTAATTTTCCTTATCTCAGCGTGATTTCGACAACCTTTTTGACTATTTAGTAGCATCCGACAATAGTAACCTTCACCTGCTGAGATTGGCACATTATGAATTCTACCAATTGCATATTGTTTCTTCCTATGTGTCCACGTTCTTTTTGCAAGATTCCATACAAATTTTGTAGGAAACTCAGCATATGTTAACTCCCTTGCTGATGGATACATTTCGTTCATATGCATCCATGATTCGAACATAGAAGCACCAACCGTTGGTTTGTGAATAACGGTTTCAAGGTCGAGTTCTCACCAAATACAATGGTGGTCGCCTTGAGATGAAATGAGAGGCGTTCAACATTTGGTGTTCTATAATGTATCTCAAATCAAATATTCTCAAGCGGCTTCACAAGCGAGATAGGTACCTACAATCATAGAACGCCTTAATCTCGTCAGCAGGTTTATCATTACATTGGCGGTCTTGATTGTTGATGGTTCATACAAGCTGTCTTGATACTCTATCGGGACCTTTGTTTATGTATTTAAACAAATATTTTATTGATCCCTTTGATTGCACCATTCAACATTGATGTGGCATTGATAACGTTTCAATAACATAGCGTTATAGGAATAACAAAACCGTTGTGAAACTTATGTCCACTCTTAACAACATGGATCCCGTTATCACGTCTTCTATATCTGTGGTAGCCTTCCGAGTCAATGAGTGTGTTGCATAAACCTTTTAGGGAAGTGTTTGGTCCATTTACCATCATCCATGCAAACCTGATTTGGGTCGTCAACACCACATGGACCATGCATCATAAAATCAGAAACTAACTTGTGCAGATCGGGATCCTCATTTTGGTTTGGTATCTCAGCGGATATGTGTTTGTCAATATGTTCGGCGTTTGGAAGTTTGTCATCCTTATGTAGAAACAAACAAACATGTGCGTGTGGAAGCCCTCTTTTTTGAAATTCAACGGTGTATACAACTGCACAATATTGTTCAAATAAACATAATATCAGTTGTAATTCTAATTATACACATTTCGTATAAGACTACAACCTTGATGAATGTGGTGTGGCCTATAAATAAAGAACATACATGCTTGAACACGTACGGACAAACGCAACTCTTTGATATCCTTCATCAGCTGATCAAGTTTCATTTTAAAAACTCGAGATACCACATCAGGTCGATCTGCAGATGAAAGCTTATGCTCCCGCATATATCTTTCAATCTATGGCCATTTAGGGTTGCATGTGATCGTTATAAACAAATCTGGACAACCATACCACTTACACAATGCCATGGCATCCATATAATTTTGTTACATGTACCTTGGTCCGCCAGTGAAAGAAGAAGGCAAAATAATAGGCTTTCCAACCGTAGACGGGTCGGTATTTCCTGATGCGATGCTTTAACGCACATTTGAATATGTATCACACCTTAGTTTAGACTGTTTGGAACGATGGAAAAACATACGCTCT
This sequence comes from Chrysanthemum lavandulifolium, assembly GCA_022545495.1. Classification (NCBI taxonomy): domain Eukaryota; kingdom Viridiplantae; phylum Streptophyta; class Magnoliopsida; order Asterales; family Asteraceae; genus Chrysanthemum; species Chrysanthemum lavandulifolium. The sequence goes on along the minus strand of CM040239.1, from coordinate 75,154,449 downwards.
CTCTCAACCATGGCGAAGCCATCCACAAAAATTCTTTGGAACAAACGACCTCCACGTATGAATAAATTCTCTATATTCCGTGGTCTTGTATCGATAGGCAAACCACTCACGCATAGTAACTATTTTTCATTCTTTTCGGTTGCGGTTGTCTGATTTATTTCTCGTGGTATTCTAAATAATACCCATCTTGCGCGAGGCATCAACAAAGGGTATTGCAAGGGAAGGTACATATGATGAAAAATGTTGATACGCTGCAAACCTTCACCATACTTTTCTATCACAATGTCCCTATCTTCTGCGCATGCATCCAAGTCGCCTACGATAAGTCCAGCAACCTCGTTGGCAGTTGGAAGATTGTATTGCCGTCCACTCTTGCCCCGCTTTGCCATGAGCTTTATTCTAATATTTTGCTCGGTGTCTTCTGTGTAGCGGTCACGTGCCCTTCTAAATGTTTTGACCAAATCACTTGATGTATCCAAAATATCTTTCACTTCATTGATAATGTTTCGATCAATAGGTGTCTTTGAATTGGAAGTGCCAGACGAAGCAGATTTTGAACCACTGTCAATAGTGTAACGGGACAAACATTAGGTAAGAGAGAATATTTAGCAATATTTTTTTGTGAAAAATGCAGACACAATAATAAAACATGTAATGTAAATTACCTTAAAGCAGCCGCTCTATTGTCAGTTTCGTTTTGCGTGTCATATATATACAACTGTGCGAACTTTGGAGGAGCCTCGTTTTCCGGAAGTAAGCTACCAATACTATGGTACGTTTGACCATGTAAGCGAAAAACATAGGGACCTCGTCCTTTCACATTGATTGTGTCATCAACCTTGCCACCCATTGAAGTAAACGCAACATGTTGTTGTACGTTCTAATGTTGTTTCAAATTTTGACTTTTGATGTCGTCATTGCGAAATAAATCAAATGCTTGTTTTGGAGCGGGAGGTGCTTGTGGAAGAGAAAATTTTCCTTGCCACGACATATGGAATAAGCTTTTCCCAACGGATTAGCATTCCCTTGTTTTGCTTCTGGTTCCCATAATAGGGCATGACATTCTTTACACTCGAACGTAGGATCGCCAATGTCATAGTACTCTGCACTCACGTAAAATGATATATTTTAATTAACTACCTAAGAAACAGCATCAAAATTGTGCAATTATGGAAGAGTAATATTGACTTATACCTTCAGATATACCGACGTATTTGTCGTAAACTTTCTGACAGTCCATCTTCATCAAGATTGAAAACAATCGGATCATGCGAGATTATAACGTTGGTGCAGTAGACTTTTTGGTCTTCTTGAAGATTCTCCCGCTTGAATGTTGATTTTGTGTTGCTAAACCATGAATGCCATTTGAAACCCAGACGATTCTGTACTTCTTGGGCGTGCATTACGTTGACGGCTACACGGTGTTTGAAAAATAGCGTAAAACAAAAATAGTTCAAGAATGGTTACATTACATGGGTGAAACAAATGCGTGAAAGCAGTATCTTTAATTTTGAAGCGTGCCGTTGAAGCGTTAGTAAGTGGAGTCATCGTTTGCGTGGTGCGGCAGCAGGAGTTAATTGAGGAGTGTTTTTGTTCACAGAATTGGTGCCTATTTATATAGAAATTTATATTATAATAGTCTCCTAAAAACATAATGCGAAAACAAAGAAGAACAAAAACAAATAAAATTCTCTACGGTTGGCTGTGATTTGTATAATATGTACCTTGGTTATGCGTTGATAATGGTGAAGTGTTTGTTTACAGAGTATTTACTGAAGTAGTGACACGTTGTGGTGTTATTTGAGTATTTTGCGCAACCTGAGATGTAGCTGTAACAGTTTTCGCATTCAAAACACTCATTAACCAAACAAATTACTTTTAAACATACAATCACAAAAACTAAATATTCTATTTATAGTTTACCATCTTTGTAAAGGAGTTGGGAGAATATTGTAAGGCGACACGTTGCATCTATTGTGACCATTGTTGCCTCGTTTGACATTCAAAATAGTATATCAGTGTATGAAGAATTACAATGGATAAGTATAATGGAAGAATATCGGTGATCATATAATGAAAATTTCTTGGGTGTTAAATATGTATAATATGTACCTTGGTTAATGTTTGAAAATCGCTTGTTTTTTTGCAAACTATTCATTGGTGGAGTGTAAGCTTCAGCTGATATTTCAGTAGATGTTGCAACATAACATATAAGTCTAAGATTATATCAATATAAATAGACAATAATGTAAGTAATCTACATAGGTAAGTGTAAAGCAATGAATTAAGATTGTAGCTTATAGTTTACCATTTTGTAAAGGACCATTTTACACCAGTTACATTCACAGGAGTAGTCACATGGAGTAGTCACATGGTGGTTCAATGCTAGTGACACTGATGTGCTTATCGTGTTCTTGGGTGAAACCAGCAAAGCCCTGGTCCCTGGTAAGTTCACATACTTTTTCGTCAGCGGAGTTCTAGGATTTCTAGCTGGATTTCAAGCCGACTTTGTTGGTAAAGCCTTTGGTCTCGACCAAAAGGAATCAGAAAGTCTTGTAAGCAGCCAACCAGGTGCATTGCTTGTTAAACTCCAAAATGGGATTAAATTTCCGGAACCAAGTAAACACATCAAAGAGAAACTGTTTGCCACCATTGATGATCCTTCCTGTGACGCTATTGTGAAAGGAGGTGGAATTGTAAATACCTTGACGGAAAAAAACTTTCCAATGCTTGGTGAGATTGGTCTAAGTGTTAAACTTGTGAAGTTGGAGGGGAATCTTATGCTGGTACCAAGTTATGTAGCGGATGGGTCGGTCCAAATGTGTTATGTTGTTAAGGGAAGTGGACGGATTCGGGTTGTGGGAAGTGAAGGAAAGCATGCGTTGGACAGTAAAGTTGAAGAGGGTGACTTGTTCATTGTTCCTCAATACTTTGCTACTGCTGAGATTGCAGATGATGGTGGATTGGAAGTTTTCACTATAATAACTTCCTCAAAGTGAGTAATTTTTGCCTTTACTCTCTTTATAAACCAAATCCAAAACTTATTTCAAAAACTCTTCATTAACTTTAATTGGATTGTATCTCGTGTCATTTTCTAGCTACCCTGCTTGTAGCTAATGATCAATAGCTTCTTTTTTTTTTAATATGATTCCTCGACTTTTTTTTAAATGTAAATCATTTTTATTTTTATTTTTGACTAATAATAATTTGTTCTTCTCTGTAGACCTGTTTTTGGACAATTGGCAGGAAATACTTATGTTTGGAAGGCATTGTCCCCGGTTGTTTTACAGTCTGCTTTGAATATTACTGAAGAATTTGAACAACTTTTTAAGTCGAAGAATATATAAAGATCGTAACAGTTGTGCGTCCCTTCCACTAGTTAATAAAAGGGCAAGAACAACAGCCAAATAAAATGTTCGACGTGCATATATGTATCTATTGTTGGTTTTGGATCTATTGTTATTACTAAGTAAGTTGACACCCAGTAAAATTGTTTACTTATTTCTTCTTCTGTGATTCATATATGTATTATTAGTGGACTACGTGATTGTAAAACTTTGAAATAAGATTCAAGTTAAAGTAAATTGTGTTTCAGCTTTGTGTGCATTTTGTTTTATAAACGATTACCCGCCCATATCAGCGCCGGTCTATAATGTTCGATGAAATTCAATTGCGTCAAACTGGTGCAATCCGTGTTTTTCTTTATATTTGTGTAGCGCTGAGCAAATTTAGTTGCAAACTTGCGGAATGTTTCTCTATTTACTTTGTCACCGAACAATATTTATATATTTTAGTATTTTGCTATAACCAAACTCATTGTTACCAATATCAGTTACCAAATATTATATGCTATTTGTTATAAAAGAATATGTTGTAATTTTAAATTAAATTTTTAAAAATTAAAATAAGATATAAACAATTGAAGACTATAATAAATTATATAATGATTGAGACGCAAAGAGCTAATAGTTCCAATTAATAAATGAGTCATTGTACCAATGAATCAATAAGAAAATATAAGAATTAGTTAATTAAGTATGTTAGGTACTAGTGTTATTTTGAAAGTAAACGAGAATGACATTTAAATTGATGACGTATAGTCCGTATTCGGGTCATGAACCCGGCCAATAACGCTACTAGCAATTGAGCCCGGTACGCATGGGCTAAACCAGTAACGGTTTGGGCCCACGAAGGCCCAAACCCAAAGTTATTTATGGTTTTGGATATCGGATATCTCTTATTTATGAGATATGTATAAATTGCCCGACTTAGGCGGGATACGCCGAAGGTTGGGGAACACGAAACCAACAAGGACTTCGTGTATATAAAGGGTATACATGCCCTCATTAAAGGTACGATCTAAAACCCTAACTCTCCATTAACCCTAAAACCGATTACTTACTCTCACGCCGGAGGATAATCGTGGGAGACAATCCCACGATAAGCCTAACAGTGTTTTCTGTTTTCTTAGTGCGCAGGTCTCAAGCATTAAGAACCAATTGATACGGGAACCGGAGTCCAAATAAGGAACGTCCAACTTTTGTATCAACAAGTGGCGCCATCCGTGGGACCATCACTAAGAACTAAGAACTAGAATGACAAAGCAAGGAAATCAAAACCAGCGATCGCATGGTGACATACAGGGGAAGAAGCGACAAAGTGGGTCGGTTCTAAACAAACCTGCAGGACAACCAGCGCTACTAGAAACCAAGGATCGGGCCCAGATCTGGTCTTCCCGACGGTGGAACCATGCCCAGGGACAACCCAGGCCACCACTACCACCACTGGTGCAGAAGGTCCACTGCGCACTCCTTTTACCACTCCACTCCAATCGGTGCTAGATGGTTTAAAGATGTGTTCGCTTAGGTTTTATTACTCCTTAATTATCTCCTATTGATGGTTGAATTGTCACGTCCTTATTCTTAATCGAGTTGTGTGTCTAAAGTCGTAGGGTATGCGTTTGTCCCTAACTCTTTGAACTTGCCAAAGGGTCTCGTCTAAAAAAAACCTCTGTGAATTATAAACTCTAACTCTAAGACACTCTTTGGATGGTTTAGCCTACAACTGCTCTAAGTATTATAGTCCAAAGTTCACAAAGATCAATCAAGCATTAATTACACAATGAATGACCTATCGCATTACTAGATCATTAACAATTAATATAAGAGACAACCAATCAATATTCAATAATTAAGTTTCATATTCCCTAAGCAAACACACAAGTAAATTAGCCGGACATGGAGAACAAGCAAGCATACACACAAGTAATTGAAGACATAATTGAATTAATGAAGTAAAACACTTATCTTGATGTAAGATAGGGTTTAGAACCCTAAAATCTTGTATAAGACGACCTTGGTTCGGTTTAGGTTTTACTCCAAAAGACTACACACTAAAAGCGAAAATTCGGATTCTATATATAAGATTACAATTGCGGCGGCGTCACCTTATGATTTGTGGCGCGTCGGTCGCCGTCATTAGGGTTTCGTCTTGGCGCGTTAGTCTTGCGACGGCGTCACCTTGTGCTTGTGACGCCGTCCCTTCGATCTCGGCGCCGTCTGGATCAAATCTAGGCCGTCCGAGTTGCGACGACCTACTCTTTTAAAGCGACACCGTCACTTGAAAATAAGCAATTTGGTCACTTAGCCGTCACAAAAGTGCTCCGACGGCGTCGCGAGCTAGCGATGGCGCGTCCCTTGCATTTCAAAGACTTGAGTGTCTCGATTCTTGACTTTGGCCATTTTCTTCAGATATATGCGCCTTTTCGTCCAAATAAGTGCCATTCCAGAATTTGCCTTCAAGAGACCTAAAAGTGAAAAGGAGCGATATTAAGTAATAACGGATACAAAAGTGATCAAATAAGGGCTTAAACCACCCTCAAAAGGTACATTTAAAACCTTATCAAATATCCCTACACTTGGTATTTGCTTGTCCTCAAGCAAATGTGCTTTTAGCCAATTAATTTATAAGTTAGGGGTCATGAAGCATTGGTTTAAAACAGTCCACAACACATATAAGCCCCGCAAAAGTCATAACAAGCACGGAAATTACATACTAGCACCTCACATGGGGTATTTGGATACTCTCATCTCTCGGGTGTATATGAAATATAACAAGTTGGAAATGGAAGATAAACACTCATTAACCGGTCCTAGTACATAGATTACCATAGGCTTGAGAATAGATCAAACCTCCATCGCTTTGGCGTAAGCACCTAGGAAAGACTATCAAAGAGGTCTTTAAAAGGTTGTAACGTTAGGCTTACGGTAGGGAAACAAAGGGTTTGGTGGGATAGGCTATTTAGTGGTGGCAAGTCAAAAATCTCTATGTTACAAGCATACGAAGAATGGCGTTTCTAAGCCAAGACTCGACACTCTAAACTCTAGATAACTGAAACAACAAACATAAATTTAAAGGATAGATGTAGGATGGTAGCCCGTATTTTTTTATTTTATTTTTTATTTATTATTTTTTTTTCATACACTTTTACTCTACCATCCTCTACGGTAACATCAAAATGATAGGGATTTATAGGCACATCCTACACTTGAGTTTTATTACTCTAACACTAATTTGACCCGAATTGAAAAGATCAAAACACTTGGGGTGCGTTATTACGCAAATAAGGGAATTTAACGTTCCTTCCGGTCATTCATAAACTTTAACTTTTCCAATGAGTCTCAATCGTCCCAAAGCGTGTACAAAAGATATGACTCGACTTAGCAACTCATGCAAGCAACTAGATAATTGAACTAAGGGTTTGGGGTGATAACAATAATGCACTAAAAGTGAGTGCATACATGGTAGGCTAAAGCGATTTGGGTGTACATTTGGGGTGGGGTGTAAACAATGCTCTTCATTGATATTCGGAAAAACCGAAACATCACGAGAACCGCGAAAAGGATAGGCTCGAGGGGTTAACTAGGGGTATCGTGTACTAAAGATGAGTACAACGCAAAGGGTGTGGGGAATTACTCAACCGATGTGGAAGAAGTAATTATATTACGGGTATCGAACAAGGGTTATCCTAATGCCTCTTATCATTTAGTTATTCCTAACTACACAAGTGTAGTCTTACTAGCGATCTCGGAATGCATCACAAAACAAGTTCTAGAATCTAATATACTACGGTTCACACTCTAAGCATTAAAGATGAATGCTTTAATTCCTACTAATCTAAGGCGATCCTCGCATTTTGGGTGGAATTTATGTGGTAAAGGGTTTTGTGCTAGTCATATAACTTCCTATCCGTGAGGCGCTTTTGTTAAGACTAATGGCCCACTCCCATATGTCATGAAAAATTTTAAATTTGGTGCCAAAATTACCCTAACCGACATTTTCTCATGGTTTATTACACAAATACAATTGGACAAAGCAAATAGTTAAGGATAAGCATAGTTTCAAAGTTCCGTTTTATTTTCCTCCCTACACTTAAACCGAACATTGTCCCCAATGTTCCCGAAATATCAAAGTTATGATAATAGAAGGTAATGAAAAGCGAAAGAAACTAATACTCCCCGATTAGCTCAGTAGGATCCGTGTGTGATGTAGTGGTTAAATCCTTTTCAAGAAGAATGTATGCGTGAAAAGCTCCTTCCAATCTTATGTAACTTCTTCTTGATAAATTAAACCTGCACACTTGAAGAAAACAAATGAAACCTTTGCGTAAAATCGGCGGTAATAATATATATAAGACTCGACTAAACTAGGATATAATGCTTGTGGAATGGATGTTTACAATTTACGGAAAATTATGACTGGAAAATTCTAAAATTTATAAGTAGCTCGAAAACGAGAAAAAATTAATCATTGTTTTACTCCTTCCCGACGCCGTCAGTTGCGATCTGACGCCGTCGTTATCTGACAAAAAGCGGTGCGATTTTGGAAAAATTCGGAAAATTTACATCTTTAGAATCTGGAAAAATTTACGCAAAACATCCATTATGACTCGATACAAGCATTTGACTCGAACAAACACGCATATATATCTTTTAATTAATTGTTATTCTCATGTTTACGTTTCTTTTGAAAACGTGCGTAATCCTCCCTACACTTATCCTTTATGTAAAATACCTTTACATGCAATTAAGACGAGGTTAAAAACAAAATAAAGCATTTTTACAAATATAAACATGAGAATAAGCAATCAATAAAAGATATATGACACACAAACAAGCAAACAATTAAGCATGGGTTGCCTCCCACGAAGCGCTTTTCTTTATTTATGAGTCTTGTAGCTAGACTCGTAGTCGTGCCCTTACGTACCGATATAAGTAAGCCTATCCTTAACAATGTCATAAGGATCAAACTTATCATTTAAGTTTCTAGTAGTACGTTCGGTTCGATATGCCTTTTCAAACTTCTCTCCATCGGGATCATAGATCGTTATCCTAATGTGCCACTCTCCATTACCATCACTAAGCGGTCTATTCCAATCACACTTATGTTTAGGCTTTTCAATTTTTCCACCTATTCATGACAAGGTTGACGGGCAAACTTCCTAGGAACTCGGTCATCTTCCTAAATACTAAGGCGTCCTCGAACGGGTTCACTTCCATGTCCCTAGCCATCTCTTTTTCATGGAAGGTTGCTTTACTAGCAAAGGCTTCATCTAAGTAGAAAGGTCGTTGGGGACCTATGAGGTTCTTATCTATCCAAGGTCCGTATCTAGAAGGCGTCCTATCCAACCTAATCTCGTGTGGGATTTCCTCTTCTTTGTAGTACGTATGCTTTTTGACATCGTAAATTGACCTAGCACTCCCCTCTCCTACCACTATCTTGGACATCTTACAATCGATGATGGCACTAGCGGTAGCTAAGAATCCTCTTCCTACTAGTAATGGGCATGTCGGGTCCTTATTCATGTCTAGCACATGAAAGTCGGCCAAAAGAGTCAACTCTCCTACGTGTACTATTGATCCGTGCTAAACAGTCAAGTCAAATAGACTTAAAACAGCTTAAACACAAATGCAATTAAGATCGGAGGAATATAGGGAATTCACAGGTCGTTAAGTCCCACGGAGGATGAATTGGTGTAAAACACTTGATCGGATGGTAGAATGATCACTAAGGATAGCGATCGATGGGTTTTCGATGGAAAATTATACCTAAAGAGAAAATCTACAAATTAAAGCGACTTAAATGCAAATTAAAAGAAATAAAAGATAAAATCTATTAAATAAACGCTATCACTATTTTTAAAGGCGATGAACGTTTAAAACCTACAACTTAAAACTTACGTTTAAAATAAAATTACGTCTACGTACAAAATAAAAAGTGAGTTTTAAGAAATAAAAGACCTACAAATATGAAAATGACATTTTTATAATCCTAATAATAAAAGAAAATTATTGGAAAAAGAAAATTATTTTAACAACTATTTATTTAATTATTATTAATTAAAAACTATTTATTAAGTATTTAAAATGCACTAAAATACAAGAAAATACAAAATTAACCTAGAAAAATGAAATTATAACTTAGAAAAGTCTAAAATATGATAAAACTTATTTTAAAACTAAAAATATATATTTTTTACTTATTATGTATTTATTATTAATTTAAAACTATTTAAAACTAATAAAAATGCTAAAAATACTTTTAAACTAAGAAAATTATGGAAAATACTTTTATTACTTTTATATTTATCTTAACCTAAGAAAATTGAAAAATCATTTTTTGGACTTTTATAATTTATTTGTATTAAAAGCTATTTAAAATACCTAAAAGCATTTTAATTAAGAAAAATAGCAAACAGTTATGGAAAATTATGAAAATTTCAAGAAAAGTCTATTTTAATCTACTGAGTCTAAGAAAAATAGAAAAACATGGTCTTGTTTGGAGAATTAAGCAACTGCAGTTGTAACTGCTTATTATTAAGCACTAAAAAAAGCCAAATGATAACCAAAAGCTACCAAACTTACACAGAAGCTAAAATATGCTATAATGACTCAATTGCAACCAAAAACAACAAGCTTGAACCTCTGGATTACAAGTTAACACAGATTTTATGTTTGAGCTTGATTATGAAAACAGAAACTGGTATACTACTTTAAGCTATTGCACAGATCACCAAATAAGCTAAAAGTGAAAAGAAATGATTGGAACTTGGAAAAGACCTGGTTGACTACCTATAAACCAAAGATGATGTCCAGACAAGCTAACATGAGCTTGTGAGATGCTTTTTCAAAACTTGAGAAACCACTGAGATAAAACTCAGTTAATACTGATTTACTTGGGACAAAATGAAAAGCTCAAGCAGGCCTGGTAAATAAGCTGCAAATTGAGATTTTTAACTTGGATCTTAATGAGGACCAGGTTAGCTATTCAAAAAGCTAAAAATCACAGATAAAGGTCAAGTAATAAGCTCTGTAGAAGCTTATGTTTTGGCTAGTAAAACTGCTGCACAGGGCAAATTGACTTTTTTAGAAAACTGAAGCAGTTGACTATTATGAATTTTAAAATGATTCTATGACCTGATTATGATATATTAAGGTGTAACAAAGTTATATTAAGTTATTTTAACTATTTTTAAGCTAATATGATGATTCTTGCAACTAAAAGTCCCAACAGTGGACTGATTTGGCTAATTAAAAGGTGATTTTGACTTTTTAGCTAATAAGGACTTGTTCTTATTGTTTGTTTGAGTTCTTTAGACCAAGTGAGACATGAAACAAGCACAAACACAGGTCTGCACAATCTTTAACACAGATTAACAATAGAAACCAAACACTCCTTTAGAAACTGTTTTGGTACTTTTACAAAGAGAATCATGGATTAAGGCCATGGAACTTATTGCAGACCTTGTAATATCATTTATTAACACTAAATAAACTTCAATCAACAGCCATAACAACATACAACTTCCTAATAATGATTATGCAATTTATCTTGGTCAAATTAAGATTTTAACAAAATACAATTTAAAAGAACAAACTACTGATTTTATCACTTATTTAATCTTAACTATAACTAATAAACATTTAAACATAAAGATTTGAGCTAAATACTATTTGCACAGTAACAAACCAAATTGGATCAAAAGATGCTTACAAATGACTTGAGGTCACAAACTGAGAACTAGGACCAAATAACCAATCCTATAGCTTACCAATAAGCACTATACCCAAGACCATCCATTATATATCCTGCTCCAACCTGCTAGAACCTTGAATCATGGATTTTTATTTTTAAGCTATTTATTTGTTATTTTGTGAATTTCGACTTTTGCTAACAAAATCGCTTTTAGAGTATCTAAAAGCTTTTATAAGCTTTATAAGGAGCTTATATGAGTTTCTAAGTCCAAAATAACCACTGCTAACAACATTTCAACATTCATGATATTTTTGAAATTTTGAAAATGCATAAACTGATATTGAAACTTGAAACTTCAAATTGATACATGTAAAAGGTTTATAATACACTGGAAACTTGTAAAACAAAGCTTGAAAACTAAAAAACAGATACTGAAATTTTAATTTAAGCTAAAACGACAATGGAAATTAAAAATTATTCTAGATATTTTCTCTCTTGCCTCCTTCTTGATATTTATTGACTTCCCACATCTCTTGTCGACCTCTGAACTAATCCCATCAAATCCTGACCATTGAAATCATCCAGATAATCAGATATGCCACTTGGTGATTTTGGCGCCAATTTTCAATAGAGTTGGTTTTCTGAATTAATGGGCTTTGGATTGGTGTGGAGGTGGAAAGAGACAGCTGGGAGGTGATGTGGAGGTGAAAAGGTGGAAAACCAGTGGTTAAAAACCACTGGTATTGGTGAAACAGGTGCGAGGGAGGAAGGTCTACAGTGGCGCGGTATTATCTGATTTTAAAAACTGGGCCGGGTCACTGTTTTTGGGTTGGATTGGGCTTAAAGTAATAAAGGGTCCGTTTGGTTTGGTTTAACAATAAGGACCATCCATGTAATTCTCTTGAAAGTTAAGGGGCTGATCTAGCAACATTTCCAAAGTTGTAATAAGGACTAAACCTGCCAAGTAAGAATAGAACAAGGACCTTTGTTGAAAATTTCCATTTTACAAATCCGGACCAAAATCACAATTTAAAAACTATAAGGACCAATCTTGTAATTTTCTCCAAAGTTTTATCATAAGGACCATTTTGCCATTTATTAATAGTACAAGGTTAAAACTTGATAATTTTCACTTTTAACTTAACCAAGGACTATTTTGACAATTTTCAAAGTTGAAGGACTAAAGTTGTCAATTTGTGATTTTAAACTTTAAAGGGTTTATTTTGACAACTTTTGAATCTTATGGACCTTAAATGATATTTTACAAGTTTTTGAATTACAGTGGACTAATTTTGACAACTTTTGTAACTTGGGGACTAAAGCGCCAATTATATAAACTTAATCGTTTTCACCGATTTTGATGTTTTGCATTTAAAACATATAAAACACTTGTTTGTGATATTTTATCATTTTGATGTGTTTCGAGTGTTTTCAGATGTTTTTGGCATTCTAACAGTATAAAAATGATGAGTATTTAGACACTCATCAACTATCATGTCTTTTATTATCCCTACCGGATGTGCAACACCACCGTCCGCTAGACCCAAGTGTTTTCCGTTGGTTCTATCTTCCCTAAGTTAAGGTTTCTATGGAGGGACAACGGAACAAGATTGATGCATGATCCTAAGTCGGCTAGAGCATCGAGAGGTTTTGAAGTTCCAAGCCTACACGGAAGGGTAAATAGCCCGGGATCGTCTAACTTCTTAGGTAAATCATTTCACACAAAAGCGGACCCATGTTTTCCAAGTTTAAGTTCTAACTCATATTTTTCTTTTAAAGCATTATAATAAGGTGCATGAGCTAAGACTTCAAGAACCGGTTTTTCTTGATGGAGTTCCTTGTACTCCTCCTCTAGATCAGGCTTGGGTTCTTGGTTGACGTGTTTCTCAAGAATAGGTTCTACCAATGGTGCAGGGCCTTGGTACCTCATTTTGGATTGCTTGGGACCCTTGTTGATAGCATTTACCGAGTGAACCGTTGGGTGTGAAGAGCATGGATGTGCACTCTCCCATAGTGAACAAGAACATGAAGTCGACGAAATCGAATTCACTTTTGGGTTCTTTATAGTATCACTTGGGAGTGCTCAATTTCCGTTCATTAAAGGCTTTTAAGAGGCATCAAGCTTATTTTCATCTCGATTTGTCTTCGCTTAAAATCGGCTTCAAGCTTATTCAATCGAGTCTCTTGAGATGACATGAATCTAGATGCAATTGCCTCAAGATTAGTGGGGTTCCCGGTGTTTAGAGAATTGAACCTATTAGGTGGACTAGATGAGCTTTGGGGTGTGCTTGAATTTTGGTTCCACTTAAGATTAGGGTGATTTCTCCATGAGGGGTTGTAAGAGTTTCCTAAGTTGTTTTGTTCGGGCTTGAAAGTGTACCACTTCTCTCCGCTCCGTCGGTACGCATGGGCGTAGTCCATGAAGATTGTTCGGGAGTCTTGTGCAATCACGAGTGCCATGGGGACCACTACATAACTCACAAGGAAGAGTGATTTTATTCACTTGATGTGAAGACTTAGGATTTTCGTAGGAACTCATTAGGAATTTAACTTGATCTTCAAGTTCGATCATCCTACGGTCGGAAGATTGTGAGTCAATGGGAGGTAAGGAGATTGCCTTAACGGTTTTGGGCAACTCACGGGGGTCATTCCAACTTTCGTTGTCATAGAGAACAAGGTCCTCTATTATACCCCATGATTCTTCCGCGGTGAGATCATTAAGTTTTCCACCGGCCGTTTGGTCAATGGATCGCTTGGTGGGGAAGTTGACATGATCATAAAAGATTTGGACTTGGAGCCAAAGATCAATGCCTTGATGAGGGACTTTATGAAGTAAGTCCTTGAATCGAGTCCATGCTTCGTAGAGAGATTCACCTTGACGTTGTTGGAACATCAAGATGTCATTCCTAAGCTTAGTGGTTCTCCCTGGTGGGAAGAATTGAGCAAGGAAGCGAGAGGTGAGATCATCGCAACTTGAGATGGAGCCGGTGGGAAGTCGCTCAAGCAAATTACTAGCTTGGTCCCGTAGAGAGAATTGGAAGAGACGCAGACGCGTGGTCTCCCGAGTAGTAGCATCAAGGTCGATGGAATCGAAAATTTTAAGGAAATCCTTAAGATCTTGATTAGGATCTTGAACGAAGTCCATGGAATACACATCCGTTTTGCACCAACCGGATGGTGTCGGATCGCAGGCCATAGTTTGGGCTTGGTCGGGAAGCTCAATGGTGTTCCTATAGCCTAGGTGGCTTGGTCTCGAGTATTCACCAAGAGTACGGGCTCTTGGCGGGTCATTTGGTGGTGGGTTGATGAATGGTGGGTGGTTATCACCTTCCATGATGAAAAGTGATGGGGTTCTGAACAAAGGTCACGAAGAAGGGGATAGACTATGAAAAAGCTAAAAATGAGAAAAATTTGCTTGATAGGAATCAAGCAAAGAAACCTAAACGAGGTGGACTACTAACTAGCTATTCTATTCCCGCAATGCGCCAAAACTTGATAGCACTACACGCGTCGTTCGGGGTCAAAGGAACTTCCTTTTCTTCGAGCAAGTTTTATAACACCCTAGGCAATGAACCTAATCATTGTAGTGTAGTATTAGGGTAAGTCACGGGTATTGATATCGTTCTCGAGGGGAATATGAATGCTAGTGAGAAGTTACTACGCTAAGGTTGGGGTTGAGAAAGATTATTTTTTTATCTTTTTATATTTTTTAAGGAAAGGAAAGGTACGAATCTCGGGGTTTGGATTTGGGGTTGGTATTTCTACCGATTACTCTACTTATCTAATTATCTAATCTAAGGTGTATGTAGTCTATGTCTAATTATTGTGTGCTCGTATGATGGTTTAAAGATGTGTTCACTTAGGTTTTATTACTCCTTAATTATCTCCTATTGATGGTTGAATTGTCACGTCCTTATTCTTAATCGCGTTGTGTGTCTAAAGTCATAGGGTATGCGTTTATCCCTAACTCTTTGAACTTGCCAAAGGGTCTCGTCTACAAAAACCTCTAGGAATTATAAACTCTAACTCTAAGGCACTCTTTGAATGGTTTAGCCTACAACTGCTCTAAGTATTATAGTCCAAGGTTCACAAAGATCAATCAAGCATTAATTACACAACGAATGACCTATCGCATTACTAGATCATTAACAATTAAGATAAGAGACAACCAATCAATATTCAATAATTAAGTTTCATATTCCTAAGCAAACACACAAGTAAATTAGCGGGACATGGAGAACATGCAAGCATACACACAAGTAATTGAAGACATAATTGAATTAATGAAGTAAAACACTTATCTTGATGTAAGATAGGGTTTAGAACCCTAAAATCTTGTACAAGATAGCCTTGGTTCGGTTTAGGTTTTACTCCAAAAGACTACACACTAAAATTGAAAATTCGGATTCTATATATAGATTACAATCGCGACGGCGTCACCTTATGATTTGTGGCGCCGTCGGTCGCCGTCGTTAGGGTTTCGTCTTGGCGCGTTAGTCTTGCGACGGCGTCACCTTGTGCTTGTGACGCCGTCCCTTTAGTCTCGGCGACCGTGCGGATCAAATCTAGGCCGTCCGAGTTGCGACGGCCTACTCTTTTAAAGCTGACACCGTCACTTGAAAATAAGCAATTTGGTCACCGAGTAGTCACGAAGTGCTCCGACGCGTCGCATGATTAAGCGATGGCCCGTCCCTTGTATTTCAAAGCACTTGAGTGTCTCGATTCTTGATTTTGCCATTTTCTTCAGATATCCGCGCCTTTTCGTCCAAATAAGTGCCATTCCACAATTTGCCTTCAAGAGACCTAAAAGTGAAAAGGAACGATATTAAGTAATAACGGATACAAAAGTGATCAAATAAGGGCTTAAACGACCCCTCAAAAAGGTACATTTTAAAACCTTATCAGGCACATTGGCTAATACATTCATACTTTCAACTTTTTTTTTTGAACATAAACTTTGGCACTCCATGCAATGGCTCAATCAATCTAACAAAATGTGGTAACTCATAATCATTTGAACAATCTTCACTTTCCAGGTGACTAGCAACCAACCGTTTAGACATTGAAAAGGGTTAGGCTAAGGTTTAAAGTGTAAAATCTTTTTGTATTTTCTGGATGAAGTAAAAATGAAAAGGATGGCTCAGAGGGTGTAACTAAGGGTATCTAGTGCTAAAAATGTGCACTACAAATGGGTCCATGTAGGTGGTTAACTAACCGATGTGGCTAGCTAATATATCATTAGATGTAAAATGGAAGGCCATTTGGGTTAAATCCTAAGGTGCCTCTTTATCACACGAATTCACTTATATCGCACGAATGTGATCTCACTGCGTCCGGTAATGATTTACAAGTACAAGTTCTAGAATAAATAAAATCACCGCACACTCATAGCAAAAGATTCAAGCATAAAAGATGCATGCTTAACATATAATGAGCTCAAATCCTCACAATTTAGTGGTAAGGGCTATAATATGTGCTAGCAAATGTTTATCGATCCCAGAATGGATTGCAATAATAATCGGAACACATCTCGAAGTTTCAAATATTACCAGTTTTACTAGTGGTTTGATCCAGTTATTCTAATATATAATCCTAAAAGTGTGAAAAATAACTAGATCACAAGGGCAAACAAAATTTTAATTTTAAGCATGAAAACTCTAATTTTTCCTACTCCCCCCCCCCCCCCCCACACTAAGTTAGACATTGTCCTCAATGTGAAAAACGAACTTCAAAGTATAGAAATAGGGAAAATAGAGATGAAATCGGATATTCCAATGGGTTTGTCATTAAAATTCTCTTCATTCCTAGGTCCACGGAGTAATAATTACTGCACAAAATATTATATACAAACAAAAGAGTTTTATTAAGATGTGGCACCCCCTCACACTTAAGTTCAACCAAAGTTTTAAACTTTGGGGCGTGACCACAGACAATCAAATCGGAAACACACGGGTTGCATCTCGAGAAGCGCTTGTTTTATTAACGAGTCATCAGCCTGACTCGAATCTTCCCGAATTCACTTGGCCACAGATGCAGCCTTGAACATTTTGAAAAGTTCGGGGATATACATGAATTCTTCACCAGTAGCATCAATATCGTCCCAGATGAAATCAGCAGATGGTTTCCAAGGAACAATTTGTGGGATCCTTCCTGGAAAAGGTGCTACGAAGGTGATGGTTTCGAATTCATTTTCGGGGGAAACTGTTGCAACTGATACTTCATTCATTTGCTCCTTATCGTAATATTACTTGATTCGGTGCCCATTAACAATGAAACTTCCACCCTGTTTGTCATAAAGTTGGACATACCCGGATGGATATCCATGTTTAACGATATATGGTCCAAACCATCTTGGTTGTAATTTAGGAGCCTTGAATTTGAATTTCATGTTGAAAAGCAGAACTTTATCTCCGGCTTTGAATTCTTTTCGAACTCTTAGCTTTTTGTCGTGATAAGATTTTGTTCTAGCTTTATACAGTTTGGAATTTTCATAAGCTCGAAGTCTTAATTCATCGAGTTCGTGCAATTGCAAGAATCTCTTTTCTCCAACTATTTTGAGATCGGTGTTACAGTTTCTGAGAGCCCAGTAAGCACGATGTTCAACTTCGAACGGCCAATGACAAGTCTTTCCATACAGGAGTCTGTAAGGAGTTGTGCCAATTGGAGTTTTATAAGCTGTACGAAACTGATAACGCTACACGCGTCGTTCGAGGTCAAGGAAACTTCCTTTTCTTCGAGCAAGTTTTATAACACCCTAGGCAGTGAACCTAATCGTTGTAGTGTAGTAATTAGGGTAAGCCACGGGTATTGATATCGTTCTCTAGGGGAATAGGAATGCTAGTGAGAAGTTACTACGCTAAGGTTGAGGTTGAGGAAGATTATTTTTATCTTTTTATATTTTTAGAAATGGAAAAGTACGAATCTCGGGTATTGGATTTGGGGGTTGGTATTGCTACCGATTACTCTACTATTATCTAATTATCTAAACTAAGGTTGTGATAGTCTATGTCTAATTTGATGTGTATTCGTATGATAGTTTAAAGATGTGTTTACTTAGGTTTTACTACTCCTTAATTATCTCCTATTGATGGTTGATTTGTCACGTCCTTATTCCTAGTTGCGTTGTGATTCTAAGGCTATAGGCGTGCTTATTTCCTAACTCTTTGAAACTACCAAAGGGTCTTGTTTACAAATCCTCTAGTGATTTATAGGCGCCTACTCTCGGTTGTCCTTGAATACTTTATCCTACAATTACCTAGATAATTATATTCTAAAGTTCACAAAGAAATTTCAAGCATTAAGTACACAACGAATAATCTAGCGCACTCTAGATCATTAGTCAACTAAGATAAGTATCAACCAATCAATATTCAATAATTAAGTTTCATATTCCTAAGCAAACACACAAATAAATTAGCGGGACATGGAGAACATGCAAGCATACACACAAATAATCAAAGACATAATTAAATTAATGAAGTAAATACTTAACTTGATGTATAATAGGGTTTAGAACCCTAAATCTTGCACAAGAAAGCCTTGGTTCGGTTTTAGGTTTTACTCCAAAAGACTACCCACTAAAAGCGAAAAATTCGGATTCTATATATAAGATTACATCTGCGACGGCGTCACCTTATGTTTTGTGGCGCGTCGTGTCGCCGTCATTAGGGTTTCATCTTGGCCACGTAAACCTTTCGACGGCGTCACCTTATGACCGTGACGCCGTCCCTTGACTCGACGCCGTCTTGGCGCATCTAGGCCGTCCGAGTAGCGACGGCCTATTCCTTTAGAACTGGCGTCGTCCGCGAAAACATGCAATTTTTCCTCCGAGCCGTCGCAAAATTCCTTACCGACGGCGTCGCGGATATGCTGATGACGCTGCCGCCTTATGTTTCAAGCGACTTTGAGTGTCTCGATTCGACTTTGGCCATTTTCTTCAGATATTCGCGCCTTTTCGTCCAAATAAGCATCATTCCAAGATTTTGCCTTCAAGAGACCTAAAAGTGAAAAGGAACGATATTAAGCAATAACGGATATAAAAGTGATCGAATAAGGGCTTAAATGACCCTCAAAAGGTACCTTTAAAACCTTATCAAATATCCCTACACTTGGTATTTGCTTGTCCTCAAGCAAATGTGTTTTAGCCAATTAATTTATAAGTTAGGGGTCATGAAGCATCCATTCAAAGCGGTCCACAACACATATAAGCCCATAAAAGTCATAACAAGCACGGAATACATACTAGCACCTCACATGGGGTGTTTGGATACTCACATCTCTCTCGGTGTATATATGAAATATAACAAATCGAAATGGAAGATAAACACTCATTAACGGTCCTAGTACATAGATTACCATAGGCTTGAGAATAGATCAAACCTCAAATCGCTTTGGCGTAAGCACCTAGGAAAGACTATCAAAGAGGTCTTTTAAAGGGTTGTAATGTTAGGCTTACGGTAGGAAATGAAGGGTTTGGTGGGATAGGCTATTTAGTGGTGGATAGTCAAAATCTCTATGTTGCAAGTATCGAAGAATGGTGTTGCTAAGCCAAGACTCGACACTCTAAAACTCTAGGCAACGAAAATAAACAAACATAATTTAAAAGATAGATGTAGGATGGTAGCCGTATGTTTTTTTTTTTTTTTTTTTTTTTATATATTTTTTTTGGATTTTTTTTTTTTTTTTTTTTTTTTTTTCACACACTTTTACTCTACCATCCTCTACGGTACATCAAAATGATAGGGATTTAGAGACACATCCCTACACTTGAGTTTTTATTACTCTAACACTAATTTGACCCGAATTGACAAGATCAAAACACTTGGAGTACATTATTATGCAAACAAAGGGAATTTGAGTTTAACGTTCTCTTCCTATATTTCATAAACTTTAACTTTTCCATGAATCCCAATCATCCCAAAATCGTATACAAAGGATATGACTCGACTTAGCAACTCATGCAAGCAACGGATAATTGAACTAAGGGTTTTGGGTGATAACATAAATTGCACTAAAAGTGAGTGCAATAAAGGTAGGCTAAAGCGATTTGGGTGTATATTTGGGGTGGGGTGTAAACAATGCTCTTCATTGATATCCGGATAAACCGAAACATCACGAGAACCGCGAAAAGGATAGGCTCTGAGGGGTTAACTAGGGGTATCGTGTACTAAAGATGAGTACATCGCATAGGGTGTGGGGAATTACTCAACCGATATGGAAGAAGTAATTATATTACGGTATCAAACAAGGGTTTTCCTAATGCCTCTTATCATTTAGTTATTCCTAACTACACAAGTGTAGTCTCACTAGCGATCTCGGAATGC
>CM040239.1:74917172-75133992 GCA_022545495.1 Chrysanthemum lavandulifolium | reverse complement strand
TAAATGTATGTTAAAAAAAAGAGTAAAATACATCATTTGTCTCTGAACTTGTACCCAAAATACACCCTTAGTCCCAATTTCAAAATAAGTCTTCCAGACATCCCTAACATCTCCATTCCGCATCACCAATAGTCCTAATCGTCATCCATCCCCAACTAAACCCCTCACGTGGTTTTTACGTGAGGGCAAAATAGTCATTTATAAAGAGCATAATATTAAATATTTGAGAACAAGATAATCATATATTCACCCCTTACTATAAGACTATCCGGAGTTTGAGTGACCCACTCACCAAAATACAAATTTCACCCGCCACCAACCAAAACGGAAGCATTGGTCATGGTGATTTTGTTGTGTCTATGGTAACTAGGTCACCATACTGATGAAGCAAAAATTATGGGGCCTATTGTAAAAGTAAATATTTTTTATTTGTTTTGTGAGTGAGTGTGGATATTTAGTAGGGTATATTTGTATAACGTGGTATTCTCATGAAAGGTGAGGAGAAGGTAACCAAAACGGGTGAAATGTGAGAGGGAGTGAGGGGAAGTGAAATGAAATAGAAAGCTGAAGTGGTGCTGATGTGGCGGTGACCCGATCATCACCGCTCCTTTTAGCCTAAGAAACATCACAAACAAAAATCCAATCCGTTGTTGCGTGTTGCGTATGATGCGTCACATACATCTACCCTAAACTCACCATCAATCTTAATACTCACATACATTTTTCACTCTACAAACACTCTCTATCTCTTTTTTGGGGTAAAGGGTTTCCCAGAAAAATATATTCCTAAAAAAAAAAATGTAACACCCGAAAATCTTAATGACGGAAGACTAATTGGGTGTTACTTGAATGGAGATCATAGTCAATAATTATAGAAAACGACTCGAAAGAGGCGTTTTATTAAAATAGTTATCATTCATCGAAAACTCATAGTTTGTTACAAAATATTGTAAATAGATCAAGTGTTTTCCCGAAAAGAAAGATCATGAGTTTGAAAGAAATGATAACTTTCATGTTTTACACCACCGGATAAGCCTTGCCATGCCCGCTCCGCACCTTGGTCATAATCTTCACGATTACACGAGATAACATGCTTAAAAGGTCAACAAAATTGTTGAGTGAAGTCCATAGGTTTAAAATAAGTTGAACACAAGTATAAGATCATGATCATTGTAAACTAACAATATCATAAGAAAAATCACAGTTATTATGCGCTAAGCTCATGAAACCAAGACTCAACCGCATACACCGAATTACCGGTGTACGCAGTATGCCCCAAAGGAGGTAATAGCCAATTACCTAAAGAAATTCGATATAGTGCGCCCGGTTATTTCTCTATAACCGAAGCGGGTTCGTTAATCCCCATAGCACTATTCACGATATCTACGTTCACTCGCGGTGACTAATGGTTCATGATCAGGGGACTTGTGGCTAACAACTTAGGCAGTACCAATAATCAAGAAGATCAAGCATTTAAGAAAAACCTTGTGTTCTAGTTTAGAGCATGTATCTCCCTCGCGGGGTTTGCAAAAATAAAGTAAAAGCGAGGCTATGAACTCACCTTGATGATAATGCACACGCACAACAAGATCAAGCACAATGTAGCGGAGGTTCCAACTCGAAACCTAAAATGATGAGATGGCGAGTCTCAGTAATGAGCATTTTGGTTCGCGACCAAAATAATAGAGCATTGAATATTCTTATTCAATAGATCATTGGATTGTCCAATCCAATAGTGTGCGATCGTGATTAATGTTTTAAGTTAATTTACGTGCTACATTGTCTTAACTAGTGATCCTCACTTACGCATAAGTGAAATGTTCCCCCCGTTGTGATCTTAGTAAATTCGTTGATCATTTTAACGTATTTAGATTCCCCGAGTATTTTATCGAAATAAGTATATTTTTACCTATACTTTCTAATAAGTATATATTTACATATACATTTATACATGAAATAAGTTTATCATTATTCGAAATATTACGCTCATGTGATCAAAATATTCATTTTACGAGGCTATCATGAAATCATAAGTTTTGATAAACTTTTCCCAATTTACACTTTTACCCTCGAGTTACAAAAGTACAAGTTTAGTCCCTCAAATTTGAGTAATTTACACTTTCTACCCAAAAGTATTTTATATCAAAACTTTCGAAATGACATTTTAATCCTTTGGTAAAGCGATTTTACAAAACAGCCCTCAAGTTATGTTTATGCGCTTTAAACCTTTACTTTTCTAATTTGTCACTTTTCACCCAAAACTTATATATAATAAGTTTGGGTTAATTACACAATCGGTCCTTGTGGTTTTTATGGTGCACATGCAACCGTGAAATCATACCCATTTACTTTATAAATTTGTCATATTAGCCCTTAGACTTCTCATGCATGTTTGTTATACGTAATATATGACCCTTTATCTTTTTAAAAGTTACGCTTTTAACCCAAAATTCATTTGATTTGCAAACTCGGTCCGAAGTACCCTTTTTAATATACGAAAACTTTACAAGATGATCACAACTCATTTCTAGCTTATCTTTAGTGCTTATTTGCTTATAATAGACTCATTGGGCCGGGTTAGATGCTTATTGGACTAGATCTGGGCTTATTGGGCTCGACAGTTGGGCTTTAGGCCCGTTTGTCTTGTCATGAGTTTTATAGTGAACGAGGGGATGAGAAGTCCTCGTATGGTTTCTAAGTTGATCATTAGTGTCGTGTTTTTGTGTTTAAGTGACTATAAGGCATGCATGTAGCACTTTTTCTATTGCTGCAGCATGTACATAAAGATTTACTAGTCATTTGGTGCGTTTAACTATTTAACGTGTGATATAACATTTATTCGTGCATAAATATATGAAATGAGTGGGAAACAAAATGAGCTTGATGAAGACTTACTACACTCGTCAAGAGTGGGGATGAATCAATGAGAAGGTGGTTTGAATGCTATACCCGTGTTCTCCTTATAACACTACGATTACTAGTACCCTTATGACTTTCACAAAGTCCCTTGCTTCGTTCCTTTTCCTTTTGTTTCTTCTTCGAACCAAAGTAGGTGTTTAGTGAGGGTGAGATGTGTATGAGTTTTTGGGAGTTCAAGTGATGGATGTGTGTGTGCTTGTCGCATGTTTTAAAAGGGATACAAGCATGGCTTTTAAATTTTTAAATCCCTTAGTTCTCCTACTCCTAATCTTATTAGACATGTGTTACATTGAACTTGGCCATGGTTTGGGTTGTGTCTCTAGGCGTGCATACTTGTAGCACCACTTAGGAGCATGTTCTTGATTAGTCATTTCATTCTAAACACATTATCTAATGGTTAATGAAGTCAAAGTTGGTCAAATGGTCCTAGGGTGAGTATAATATTGATCTAGGTTAGCTAAGTGAAGGGTTTTGTCTCCTCTTTTTGCTCCCATCATAAGGTATGAGACCAAAATGTCTCAAGTTTAGTTTGGTTTTGTCTTGGCTAAGTTGATCTCGTTTGGTCATGACGGAAAGAACACAAAACATTTTAATCCTCAAATTTTACATATATATTCGTGGGTCATGAGGCGTGAACAAGGCCCAAAGCTAATACTTGGGTGAGTTGGGCTAGCAATGAGGCCCAAAGGAAAAGAAAAAAATGTTGAGTTTGCTTGTTGGATTGGACGCAAGACAAGGCCCAAGGAGATAAATGAGTTGGGCTCGACTTGGGTAACGAGGCCCAAAGGAATCACGGTGTGGGTTTGATCCGGTTTTAAGGCCGTTAACAAGTTGGGTTTAAGTGGTGAGAAGTCCAATAAGTTTTGAGGCCCAATCTGAATTTTATATATTTTATTATATTTAAATTCGTAATTTTACAAATTTTACGTATTCATTACGTATTTTAGGATTATCAAGATGGTGGGAATTTTATTACGATCACAACGGTATATTTTATGAGCAGCTTAAGTCTGCGTTGATCATGCATATGCCAAATGATATGCAAATGTGATATTTAGAAAATTTCATGACGGAATAGATCGTGTTAAATTCACGATTAAAGCGTTAAGTACATTGAAATTTTCCGGAGCTTACGGTACCTACCCTTAAGAGAACCGCGTCCATGCGGTTAAACTCGCAGAGGTTGTCATGGGTGATCTAGATGAGCAGGTGGGGATACTTGGAGCGCATTACATCCTCGGCTCCCGTGAACTCGCACCTCGTTTCTTATGATTCCATCGAACTTTAACGATAGGAATGCGGCTTTGCTTAAGCCTCTTAACTTCTCATCCATGATCTCGACGGGTTCTTCGACAAAGCTAAGTTTGTCATTGAAATGGATGTCCTTGAGTGGTGCGACTAGAGTTTCATCCGAAAGACACTTCTTAAGATTTGAGACATGGAGCGTATCATGTATTCGGCTAAGTTCTTGGGAAGATCAAGTTTATATGCCATGGACCAATTATTTGAAGAATTTTGAATGGTCCAACGTATCGAGTTTGAGCTTTCCTCGTTTTCCAAATCGACCATCCCTTTCGGGTGATACTTTGAGCATTACGGTCTCCGACTTGGAATTCCATTGGTTTTCTTGAACATCTGCGTAGCTCTTTTGTCTATCTCGAGTGCTTGCAATCTTTGCGGTTTGCATTATCTTTTCTGTTGTCTCTTGGACAATTTCGGGCTGTAAGTTGTACTTCTCCAACTTCCGCCTAGCAAGTGGCGATCGGCATTTTCTTCCATAGAGTGCTTCAAAAGGAGCAGCTTTAATCTTGGCGTGATAAGCTGTTATTGTAAGAGAATTGACCCGGGTAAGTGCTTATCCCATCCTTTTAAAATCAATCACACATGCTCTCGGCATGTCTTCCGAGTTTGGATCGTTCTTTCACTTTGTCCATCTGTTTGAGGATGGTGCGCGTACTCATATCTAAGTTGGTACCCATGGCTCTTTGAGCGTTTGCCAAAATCTTGAGGTGAATCGGCTATCACGGTCGAGATATGATAGAGATTGGTACACCGTGACGAGAAACAATCTCTTTGATGTACGATCTAGCGAGTGTAATCATCTCGTCGTTCTCCTTGATTGGCAAGAAATGAGCGGACTTTGTAAGGCGGTCTACAATAACCCAAATGGTGTCAAAACCATTAGAAGTTTTTGGCAACTTTGTGATGAAGTCCATTGTGATTCTTTCCCATTTCCACATAGGAAGTTACGGTTGAGTTAACAATCCGGATGGCTTTTGATGTTCGACTTTAACTTTCAAGCATGTCAAACATTCTTGGCGTATCTGATGATATCGACCTTCATATTAGGCCACCGAGTACAAAAGCTTTAGATCTTGATACATCTTGTTGGGACCGGGATGTATGGAATACTTGATTTATGTGATTCATGCATGATGAGTTCTCGGATACATCCAAAGAGTGGAATCCAACTTGATTCTTGAAACATAGCGTTCGTCGATCTCTTCACAAATCCATTCTCATTCTCCCAAGATGCCATAAATCTTCTCATTCGGCCTATTTTCTTCCTTAAGGGCTTGATCGAGCTTCAAGAATTTTCGATGGTAGGGGTGAATTGATTACCATTCCCAATGATCTCACTCTAAGTGGCTTAGGCGATCTTTTACGCTCAAGGCATCGGCAACAACGTTTGCCTTTCCGGGATGATAACGGATCTCGCGATCATAATCACTAAGCAATTCGAGCCGCGACGTTGGCGCATATTCAATTCCTTTTGATCTAAGATGTGTTGAAGACTTTTGTGATCGATGTACACTATACATTTGGTTCCGTCTGATAATGTCTCCATAATTTGAGTGCAAATACCACGGCGCCAAGTTCTAGATCGTGAGTAGTATAATTCTTCTCATGAGTTTTGAGTTGTCGTGGCGCATAAGCAATCACCTTGTTCCTTTGCATGAGAACAGCGCCTAAACCCATGTGTGAAGCATCACAATATACTACAAAATCTTGACTCCTTCCGGTAGTGCCAAGATAGGTGCTTATAAGTTTGTTCTTTAGGAGTTGAAAAGGCGATTCTTGATCGTCTCCCATTCGAATTTCTTCGTTTTACGGGTTAACTCGGTCAATGGTTTAGCTATTTTCGAGAAACCTTGATGAATCTTCGATAATAACCAACAAGTCCTAAGAATTGGCGAATTTTAGTGGGGTTAGTGGTCTTGGCCAATTCTTATGATTCAATCTTTGTGGGATCCATGGATTCCTTCACCGTCGATCACATGACCAAGAAATTGGGTGTCTCGATCCAAAATCACACTTGGAAAACTTTGCGTACAATTTTTCATCCTTGAGTAACTTCGGGACGGTCTTGGATGTTCCGCATGTTCTTCTTTATTACGAGTAGATAAGAATATCGTCGATGAACACAATGACGAATTTATCCGAGATATGGTTTGCGAGACTCTATTCATGAGGTCCATAATCTGACGAGTGCATTAGTTAAACCGAATGGCATTACTTGGAATTCATAATGGCCATATCGAGTTCTAAATGCGGTCTTGGGTATATCTTCTTCTCTTACCGTGGCGATGATATCCGGATCTTAAATCAATCTTGAGTATACACTCGAGCCTTGTAACCGATCAAACGGATCATCGATTCTTGGTAAGGGATAGCGGTTTTGATTGTGAGCTTGTTCAATTCTCTATAATCGATACACATCCGGAATGATCCATCTTTCTTCTTAACGAATAATACCGGTGCTCCCGGGGTGAGGAACTCGGTCTAATGAATCCTTTCTCGGATAGCTCTTCTAGTTGTTTGGATAATTCTTGCATTTACGAGGCGCTAAGCGATGCGGTGCTCGTGCTACGGGAGTAGCTCCGGGAATAAGATCGATTTGAAATTTGACTTGTCGGCGGTGGGAGTCGAGCAAATCTTCCGAAACACCTCGGAAATTCCTTGACTACGATACATCCTCTAGTCGTTTCTCTTCCGACTTATTTTCCGTTACTTGAGCTAAGAAGGCATAACATCCTTTTTCCATGTACTTTATTGACTTCGCACGGGATATGATACTTAAGTACTTTCTACTTTGATCTCCTTGGATGACTAAGGTTTCACCGTTGATCGGGATATGAGCGGTTTTCTCATCACAAACAATCCTAGCACGGTGTTTGGACAACCAATCCATGCCAATTACGGCATCAAAACTTCCAAGTTTGATTGGCAAAAGATCTATGAGGAGCAGTGATCTTGTAATAGAATAGGACAATTACGGATTACGGTGTTGGTTCCTATTATTTTCCCATCGGCAAGTTCTATCTCATAAGTTGTATCTAAGGCGATTGGGGATATTTCAAGTAATGGTGCAAAAGTAGTAGATACAAAACTCTTATCGCTCCGAATCAAACAAGATTTTTGCGAATGATTGTTAAGAGAATACGTACCGTCACAATGTCGGGGTTCAACGGTGCATCTCCATCTCCTAGCATGTACACTCTTGCAGCGCATTGTTTGTTTGAGCGACATTTAACTTTGGGCATTGACTTTTGAAATGACACGGTTCTCCACATCCGTAGCAGTTCATGTTTGTCACGGTGTTGCCTCTTCCGGGGTTTCGGCAATGCTTACCTTGATGACCTACCTTGTTGCACTTATCGCACTTCACGGTACAAGGTCGAATGGTGCATCAAACACACGTTACATCGGGATGTGGTCCTACATACCCTTTTCTAGCGGTGGGTGCGGCATAAGCCCTTGCGGCTTCTTGCCTTCGGTTTTGCCGATTTTGATGTTGGTTTCAGTTGTGGTGATATTGGTTGTTGTTGTTCCGATTGTTGTTGTTGGACCGATGGTGTTTGAAATTTGAGGTTTTCTGATCATCAAACTTTCTTTTGTTGTCACTTGAGCCTTGTGCATTTGCAAGCTTTAGTATTGGTTCCATAAGGCGGTGGGATACAATGACAACTTCTTCAACAGTTTTGGATTGAGCGATGACATCTTCTTGATACTTGAGGTAAACCTCCGATCAAAGCTTCCAAAAGCTTTTCATTGGTGGGAAACAGATGAGGACATAGAGCTCTCACTCATGGAATGTCTTGAAGTATGTCTTGAGATCATTACCTTTAGCGACCAAGTGGTAATACTCATCTTGAGTTTCTTGATCTCGGTTCTCGGGCAATCTTGTTTCATTATGATTGTTTCGAGATCGACCATGAAATCTTACAAGCTTCTTCCATTCTAATTGGTTGAGCATGGCCTTTCCACCAAGATAACGCATCTTCTAACAAAGTTCGATCACAAACTTGACTTTGCAATCATCTGTGCGATCACTTAGCATAAATCGGTCTCGGTTCTCTCAAACCAATGAAGTAAACCAATAGCACCTTGATGCCCTTGAAGAATGTCGAACTGCGGTTCGTGAACTCTTTGTAACTACACTTGCGAGTTCGGTGGACTCACTTTGATTTGTTGGAGTGTTAGTTGCATTTGAGTTTGCCATTTCAACAAGGCGTGCGACACGCGGCACGATTCTCTTCGACAATGCGGCGACTTGACCTCGCGTCTTTGCTTGAGCGACACGCTCGACTTGACCTCTCGAGCAATTCGGGCGTTCTCGACTTCTTTTGCAATTTCGGCTTCTCTTGCGATCTCGACTTGCCTTGCGATCTCGACCTCTTTTGCAATCTCCGCTTGCCTTGCAATTTCGACTTCACGTGCCTCTTGGGCAATTCGTTCGGCTTCAACGCGTTCGACTTGCTCTAGCGATGTCGGTGACATGTTGTGCTATAGTGCGCTAACACTTTCGGCGACCATTTCTTGAATAGTCTGCGGGAGTGATGGTGGATGAGGTAGCTTTCTTCTTGACCATTTTTCTAAAATTTCCAAGAACAAATACCAAGATTAAGAAATTATCGATCGATGATAAAACTGATCACATATTATAAATATCATAATAGTCCAGATCACCACTTTAAATTAATGATATGATATTGATATGAACAACAATTGAAATATGATTTTTCTCAACAAATCATAATATATGAATAAGGACATAAGGATCGGTTCGTCATACATTACCGAGGAATAATATCATAACATCAGAATATAAGAAATACAACCATTGGATACATGGAATACATCATTACATAGTATTGTTCACAACCATAGGTTACATCATCATAATTCTTGTTCCAAAGTTACAAACCAAAAAGATACAAGCCTTAATGCCTCATATGGCGGCTTTATGATACATACTAAGATAAAGATGACTAGGATTTACGCATCTCCGATCGTCATCCCGACGACGACGAATCTCCTCAACCATGGTCGTCAAGTCTCGGATCTGCTTGCTCACGGGCTCGATCTCTCGCCTCGAGGTCATTAATCCTCTCCTCCGAAATAGCGATGTGAGCATGAGCGGATGCAAGTTCGTGATGCGGACTCTCTCTCGACCTAAGGCAGTCTCTCTCAAAGTACTAGCATCTCGGATAGTAGTCTCCAACCTTTGAGTCAATCGGTTAACGGCCTCTCTCGCCTCCACAATCTGGGTACTCATCATATCAAACAAAATCTCAATGGAGTAGCGACCTATCACGAGGTTTTCGACTTCTTCCTCTAAGCTCTCTATCCTAACCAGTGGAATCTCATCATAATGTGCCATGAGCTCACTCAACTGGTCTTCGTGCTGATAAGTCTCGTAGCCAACAAGGGATAGTGTGGTGTCTGGGTTCACCGGTAACAGCGAGCTGGAGGCGATGCGATGGTTGAGCTTTCTCAAGCTCGAGCGAACTAGGTGCTCCTCCTCTTCTCTCCAACGTCGAGTAAAGGTATCAAGAATGACCATCGCCTAGCACCGGATTTCTTCCTTGGTCCGGTCTCATTATCCACTTGAGTAGGCATGTCGGGATCGAGATAGTGATGGTGCATAGCACTTGATGTAAAGCGGTAAAGTGGCTCACTAAAAGTGTCCAAAGGAGGTGATCTTTGTGGGTGGTGATGAAACAGGAGCAGTGGTGGTGCGATGGTAGAACACGATGAAGTGGCGGTGGTGGTGAAGTAGCGATGGGTGGAGCAGTGAAACCGGTGATGGTGAGCGGGTGGTGGCCGAGCGGTGATGATGGTGGTGGTTGCATCACATGAGTCATAGTGATGGGTCGCACACGCTTCCTAGCGGTGAGTTTGAAGGTCTTTCCTTTAGGATGCGATCTATAAGGTACTCCAAACGGCTCGAGTTCATATGGCTTAAGAACACGGATCCTCGTCGGCGACGACGGATAGCTCGGGAAGATGATCGGAAGAATCGATGAAGCGGTCGGTGCTCTCGATGACTTGGATGATCCATCATCCACAAACATCTGAAGCGGTAGCCATTCTTTGTGACTCATAGTCTTGATCTAGGGTCATGGAAGCAAAAGCATTGTACTCTTGAGGATGGCGGTCATATATTGGAGCGATGGGAGTTCGAACTTCACCTTCCTCAAAGGTTCGGTTTCATCCGATCTGATGGGCGGTATGACAGACGGGATGAGCGGCATAGTGACGATCATAGAGGACATGGTATCTTCCATCTCGATGTCGAGGACGTAACAAGCGGGTGGGATGCAAACATGGTCTTGTAACAACCCATAAATTAATGTAAGTAAATGCCAAATAATATATTTATTTTAGTTAGCTACACATATTTGCCAAGTAAATCTCCATGCCTAACTAAAATGAATGCAATTTACTTATGATCTAGTGATGCATCAATCCTAATGCATAGGCGGTCACGGAAGGCGTAAAGCGGTGGTGTAAAATAGTCCCGTTTTAAAAGTGCGGTTATAGTCCAAATGTTTTGAAAAACTCTTTGGTTCTCTATAACCTTGGCTCGATGTGTCTGTAACACCCAAAAATCTTAATGACGGAAGACAAATTCGGTGTTACTTGAATGGAGATCATAGTCAATAATTATAAAAACGACTCGAAAGAGGCGTTTTATTAAAATAGTTATCATTCATCGAAAACTCATAGTTTGTTACAAAATATTGTAAATAGATCAAGTGTTTTCCCCAAAAGAAAGATCATGAGTTTGAAAGAAATGATAACTTTTATGTTTTACACCACCGGATAAGCCTTGCCATGCCCGCTCCGCACCTTGGTCATAATCTTCACCGATTACACGAGATAACATGCTTAAAAGGTCAACAAAAATTGTTGAGTGAAGTCCATAGGTTTAAAATAAGTTGAACACAAGTATAAGATCATGATCATTGTAAACTAACAATATCATAAGAAAAATCACAGATTATTATGCGCTAAGCTCATGAAACCAAGACTCAACCGCATACACGAATTACCATTGTCGAAAGTATGCCCCAAAGGAGGTAATAGCCAATTACCTAAAGAAATTCGATATAGTGCGCCCGGTTATTTCTCTATAACCGAAACGGGTTCGTTAATCCCATAGCACTATTCACGATATCTCGTTCACTCGCGGTGACTAATGGTTCATGATCGGGGACTTGTGGCTAACAACTTAGGCGGTACCAATAATCAAGAAGATCAAGCATTTAAGAAAAACCTTGTGTTCTAGTTTAGAGCATGTATCTCCTCGCGGGTTTGCAAAAATAAAGTAAAAGCGAGGCTATGAACTCGCCTTGATGATAATGCACACGCACAAGATCAAGCACAATGTAGCGGAGGTTCCAACTCGAAACCTAAAATGATGAGATGGCGAGTCTCGATGAATGAGCATTTTGGTTCGCGACCAAAATAATAGAGCATTGAATATTCTTATTCAATAGATCATTGGATTGTCCAATCCAATAGTGTGCGATCGTGATTAATGTTTTAAGTTAATTTACGTGCTACATTGTCTTAACTAGTGATCCTCACTTACGCATAAGTGAAATGTTCCCCCCGTTGTGATCTTAGTAAATTCGTTGATCATTTTAACGTATTTAGATTCCCCGAGTATTTTATCAAAATAAGTATATTTTTTACATATACTTTCTAATAAATATATATTTACATATACATTTATACATGAAATAAGTTTATCATTATTCGAAAATATTACGCTCATGTGATCAAAATATTCATTTTACGAGGCTATCATGAAATCATAAGTTTTGATAAACTTTTCCCAATTTACACTTTTACCCTCGAGTTACAAAAGTACAAGTTTAGTCCCTCAAATTTGAGTAATTTACACTTTCTACCCAAAAGTATTTTATATCAAAACTTTCGAAATGACATTTTAATCCTTTGGTAAAGCGATTTTACAAAACAGCCCTCAAGTTATGTTTATGCGCTTTAAACCTTTACTTTTCTAATTTGTCACTTTTCACCCAAAACTTATATATAATAAGTTTCGGTTAATTACATAATGGTCCTTGTGGTTTTATGCGTGCACGTGAAATCATACCCATTTACTTTATAAATTTGTCATATTAGCCCTTAGACTTCTCATGCATGTTTGTTATCGTAATATATGACCCTTTATCTTTTTAAAAGTTACGCTTTTAACCCAAAATTCATTTGATTTGTAAACTCGGTCCGAGTACCCTTTTAATATCTGAAAACTTTACAAGATGATCACAACTCATTTCTAGCTTATCTTTAGTGCTTATTTGCTTATAATAGACTCATTGGGCCGGGTTAGATGCTTATTGGACTAGATCTGGGCTTATTGGGCTCGACAGTTGGGCTTTAGGCCCGTTTGTCTTGTCATGAGTTTTATAGTGAACGAGGGGATGAGAAGTCCTCGTATGGTTTCTAAGTTGATCATTAGTGTCGTGTTTTTGTGTTTAAGTGACTATAAGGCATGAATGTAGCACTTTTTCTATTGCACACGCGTGTACATAAAGATTTACTAGTCATTTGGTGCGTTTAACTATTTAACGTGTGATATAACATTTATTCGTGCATAAATATATGAAATGAGTGGGAAACAAAATGAGCTTGATGAAGACTTACTACACTCGTCAAGAGTGGGGATGAATCAATGAGAAGGTGGTTTGAATGCTATACCCCGTGTTCTCCTTATAACACTACACGATTACTAGTACCCTTATGACTTTCACAAAGTCCCTTGCTTCGTTCCTTTTCCTTTTGTTTCTTCTTCGAACCAAAGTAGGTGTTTAGTGAGGGTGAGATGTGTATGAGTTTTTGGGAGTTCAAGTGATGGATGTGTGTGTGCTTGTCGCATGTTTTAAAAGGGATACAAGCATGGCTTTTAAATTTTTAAATCCCTTAGTTCTCCTACTCCTAATCTTATTAGACATGTGTTACATTGAACTTGGCCATGGTTTGGGTTGTGTCTCTAGGCGTGCATACTTGTAGCACCACTTAGGAGCATGTTCTTGATTAGTCATTTCATTCTAAACACATTATCTAATGGTTAATGAAGTCAAAGTTGGTCAAATGGTCCTAGGGTGAGTATAATATTGATCTAGGTTAGCTAAGTGAAGGGTTTTGTCTCCTCTTTTTGCTCCCATCATAAGGTATGAGACCAAAATGTCTCAAGTTTAGTTTGGTTTTTGTCTTGGCTAAGTTGATCTCGTTTGGTCATGACGGAAAGAACACAAAACATTTTAATCCTCAAATCCTTACATACATATTCGTGGGTCATGAGGCGTGAACAAGGCCCAAAGCTAATACTTGGGTGAGTTGGGCTAGCGGCGAGGCCCAAAGGAAAAGAAAAAAATGTTGAGTTTGCTTGTTGGATTGGGCGCAAGACAAGGCCCAAGGAGATAAATGAGTTGGGCTCGACTTGGTAACGAGGCCCAAAGGAATCACGGTGTGGGTTTGATCCGGTTTAAGGCCCATTAACAAGTTGGGTTTAAGTGGTGAGAAGTCCAATAAGTTTTGAGGCCCAATCAATTTTATATATTTTATTATATTTAAATTCGTAATTTTACAAATTTTACGTATTCATTACGTATTTTAGGATTATCAAGATGGTAGAATTTTATTACGATCACAACGGTATATTTTATGAGCGCTTAAGCTGCGTTGATCATGCATATGCCAAATGATATGCAAATGTGATATTTAGAAAATTTCATGACGAAATAGATCGTGTTAAATTCACGATTAAGCGTTAAGTACATTGAAATTTTCCTTCAGCTTACATAATCTCCTTAGTATACCCACTCCCATTAAGCTTTGGAACAACCAAAACCAAATTGTCCTTAAGCTCATTTGATGCATCAATTTCAATCAAAGCTCTCCCATAGCTGCTCCGGCCCCATGAGTTCATGCACATGGTATTTGTATAATAATCAAGCAACATAGGAGTACCAATATTTGAAGCAATCAAACTTAGCCTATCCGATGTATAAGCAACTAAGGAACATTATGGAATTTCACCCACACCGGAACATAAGACAAATCTTCCTTGAGCAGACTCACCGAGGGAGACAAGTTGTTGAGAAAAATGGGAATGCCATGAATCATCCAAGGATCATCTCGAAGAACAGATTCAGCACCCTCAATAGTCAAAAATTTAAAGAAGAAAAAATGATTCACATTCATTGTAGCTTTCACAATACCATACTTTTCCAATTGTTGCGCACGAACCAGTCAACAATGGGAAAGCTAGCCGTTTACCAATAAAGTACCCATAAAGCGAATTCTTCAACCTCGTATTTACCTCAAGGACCGAATTATAGGAAGACCAACATCATAATCCGCATCTTTAGGTATCCGCTATTTTATTTTCCGAAAGTTCGCGTTTGGAGATTGCACAGAACCGACCTTAGAAGAAAATATCGAGGGACCAACAGATGGGTCTGAAACCTCACCACCACCAACAACAGCACTCATTATCTTGATTGAAATCATTAGACGCAAGCGCCTTGGTTCCATGATCATCACCATCAAACCTATTGACGCTTTGGTTCCATGATAACGGGACCCCATTATCGTCAACGAACACTAACTTACCATCAATTAATTGACGTTCCATATTACTGATTTTAGCATCAAGAGCACTTACGTGAACATCATTAGTATCATTATAATTTCCACATGCAACCTTACCACGCGTGAGAAAGGATCTGTAATATAACTACGTTTAGTAGAGAGATCTTCACCACTGCATCTAGCATTCACATATTCGAATGTAACCCTCTTCCACTTTTAAAACAATTGTCACATTCCCAGCCTCATCAACATATGGGCTAAGTTAACCACACCATCACTAGTAACAACAGTTAAACTAACAGGTTCTTTGTCCACTGTTGCTGAAACACAAGTCTCTTCTATACCAATCGTGTTCAAAGACGAAGTCGACACACCTTTAGCATCAAACTTGGGGTTACATTTAGGTTGAAATGGTAATTAATCATACAAAGAAGTTTTACCCTCCATGTTTCTGGAACTTGCAACAACACTGCTCAACGCAATAGATCAATTTTTCCCTAGTTTGATCGGCCAAACTAGGTTTATACTTTTATTCTTTCTTCCACCCCCTACCGAATACAATAACCGACTTTTCATATTAACCTCATACGAACATAAAAACAAGAAGATATAATAGCGTATGGTCTTCAACACCCAGAGAAAACCCTAAGTAATTAGGGTTTTTATTCAACACCACACAAACACTTGACATGATTGATAGTGAATTATTAGGAAAGGACGATTAAATCAATCAGTAAGGATAGAAAATGACTATGAAACCCTAAAAATCGATTTTCACCAAATCCTAAGATCTTAATCAACAACTGAACCAAGATAATGAATAAACACGAATGTTTATCACTATCAGTTATAGATTGGTAAATAAGACGAGTTGCATGAAAACAACGATGGACAATTAGGGTTCTAAGTCGCCAAAGTAGAGGGTTTTCTTTTAAACTCTCTATCTCTTTAAACATCTACTCTTCATCTCTCCCTAAAGTGGGGGCCATCCACTACCATTCATACCACACCTTCCGCCACCACCATATGCTACCCACGTCCCCACTATCACATGCCACCCACATCACCACCATCACCCGCCACCACAAATAGTCGCCCAAGTCGCCTCCATCACCCGCCACTACCAACCATGATACACACCCACACGTCACCACCACCACTCTTAGCAACCCAACAAATACTGCCCTAATTCCAGTGTTGGGTTTTGTGAAAAAAAAATATAGATCTGATATTTGATTTATTTGTTCTACAGAATCCAACCATTGTGCAAAGATTGTAAAATACATAGGGAGATGTGTAGGGTATGATTTGGGTAATAAACAAGTCAAAATTATTGGTGGTATATAGTTGACTTAAAAAGGATATGAAAAATCCTACGAATTATTGGTACTTGTATTTAGTTTGTGGTGATAGTAGCTTTAATGTGGATACGAGTAAAAAAAGAGATCATATGAGATTGGTGTCTGGGTTGGATTTGATTTTTGTTTGTGATGTTTCTTATTTGGAATACCCAACATGTTGCCTCGCCGAAATATCTTTGCCAGCGTAGCTCTAATCTTTGCCTCATTGAAACTACTGCTTTGCCTCGCGGCCGCTTATTTCAAGTTCTATGTGTGATATTGGGACAAATTTACTTTGTTAGTTCGGGTTTAAATGAAATGGGTTTTAACTTGTGTTTAAGTTTGTAGAAGTAGTGATGTGTGTGTACGTGTTACACAAATTTGTGTTCATGTATGTATTTTGTTGAAGTGTGGACTGAAAAATTCATTGTGTTGAGTAGGAGTAAAAAAAAGAAAAATGAAAAAAAAAAAAAAAAAAAAAAAAAAAAAAGCGATATTGAAATGGTTAAAATGCCTCACGTGAAAGCGCGTGAGGTTATATCGACCATTGACTAACGACAATTAGTCAGAAGGATTATTGATGATGCAAAATAGAGATGTGAGAGATGGATGGTAGACTTAATTTGAAATCGGGACTAATGGTGTATTTTGGGTACAAGTTCAAGGACATATGGTGTATTTTACTTTTAAAAAAATTTAAATAAAAATAATTATTTTACTTTTAATAAAATACATAACATATATCAAAAACCATAGATGAAATACTAAGGGTCCGCTTGGTTCAATTAAGGGAATGAGAAAGAGAAATGCAAAGGGTATACTAAGGGTCCGTTTGGTTTGTCGCTATGAATCACAATGAGTATGGGTGTTGGTATAAAGTGGAATGATAATGGAAGGTATGAAGAAACCACTCACACACATAATATGTGAGGAAACATTCACATTTGGGTTTCTTCATTCCATTGTTGTGGGCCTCATAACCAACCAAACAGCATTAATGACTTTCAAAGTCATAGACCCATACTCATACACCCCAAACAATCGGGCCCTAAAGAATGTAAAGGGTAATGATTACCTTAACCCCCAATTTGTAGTGCAATGAGTCATTACCTAGTTTATGGTAATGCTCGATTCTTTTACCATCCACCAAGCATAATTAATAATTGCTTTTTCTATTCCCCACTCCACCTTCACCAAACATGCCCTAAACTTTTTTTTTTAATTAAATTATATTGCACTATTGATTCATATTTAAACCTTTTGTTTGCACGTGTACAAACTCCATGATAAATTCATAAAACTTATAAATGTGTTAGCTTAAAAAGATTAAGGTAATTACGGACTTAAATATTAAGAATGTTGACTTGTTCAAAGACAAAATTATAGTGGAATTCGTGAAAACGTTACATAGTTGATTTGCTCTTAACGAGTTCGTTTTAACGAAGTTTTTTATTTGTTGAGTCAAGCATAATTTGAACAAGAGATCAAGGTTGGCATTTTATGTCTACAAAGATTATACCGATTGACAAGTTTTCATTGGGTAGAATTTTGTAATCATAAAATTTTAACAACCATGATTTGATCAAGCTCGATTGAGATTGAATA
The DNA here is from genome assembly GCA_022545495.1 of Chrysanthemum lavandulifolium. Classification (NCBI taxonomy): domain Eukaryota; kingdom Viridiplantae; phylum Streptophyta; class Magnoliopsida; order Asterales; family Asteraceae; genus Chrysanthemum; species Chrysanthemum lavandulifolium. The sequence continues at coordinate 75,116,218 of CM040239.1, read as the reverse complement.
GTATTTAAAAAATGTCTTGTCTGCAATAAATTTTTTTTTGGTTGCTTAATTCAAAAGATTGCTTTGACATTATTATGTGTAATTGATAAGACATCGACTTTATGCTTATATTAACATGTGAAATGTGTTGGAGTTCATTCTAAATTTCTAATTAATGAGTCAATATGTCTTGCTACATATCATTTTTATTTTAATAATATTGAAATTGAAACATCTTACCAAGATGTTAACAACAATGCAACATAACTCAAAGACATTCAGATTACAACAGTAGGTAATAAATCAAGGATTTACAATATTTAGGGTATTGACTTGTGCAAGTATATTCGTGATCGAAAAGTTTTAGCCATTATTTTTTAATTCTAAAAGTTTCATTTGCGCAGTTTTTAAGTTTTTAGTAGTGTAAAACTAGATGGGAACATATCAAGATCTTATTATCATAAGTTTAAAATTGGGATCCGATGTCGCAAAGATTATGAAGATTCTGTTCATGTGACAACAGATATATGATATTTGTCTGAACAAAATCGATGTTCAAAGTTTATCTATTGCCATTGATAGCTACATCAAGGTGGCTGGACGCAAGAAAACCTTCATGACTAATGTATCTTACCTTGTTCTTTATGAGTTTATGACTCGCGAGGTAGAAAACTACAATCTCTAAACCTATTATTCAATGCAATTCACATCCATACTAATCCTTTTCAAATGCATTTGAGTGGTCCTTGTCCTTTGATGACATTTTCACCATCACATTAATTCTTTGATTATTTATGAACTAATCAATCCCTTTTTGCTTGCATTACGTTTAGCACAAGGAATGCATCTTAAAATAAAGTAGTTCTATTATATAAAGTAAGAGCTTGTTTATTAGTAATTTCTTTTTATTAACTCATATCTAAATAAGAGATGATTTAATGCAAACACCATCAGTTTTATTACTCAATATTTTCCTTCATATTTCTCTATTAAATCACAGACAAACAGTTTTTATATGATTTAATGAATTCATTTTTTCTTCATATTAAGTCAATTAATCCGGTCGAATTCAAACACCACCTAAGAGCTATTATGCATCAAAGAAAGATAATAATCTCATCTTGTAGAAAAGATTATGCATCAAAGAAAGATTATAATCTCATCTTGTAGAAAAGATGGATATGGTACATGAAATATTTCCGATATGTTCACTATCTTTTTCTTTTGTTGTAAAAGTAGGCGAGTGCGTCTTTATAGTTGCGATATTGGGATTGAAATACGGATTAGGATTGAGAGCAAAACTGAGATAAATATGTAAAATAACAAAAAAAATAAAAAATAAAAATGAATATAGATGATTAGGAAAAAGTTAATAAATAAAATGTTACAATTATACTAACCTCATTTTAGTCTAAAACTTGTTCAACAATAAAATCATTTTTCTTATCATTTATTTTCATAAAATAAGTATTCTTAATGTTGGGATTAAAACAAAAGAAAAGAAAAAAGAAATAAATTCTTTTTTTTTGTTCTTTAAAAAAACTACATTGAAAAAAAGTTGTCATATGCATATTTTTAATAGAAAAATCTATGGGAACAATGTTAAAGCAACTATTTTATTAAGAAAACATTGTGTAAATTTTTATGAGGTAACTTAAAGGGATTATGTATTGAGAGGCCATCAAACTATAAAATTTGATCATTTAGGCTACCCACTTATCAAACTAATTTATAGGCCACCCAATTATGTGTTTGCTTTAGTTGGTACCAATTTCGAATAATTTTTTCTCGAAAATCTTTGAAACAACGAGAATAAAACTAAACGTAACATATTAAAACAACACCAAAAACTATTGAAATGTAAAATATTAATTTTCCTCCTTATTAAAGTGCAACTTCATTTAGTCAAAAGCGATTTATGATAAATTAACCAATGTTTTACTTTTGAATTTATAATGTTATTGTTTTGATATGTTAAAATTAATTTTGTCCTTCAATTTGTACAAATTTCTGGCAAGAAATTGAACGAGATATGTATAAACGAAAACAAACACATACTTGGGTGGCACATAAATTAATTTAAATAAATGAATGGCAAAGGAAAAAAAGTATAATAATTGAACGGCCTCCAAATACATAATCCTGAAATAAATAAAAAAGTGAAATTCAATTTTTAAAAAAGTATTTTGAAAATTAAACATTACTCATATTTAGGTTTTAACATTTAAGAAAAAAGCATTTGTGCTTTACATGTAGTGGCAAAGAAATAAAGATAGCTTTCATTAACGTGGAATAAACCGTCCAATAGTGGAATATCCAACTCTTCAACAATTGTCACGGTTTGAATCCAAGTATGAGACCACACAAAATTTTGCTACTTGTTTCGTATACAATTTGGATGATAAAGACATTCATACATTACAACAATTATTAAATCGTGTGTGCACATCACTAGTTGCTAGAATGAAGTCCAAAACTTTTCAATTGTTAGTTAAGCATGAATTGAAGTCGATGTCCTATCACTTATACCTCTCGTCAAACCAATCTTTCGAATTAAGCAACAACGAAATATATTAATTTTCACGACAAGATATATTTTCTTTTAACATTGTTTATTTTTCATTTTCCTTAAAAGTTTATCAGTCCGATCGACCTTGCTCAAATCATGGTTGCTAAGATTATACGTTTACGTGATTCTACTCAGCAAAAACTTGTCGATTTAATACTAAACTTCAACATGCTGTCAAAACAACACTTGTCGCTCACGTAAACCTTAAATAAAGCAATTTCTTACATATGATACCCATGTACAAATGATCAAGTTTTATATATGGATTATACTTTGTATTCTCGTTAAATTAACTTGCCTTTTTTATTACTTGGTAACTAGATTTATGCAGGTAAAGAGGAGTAGAGCATGCCATAGTCATAAAAAGGCTAAACGGCTAAAGCACCTGCAATCCAAGCGAAACGTGCCCATTTTGGTACAGTAGCGTTCCTGAAAGGTCGTGGTAGCGTGCCCATCCACTACTTAAACTATATCATTTTCACTAGTACATAAGTCTTCATAAAAGGTATTTTGCAAACGGAAAATAACTTGATATATTACCCCTTAAGAAACTTAATCTATGTATTATAACGATGTCGATCCAAGATGAGCCTACGGTGCATACCTCCACTGTACCGAATTTTAGACAACTATCGAACCACAATTCCAAATTACGACCCTGTACCCAAGAAATTTGAGTTCCTAGTGACAATATATGGTATGCTCCATGTAGCCAGTTAATAGTAAGTAATCAAGTTTGTGCAGCACTTTTTTACAGAGTTAATACTGTATATATCAAAATCTGTTTGCAATTAGTAATTTGTGTTTACCAAGTACTTTTTACATAAGACTATAATGTAATCATTTTCAGTATTTCATATAAGCTGTAGAAAACTAGTGATGGAAAATTTTGTTGCAAAAATAACTTTTGGCAAACATTGGAAATGATTGATTTTATGTATATGTATACATGTCATATTGTGGCATTGCTTTTTGGAAATAACTTCACAACAAGCTAAGATATGTTCACAATAAAGTTGTTGTAAATGAGATATGATATAGTGTTTCACAATAAGACACTTAGAAAATAAAAGTGAGATTACATATTATTGTTTTACCCACATTGATGGAATAAGGAACTTGAGAAGTGTTTATAAACAAGTATAGATTTTTTTAAAATTAGGTCCGATTGGGTCACAAAAAGTTGACTGCTTTGACCCAATTGGTTTCCTAGATTTTTGACTCATGCATGTCCAAGTGACCTACCAATGCATTTTAACTCAAACACGGTCGAACGCAGGTATGCAAACTTTGAAATTCAAGCCGTCATACACATCCAAGCAAGCACAACACCGAAATTCGAGCTCGAGCCAATCTCAAGCTTGACACAATTTGGTTTCAAAGTCTTTGAGCACATACGCGTCAAAGCGGCCTATGGATATGATGTTTTCTAGCTCATACAGTCTCAGCAACCTGCGGACACAAATCTAATCCAAAAAATTTGAGTTGGGGCCAATTTGTGTTACCCAAAGGACATGTCGATGCATTCTGGCTCATACACGCACGAACATACAAAAAGTTGGCACCTAAGCCCAATTTCGCTAGAGAGTTCTCATTCTAACTCATACATGTCCGAGCGAAAGCGGACACAAATGTAGCTCAGAAACTTCGAATCGGGTCCAATTTGAGTTTCCCGAGCGAACCTCCGCCGTACAAAATTTTAGACACCTGAAAAATAAAATTATAACCATGTCAATCCGAAATGAGCCTACCTCCGCCATACAAAATTTTATACAACTAGCGAACTGCAATTCCGAATCGCGGTCCTGTACTGGACCGATCTGCGTACCTAGTGACTATATATGGTATGCTCCGTTTACTCAGTTAATACAAAATAAATATATATCAATATTGATAACAAAAAATGTTTTGAAGTAAATGTCATGTTTACCAAGTACTTTTTACATAAGACTTTAATGTAATCATTTTCAGTATTCATATTAGCTGTGGATAATTTTGTTGCAAAAATAACTTTTTGCAAACTTCAGAAATGATTGGTTATATTCATGTTAGATTATGGTTTTGCATTTTCCTTGAAAAGAGATTCGCAACGAACATAGGAGTTCGCATAAATGTTATTTAGCGTCTAAAATTGAAATTTAGCTTTACTCTACCCACATTGGTGGTGAAGGAACTTGATATGTGTTTATGAAGAGGTGAGCAAACGACTTCTTAAAGTCGTTTGTTTTGGGTCATAAAAAGTTGACTGCTTGACCCAATTGGTCTCATAGTGTTGACGTATGGTCCGGATGGCCAGAATGGGTCGAGCCTTGCATCACGCCATTTTCACGCCTAAACCCTAATCCATACCTATAAATACGTGGTGGATCTCCTCATTAACGGACACAATCATATAACATCTTTTCTTTATCAACAAGATATTAACTTGACTGTCGGAGGTGGACCCCGGCTACGGCTCCGTCCACTCCTAACGGTTCTCTTTGTTGACAGTCTCTACTAGGTACGAGAAGACGACTAACGCCAGCGAGAGTCCTCGAATCTATCCGCCAGATTATCTTCAAAGTTGGCGCCATCCGTGGGACCCGAACCCACGACCACGTTGGCGCCATCCGGTGGGACCACGAATAAACTATGTTTGTGTTCTCCGATTCGAAAAGCGTAATACAATTTCTCAATTTGGTAATTCTATTTTATTTGCATCATGTCATGCGTAAAACTATTTTAGATGCGTAACACTTTATGGTTATTAACAAGATAACGAGTAAAAGCATCTTAACTTTATAAATTGCCCTATATTCGGATACACAGAATATTCGCAACTTTGATTCGCAATAAATATTTGATAATATTTGCACTTTTTTAGATGCAGTGAATACTATTCCTTCACGTGAATATATTTCTAATATAGATATTCTCTGTACATGCATTATATTTTATATTCTCATGATCGTACAAGTCTAATAATCATGATATTTCTTTACATAAGATACAATTTGAAAATATCCGCATGATCGGATCTATTTTATCTTTTAGTCCACTCGATCGGACCTATTTTCAATCATCCGCACGATCGGATCTATTTTATCTTTTAATCCGCACGATCGGACCTAAGAAAAGCCCGCACGATCGGAGCTATTTTATTTTTAGCGATAAATTCGCGCAGATACTATTTTTACGGTTGGTACGCTGCTCGCGCCGAATAGCGCGATCGCGATAAATCTTCCCGCGTAAGACCGTGCGCGCTCGACATCTTCGCGAGAACGCGTCGACGCGCGAATACCACGATGCTAGTCAATCGCCATGATGCGACCGGACCAAAGGCCGTGGTATAAACATCTGCGATCATCCGAAACGTTCGAGTCTATGCGGTTAAGATAAATCCTTCCGTATCTGCCGGTCGCGGTCGCGGTACATCCATCCGAGTTTTTATATATACATTAAAAATAGAAAAATCTCACGATAGGTTTTATTTTATACAAACAATTGTTTATGTAGTTTATACAACCTCACGATAGGTTTTATATTTTTATGCTATGCGCGAGATATTATTTATGCTATGTGCTATATATTGCTTAATTTTATTAGGTTTTATATGTCGCGATTCGCGGCATATACTTTAATCTTTGCATTGAGTGTTTTCGCAGATTAAATAAGTTTAATGCTCCTACATGAGTAGCACCATCAAACTTGGGGGGCTACCGGTATACGCTACCACCGTTTTTCGACGCAGTATATTCTAAGCGCATCAAAGACAATTTAAATATTCGCATCAACTTGCCGCACTAACATGCCGCAGGGAGACGTCCTCCGTTGGTTGTAAAGACTCGCGCCAACAAGCACATTTTGTCGCGCAAGACCGATCGGTGTTTGTCGCCGCTTATGCGCGAAGCACGTCTTCGTCGCACCTCTTTGTTGCGACAACAAGACACTTATCGCGGTAAGCACGCCTTCGTCGCACTTTTTGTCGCGCACACACTTCAGCATGTAGCCGCCTCTTCGTCGCACCATGTTGTGTCGCCATCGGTACAAAAGGTACGCCTTACCTGCGATGCAGCGACGCGGTTCCACTTTCACCCACGCTATCGAACTTAAGTTCAGCATAACATAGCCATGCGCTATCTCATACTAAACTTGGGGGCTTGTTGACGTATGGTCCGGACCGGGCCAGAATGGGTCGGGCCGGCATCGCCCACTTCTACGCCTAAACCCTAATCCATGCCTATAAATACATGGTGGATCTCCTCATTAATCTGTACACAATCATATAACATCTTTTGCTATGCCACAACAAGATACTAACTGATTGTCGGAGGTGGACCCGGGCTACGGCCCGGTCCACTCCTAACGGTTCTCTTTGTTGACAGTCTACTAGGGCTCGAGAAGACGACTAACGGCCAAGGAGAGTCGTTGAATCTAGTCCGCGCCAGATTATGCTTCAACACATAGATTTTTAACACATAATCACGCCGGGTGTGCAAGGTGGGCGACGCCTCAAAATTATGTTTATATAACTAATTGCATTATATTTTATAAATTATGACACTTTATATATAACATTCTTAACCTGCATACACGAATGCAAAGTATGCAACTCTGAAAATTCAAGCTCTCAATTATATTCATACACGTCCAGGTGTAAGTCTAAGGGCGTGTTTGTTTCATTAAGATGTTTTGGTTCTTGATCTGACTACCGCATCTTACTAGTAAGAGGTGGCTAGAAAGCCTAAATCTGAAAGAAATAATGTTGTTTTTTTTTGTATGAGTGTCCGAATGATTTTAAGTGCTCGTTTTTGCAATTTATTTATTAAACCAACGCAATACGATAATAAGTAACTTATGTAAATATGAAACAAGACTTTTTATCATAAATATAACATAGTTAATAAACAATAAAATATATTATATAAAGTTTACAAAGCGAGTAAGAGGCAGTAAGACAGTCCCCACCTCTTTACTACGTAAGATGTTATATGTCTAATCTGCGTCTTACTCAAAGAAAAAAACAAACAATGAAAACGTCTGCCACCTCTTACCCAGAGTAAGAGGCTAGTAAGATTTTTTAAAAACAAACACACCTTAAGTCTCCACGTCCAAGCAAGCTCATACACGTTCAAGCAATCGTAATCGGTGAGTTCAAAACTAGTTAATAAAACTAGCGGGGTACCAAGATCATGCGGCGTGGCACTCAAAATAAAATTTTCCTGAATCATTTATTTTAGTTTTTTTTTTTTGACAATAAATTTACGGATATCAAGAATTTCATTTAGCTTGGTGCATTGGCTCGTGCCTGCTCGTGCTCCGCACCGCTTGGCCGGCGCTGTTCGGCTCGAGCTGCTTTGGCCTGCTCGTTCGAACTCAAGCCCATTTTGCCGTTGTCTGCTCGGCTTTAATATTTGTATAATGTCTTTATTATTTGTATTAGTGATATTTAACGCAGGATGCCAGCAGCGTTGCGGCGACAAGACTCGAAATAAAATTTTCAGTGAATCATGTATTTTAGCTTTATTATGTTCTTTTGATAATAAATTTACTGATTTCAAGATTTCGTTTAGCCGCGCCTGTTCGGGGTAAGCTTGTCCCGTCTCGTCTGTTCGGCCAGCCCATTTGGCTGCTGCCTGCTTCGAACTTGAATATTATTTGATAATATTATTTGTATTAGTGACATTTAATGTAAAATTATGTTTAATTTGGTTGTACAATATCTTGATAATTTGTATTTATTATGTTACTGAGTGTTTTAATAACTCATATCAATTATATTTATTGATCGCTTAATTAATCGATCAGATTAAATAAAGATTAAATTCTCAACTTAAACCTCGCTTAACTTCACATGAAATTGCCACCCTAGTATATTATAACCATGTCGATCCAAAATGAGCCTACCTCCACTGTACCGAATTTTAGATAACTAGCGAACCACAGTTCCAATCACAACCTTGTACCGGAGAAATTTGAGTTCCTAGTGACTATATATGGTATGCTCCGTGTCGTCAGTTAATAGTAAATTAGTAAGTAATCAAGTTTGTGCAGCACTTTTTTACAGAGTTAATATACATCAAATGTTTTTTGTTTTTTGTTTTTTTTAAGGCAATATATATCAAATGTTCTGAAGATAGTAATTTGTGTTTACCAAGTACTTTTTAGTTTTTACGTAAGACTATAATTAATCATTTTCAGTATTTCATATAAGCTGTAGAAAACTAGTGATGGAAAATTTTGTTGCAAAAATAACTTTTTGCAAACTTTGGAAATGATTGATTGTATGTATATGTATACATGTCATATTGTGGCTTTGGTTCTTGAAAAACAAGCTAAGATATGTTCACAATAAAGTTCTTGTAAATGAGATATAGTGTTTCACAATAAGACACTTAGAAAATAAAAGTGAAATTATATATTATTACTTTACCCACATTGATGGGTTAAGGAACTTGAGACGTGTTTATAAACAAGGGAGTATAGACTTTCTCAAAATCAAGGTATACGATAGCGTCACAAAAAGTTGACTGCTTTGACCCAATTGGTTTCCAAGATTTTTAACTCGTGCATGTCTGACCTACCGATGAATTTTAACTCATACACGTTCAAGCAACCTAAGACTCGTACATGCATGTCCAAGTGAACTACCGATGCAATTTAACTCATACAATGTTTAAACGCAGGTATGCAACTCTAAAAATTCAAGCCACGTCCAAGAAAGTGCAACACCGAAAATTCGAGCTCGAGCCAATCTCAAGCTTGACACAAATGGTTTCAAAGTTTTTGAGCACATGCACGTCAAAGCAACATGTGAATATGATTCTTTCTAGCTCATACAGTCTCAGCAACTTGCGGACACAAATCTAATCCGAAAAATTTGAGTTGGGGCTAATTTGCGTTACCCAAGCGACATGTCGATGCATCATATAGTGTCTAAAATTGAAATTTGATTTTACTTTACCCACATTGGTGGATAAACGAACTTGATATATGTTTATAAAGAAGGGAGTATAGGACTATATTTAATCTTAGATTGAAAGTTGGGTCACCGAAAGTTGGCAACGTGACCCAATTAGTCTCCAAGATTTTTAACCATACACATACAATTTTAAGTCCATTTTTGACTCATAATACGAGAGTAAACGGACAAAATTGGGTCACGAAAAGTCGACAACTTGATCCAATTGGTCTAAAAGTTTTTTTAGCTCATACAATACGATTTTTAACTCATAATACACGCACGAGTAACCTACGGACAAGAATGTAAGTATGCAACTCTGAAAATTCAAGCTCTCGATCATACAAGTCCAAGCAAGCGCATGCAACTCCGAGTCTCCATGTCCAAGCAAGCTCTCATACACGTCAAAGCAAGCGCAATTCCGAGTCTCCACATCCAAGCAAGTTCTCATACACGTCCAAGCAAACCCAACTCCGAGTGAGTTCAAAACTAGATTATAAAATAAGGTGCTTCTTATATTTTTACTCATCGTTGGCATACAAACAAAATCAGTAAGGTTTAGACTTTTTGATGAACTTACCATATTGAATGTCCTAATCTAATCATGTTTCTAAGGAGACACGGTTTTAGATTGGTCTCAAATCTTAGCTATGACATTTAGAGTGATTCGTACGGCGTGATATGCGTTGGGTTGCATCTTGTCATGCGTCACAATCCACAACTTGACTATAGTTTTTATAAAGATTGATTATGTGTTTAAGTTTTATTTGTTGGTCATCGATACATAGGTAGTTGCAAAATGACAGATCCAAATCCTTGAATTTCTAGTGAAGGAAAATATCTTATATCCAACTTCTATTGCACAATGTTACAAAAATAGTTTGAGATGAGTTTTACGATAAGTAACAAAAAGATACGTAAAGATGTGATAAGTCCGCATTTTTTTTAGTTACCCGAGTTTTCAACTCAACATTGTGAGCTAACTAATCGCAGAACGACTACCCTTTTAAATAATTTAAGTCGACATTGTATTACTTTATAAAAAAAATGGATCACTTAACTGTAAAAGACAAAATGTTATCATACACCTTTAGACATACAAATAGATGCATCTTTTTACCTTCCAATCATTTCTCTGAAAAGAAATTGAAGTCGACTATTATACATGGTTCCAAAATGAAACCAAACCAAGTGTGTATGCATGTGATTGAATGGGAAAAATGGGATGTAGGGGCAATTTCTTTTTTTACGATAGAACAAAATCGCGAAAGAAAAACTAAACGTAATGATAAATCGAATATTTTACTTGAGCATGAAAGATTTATAAGGAACCAAGAACCGAACCTGTTTCAAACCCGATGGTTCCGGTTCTTAATTTTGCGATTCTTCGGTTTTTGGGTCGGGTCGGTTCGGTCATGATCCTCCGTTTCTTCCGATTCTCAATTCTGAAACTGAATACCCATTAAGTTTTAAAAATACATGAGATTTTAATAGGTAGCTTTCATTCACTTGCCATACTCATCAGATCATATCACGAACAAAAAAGACAACCTCCCTATTCCTTTTGTTCATTAGAAAAGTTTAACCCAAACACCCTAATAAACCCTAGCTAATCTTCAATCAATTGATACATCTATAAATCAATAATTAATCTAAACCTAAAGCCTGATTTCAATCCATTAAAACGAAATTATGGTCGAAACAATGAAAGCAAGTTTTGTATTTTATTTTAATGTGCTTATCACATATTAAAAGATAAAGGGAAAACAAATGGCTATAAATGGTTTTCATAATTTGGTTGGACAAAGTTTGAAGTTATATCTTTTTAGTTTTATGGCTTGTTACACATTTTTTTTAAGATTTGAACAAAGTGGAACGATAATTATTGATTGTTTGAGTGTATTATTTAGTTGTTAAACATTGCTGGTTTAAACGTAAATGGTTGCAGATGTACACAAGAATCAAATCTTTTGGCCTTTTCTTAGAAAATCGGTTCCTAACAACATATAGCCGAAGAACCCAAACCGGAATCAAGACCCAAACAGGAACCGAAAACAAAATTTGGTTCGGTTCTCGGTTCCCCGTTTTCCCAAAAAGGATCCATCGGAACCGGTTGGACCCATGCTCTCAAATGCTATAAAGAAAGGGAAGGAAATATTTAAAGAAATAAGGGGTCAATATTTGGTTTAGATCAAGTCATCAACATCTTCAATCATATTATCATTATGGATCTTGTTCTGTTCATACAAACTCCATTCAACCTTTGTGATGCCTCCAAAACAAGCATTCACAAAACATTTCATAAACAAGATTCAAACGTTAAATATGACGAGGTCATAAAACTATTTCCCGCTATGTGAAATGCAAATATGGAGGATATAACTCTACATTACAGATGGTATCAAGAATCTTGAATTCACCATAATCAAGAACAGACAAAGAAATGATGATTCAATGTTTTAAGGCCTGTCTCATAAGTCATAACATTAACGCGAGGGGTTGCAAAATCTAGATCAGTTTCTTCTTTTGGAAGAAGCGCGTTAAGTACCATAGCTGTGCACAAGACGCCATAATGCAAATACCCAAAGAAAAGATGCTGTACCAAGCAACCCTAGCATTGGTAGTCTCACTCACTCCTCTCATCTCCGCCTCTCTGCATAAGAATAAAAACCGAGCGACTCATTATTAGATACATATACACGCATAAAATATTTGGCAAAATGGGAGGGTGATGTGAGGGTGAGGTGATTGGGTTAAAACACGCTGAGGTAGTAAATAGTACGGGTCTGAAAGGGATGCACGGGCTTGGGCTACCCGCGCTTACACTTTTGTCTTTCTGTGGCTTTTATTTAATTTGACCCGTTACATAAACATATAACCCAAATTAACCCATTAACTGGTTAATGGGTGGAAATTGCCACATCTGACACATACACATAAAGGCAGCATATCACCATTCAAATGAAAGTTCACCTGGTCTTTAGGTACAGCAAATTATCATGAATGGCCTCCACAGCTCCTTCAAGCTTTCTCAACTCGAGCTCAACACCCTATGAAGCAATTCCAGCAAAAAGTATCAAGACAAGTCAAACTGGTAAAAAATCCAAGACACGTAGAAGTGGAAAAGATCATAATTCCTCCATTTATGAAATTCGCAACACAAGATAATAAGTAGAATGTTTGATACTTTTTAAAACTTTCGAAATACCCTTCAATAAAGACAAATGAAGGAATCTTTCAGACCTAGATCAATACCAATGGTTTTTTAGCCAAATATACTTTAAAATCTTTCCAAAGACAGAAATATAGCATATTTCACGAGACGTTTAAAGTGATGTGATTCTCAGGAATAAAGTAAGTAAAAGGTATGGGAGATTCTACTCAATAGAAAAGAAAAAGAGCAAACAGAATTTACAACGAAGCTTTTGACCATATGAAATCTGACAAATTCTAAATGCAAAAATATTTTTGAATTAAGACTACATTCACGAGCCATACTAAAATTCACATTTGGTACAATAAATTAGGACCAAGATACTGATGAAGAAACATTTGCCTAGAGAGATTTCTACTTGAGCCAAGATGGTTAATCAAATATTCAAATATTCTATATTTATGTTAATAAGAATGGTTTATCAAATATTCAAACATAACCAAGAACTGGCAGCGAAAAGGATGTCTGATGAGACAAGGAGCTAAAAAATGTCATGTGGTTAACAAGTGCACAGAGAATAAACCTTCTGTGTGTTCTTCGATATTTTTAACACGAATGGAGGGAGGAGTGAAATGAAGCAAAGGCAAGTTAATGTTAAATGTTATTTCTGACCTCAATTTTCTCTTTTCTAGCAACTGACTCCCAATCCTTTGCTGCAACTCCAGTTTTCCAGTCAATATTAACGCTTAAAGCACCACCTTGACCAGGGTGGTCTGTCGAGAAACATGTCAAATACTGCCCAGACTCGCTTGCCGTGAAAGCAAATTGGCCATGTGTTACGTTTTCCAAATGGTGGAGGATGTTTCCATAAGGCGATGTCACCTGCAAACGTAGCCAAAACCATAAGTTTCTCGCAAAAGATATGTATTTGAAGAAGCGTCATATTGAGTCAAATGAAACATAATTGGTCAAACTTAGGTGGTTTCTGAGACATACACACACACAAGAACTTAAAGGAGCATAAATATATGTTCTCTTTAAGTTTTTTTTAAACACTTAAAGAGAACGCAGTTTAAGTGAATGCACGGAAAAAAAATAGTATACAACAAAAACCACACTCCAAATGATATAATATACTGTAAATGCAGATACCTGTGTTATTGTGTATATGACAGAGGAAACATATTAGGATTGCACTGAGCTTCAAATTAAGCAAAAAGATAGCTGGCGTAAGCCACTTGGCCTTTTCAAGCACAAACATCTCAGGCTTTTCAAAAAAAAAAAAAAAAAAGCACAAACATCTCAGAAAGTGCATTTTAACAAGCACAAACATCTTACTACATGTACTTTTGTATCACTGCATTTTCAAGTATATGGGATAACAAACAAAACCCGATAACTTAATCAATAACCATTGAGCAGATCAAGCTAAAGTTTGTAACTAGTTTTAAATGTTCCAACCAATAGGCTCGAAATTAAAGCATTTTGCAGGTGATTTCTTTTGATTTCTGTAATCTCACAACTCATTCCACACCATAGTGAAATTAGTCTTTTATCTTACTAAAACTTGTTTTCAATGCTGATTGATTGAAACTCTTCTAATAAGTGAACGATATAACAACTACTCTTTAAAAAAACATGTCCTGTTAACCAAGAGCACTTTTGGTTAAACTTCTGTTTTGGGTTCTAAAGTTCTCTATAATAGCTAAAACGTATTCTACGAGAAACTATATGACAACTGAAAGTGCTGCATGCAGAAAAATTGTTGGTTGTAAATTAAATAAAAAAAAAGAAAAAAAGAAAAAGAAAGAAGTTATATCAACTTTGCATTATGCAAGTTTTAGATTCAAATCAAGTGATTTGAATGTAAGTTCTTTTAGGTAGCAGAGGGATACCATATTTATATCAATCATATACTCTTGAGGGATAATTGCATGCTTATGCTTTTTTTAAAACAATCATATATGCAAATTTTGAATATGCAACTCCTAACAAAACTTCTTGTTTCATCATCAAATAATCATGCAAGCACTTCCTCTAAGCAATCCCAAACACTCTCATTATTGCTTGTCTGTTGCATCAAAACGCTTTTGGTAGATTAGGAGTTATTATAGGGTAGTCTTGCAATAAATCATAACAATCTTTTTATTTGTTCCTATTAGATAAATATAATATGTGTATATTACATAGCTCAAGGCCAATTATATAGTCAAAATATATGTTAACTACATGGCAAAAGCCCGATTATATAGTCAGGCTTATGATCGGATTATATAGTCAAGCTTATGTCATTGTACCTTTTTGTATACTGAGTCAAGTTATCATAGATGGCTTTGTTTCTTAGTTGGGTCATTTTGTAACCCGTAATCTTAAACATTTTTATATAAAATTTAAATAAATATAAACAAACAATTTTTATAATAAAAAAGTCAACATTATTATACAAAAGTATAACATTTTCATATAAAACTATCATTTCTAAAAGTTGTCACTTTTTGTTACAGTACAAACTGACCCAAATAAGACACTAGGGGCGGAGTCACAAATTTTTGCTCGAGGGGGTACATTTTGATAATTTTTAAAAACTACATTACAAAATGGTTATTAAGGGGGGAAATTACAAAAAAATCAGATATTTTATAAAATTTACAATACAATGTTGTTTGCTATGAGGGGCACGTGACCCCTCCCTATCTCCGCCCATGTAAGACACTAAATCTTTTTTTAAAGAGAAAATTCCAAAAAGGGACCGGTCGCCCCATGGGTTAACCTTTTTCAGACCATTATTTTTTTTTTCTCAAATAAACATGGGCTACTTACGACTTGGGCTACTACCTAATATCATGACACGTGTCCCCCTAGGTGTAAGACTTGTCCCATAAGTGTTCTGTTGGGCGACCTGTTTGTCGGGCGACTTGTACTGGGCGACAAAAAATTGTTTTTTTCACTAAATGACAAAATTTTGGTCGCCAGGTACAAGTCGCCCCGACAATACAGGTCGCCCAACAGAACACCTAGGACAAGTCTTACACCTAGGGGACACGTGTCATGATATTAGGTAGTAGCCCAAGTCCCAAGTAGCCCGTGTATAGAAATTAATTTTCTTTTTACCGGTCTACAAAAGGTAAACGCGTTGGGCGACCGGTTCCTATCCCAAATTTTCTCTTTTTTAAAAGTATGCACATGAAAAAAGTACAATAAAACTACAACTCATGTGTACAAAAAAAAGTACTCTAAAAGTTCCGGCAAGACAGGGTTATATAATCAAAGCTGTTGCAAAACTTAGCCTGTCTCACAACATTCTTAAACCTATGCCCCACCTTGGCTCAACCAATTTTCCTTAGAGGTTGTCCCGAATTGCTAAAGAAATTCTGAGTGTTCAGCTTATCTCCTTGTTTTAAACCATCCGTAATGAGCTAATAAGCCCACGTCATGAATCCCTTTCACACGTTGTGAGCCACTACGACACCCCCTCATTTGTAGGCGGTTTGGTCATAAACTTAACCGAACCATTTTTTATTTTTTTTGTATGTGTGTGTAGGAGTGGAAATGAGTCGAGCCGCTCGTGAAAAGCTCGAGATCGAATCGGTAAAAAGCTCGAACGAGTCGAGCCTAAACGAGCTCGAACCTAAAATGTAAATTGTAGCTCGTTTATTAATCGAGCTCGAGCCCGAGCTTTACATACAAAGCTCGTTTGGGCTCGCGAGCCTAAACGACATTATAATATTTTAATTATTAAATATATATACGAGCCGAACTCGAGCTTATTAACGAGCCCAATAAAAATATATTACGAGCCGAGCTCGAGCTCGAGCCAAGCTTTAACTTTTCATGGCCAAATCTTATGATTGGTTTGGTGGTCACCAAGGGCGGAGCACACATGGACCGGGAAGGGTGATGGCCTTGGGCCTAAGCCTATTAATGTATTATACTTTAGATTTCTTATGAAAAAAATATCACTTTGGCCCTCCCACAATTTAAGCCAGCTTACTAGCTCCGGAAACAAATTTTGTTTCAGCCCTCTCACAAAAAACTTTCTAGCTCCGCCACTGGTTTGGTAGTTGGTCTTGGTATGTGTGAGTGAATGGTGATGTTGAGCTGATTAGGTGTTGGTGGGTGTAGTTCCCATTCCCACTACATAAGAGCATTCCCAATCAGAACGCCAGTAACGGCGTTAACGCAAAAACGGCGTTCTCGGCGTTATTACCGCTGGGAGCTCGGCGTTAAGAGGAAAATGCCGCGTTGCTTTGGCAACGACGTTAAAGGGAGGCGAAAAAAAAAAAAAAAAAAATTTCAAAAATTTACACTTTCTACCCTTAAACGGCTACTAGCCGTTATTTTCAAAAAATTTTCAAAACCACCCTAAACGGCTACTAGCCGTTATTTTTCAAAAATTTTCAAAACCTTTTTACCACTATAAATACCCAATTAAAACACCATTTCTTTTCACACTTCCACTACTAAACCCTCTCCATTCTCTCAATCTTTCAACTTCGTTAACCGCAAAAAAAAACATGTCGGAGGCAACGATGATACTTTCTACAATCTTCTTGCTGGTGGGTGGAATCCTCAAACCGGGTTCATCATCTAACCCGAACGGGCTCATCTTCAATCCCCAACCCACTGGGCTTATCGAGCCAAGAAATGTATCAACAACATCAAGCATTTGTTTTGGCAACAACAAAACCAACAAAACACCTTAAACTCTAACTTTCAAAACCTACAATTCACACAACAATCACAACAATCACAAACCGAAACACATGATGTTGCCGACACACCCACGCCTCCTCCAAAAAGGAAAAGGTCGCATTGCTTAAAATCAAAGAAATCCAAAGACCCCGAGCCCGAACCGCTTGATTCTGATGAAGGCGGTTGTTGTTCACTCACGTTGACTCAAAGAGGAAGCATTACTTGCAAGATGTTACATAGCCGCTTTGAGGATCCGAAAGTTGGAAAGCGCCAACCCAAGGATACGCTTGGTATCGGTGCGAAATGAGTTCAATAAAACAACTTTCAACGGTAAGAACAAGGACATGTTGTCAGTGGAAAACTTTGAACGGATATGCACAAAGTTCAACTCTCATTACAACCGTTCAAACGTGATCAACGAAGGGGAAAGTGAAATTGGATGTGATGCAACCAGCAAAGCAATGGTATCGTGAGGAAACCAGGGATCGACTTTTGGCCTCAAGACGCTGGGAGGTTTTCGTCATTATAAGAAATGGAACTCACGGGAACCGGTCGATTTATCCGTGAAGTCCCAAGCCAAACAAACGAGGATTTGTTTGGTCAAGATGAACAACCTCGCCCACGGGAAAGAAACGTGCTAGTAAGAAACCAAGATCCGAGACTACAACAAGTACTTGGGGAACAAGCACCGGAGGAACGAGCTCGTCGACTTATTTCACCGAAACTATGGCAAACGAGTTTCGTGTGAAACGAGAAGTCTCCGGCGTGACGGGCGCGCAGAAAAAGATCTCACAATAACCCGTTGGAAGAAATAAAGTTTTTGATGACGCCTCTCGGGGCAAGATCCAATGGTCGTGCGGTGGATCAATGACGAAAAGATCGAATCATCAAAAATATAACTTGAAACCTCGTGAGTAGATCGTATTCTCGCCATTTCCTTTAATTTGTTGTAACGTTTTATTTCGTTGTATGGTTTTTTATTTCGTTGTATTTTTTTTATTTCGTTGTATTTTTTTTTAGTTTCGTATTGTAATATGTTTTAAGTTTTAATGAAATGTTTGTTTTAGTTTAAAAATGAAGTGTTTGATTTAGTTTAGGGGTTGAAATTGAAAATATGAAATATTAGTGGTGTTATGGTGTTATTGGGATGTTATTGTTGTGGGTGTTTTTGAGGATGTTAATGTTAAATGGTAAAAGGCGATGCCACGGCGTGGGCGCGACTTATTGGTGTTATGGTGTTATTGTTGGGAGTCTTTCTAAGTAGCACCACAGTTACAAATAAATAATCCCAACTACCCCATCTAAAAATTAGGGAAGGTTTGTGCATGCTCATAACCACTCAAACTTTCCACAAGTTGAAACCAAAACCTTAAAATTAATTAACAAACAATTAGAAAAAATCTAAACAACCTATTATATAAAACACATGCACATGAATGAAAATAGTTACTGTAGATGCATACCTTAGCGGAAATAGTAGGAGTAGGATGAAGATGATCATCAGAAATAACAACATAATCCCCAACAACAACAACGTTATTATGTATCTCTTCCGTCACACACTTATTCCCCGATCTAGGTAGATTCAACCACACACCTTCACTTCTTTCAACAACCATCATAACTATCATCATCCCCAACAACAATAACAACCACCTTGTTTTTTCCGTCATTTTTAATTAATTTCACTCTATATATATGTAAAAAAATAATAATAATACAACCTAGCTAGTATCAGATTTTATGTTTTGATTGATTTTTTGTTTGAATTGTGGAGGATTGGATCTGTCATGCGTTATTTGTGTGAGGATTTTGGTAATTAAGTTTGCAATGAAATAATATTACGTGTGTATAATGAATACAAAGGATTTGGGCTGCATGGCTTTAGGACTATTTTATTGGGCTTTTTTAGAACATGAGTTGCAAACTTTTTTTTGAACAAAGATTACATTTCATTTCACTCCTCACAAATAGAGTTAATTTGAACACAACAAGTTACATCAAATATAAAGGGCAAAATCGGAGCCGACTTGCCAAACAAAATACACGACAACAAGTTAAGCCAAAAGAAAGATACACCCTAATAATTGACAGACATCACAAGAACACCATACAAGCGTGGGGGAATCACCAAAGTGAAGATTGGAAGACACAACCATACGAAGATGTAGCGACAAAAGTACACAAAGTATGTAAAACATACATAGAAGATAAACTAAGATCCTAAAAGGAGCCGAGCAAAACCCAACAGATCTGTAATCAAAACCTGCCATACAGTTTATCGATGGCGGACCACAACAGATCCGAAAGTGAGCGGTGTGACGGCAATGACAACAACGGCATCGGCGAGATGACAGATCCATGAGTAAAGCGCTTTTATTGTGAAAAAATAAAGTACAAGAAAAGTAAAATTGCAAGCTAAAAAGTAAAAACTCTGTTTGATTTAAAAACGGAGAAGGTTAAATAATTTGATTATTTATCGGGATTATGGATTGAAAGGCCACCCAACTATTAAACTTTTTATTTTAATGTCATTAATTTATCAAAACTAACTTATATGTCACCCATTTATTGGTTTGCTTTCGTTTATACCAATTTATGATAATAGTATCTAAAAAATCTTTAAACAACGAGAATAAAAGTTAAATATAACATATTAAAACAACACAAGCAGGTAATAAAATATAAAATATTAGTTTTAGCTATTATTTAAGTGCAATATTAGTTAGCCGAAAGTGAATTAAGATAATTTAACTAATGTTTCAATTTTAAATTGTTAATTTTATTGTGTTGATATGTTAAAGTTACATATATTCTTAAAATTGTATGAATATGACAATAATTTGAACGAGGTTGGCATAAAAAAAACAAACACAAATTTGTTTTGGCCATCAATTAGTTTTAAAAAAATGACATAAAAGTAAAATATTTAATAGTTTGGTGTCCTTTTGATGCATAACCCTTATTTATCTACCGAATATATTTGTGTTGATTTTGTGAGGTAAGTGATAAATACTTTTCCAAGTATTTTATCTTTAAAAACATTGGACGAATACTTACGCATAGAGGCATGGATGGATTTAGGATTTTGAGGTGGGTGTTGCACATTTTTTCGAAGGGTTTTGTACAATTTTTTTCATCAGAAGTACTAAAATTTGCATCATAAAGAATTTTTGAGCTAAACTCAAGTTGCACTCTAAAGAAATAGAGTAGCAAAAATTATTGTCGGGCGTTGCACGCATTATTAAAAACCGGCAGTTTTTAAAACGAAATACACGTTGTGATTCAAAATCGGGTGTGGCCCGAGTCACACCCGGCTTCCAAGTGGGTCCGTCCCTGCATAGAGGTGAACATCTACGATTTTGATAAAATTTGTTTGCGTCGATATTGTGCGTATGTTTTTGTCGTAAGTGATGATGTAATTATGTATAATTTTAGAGAATTAATAATTTATTATATTTAATATTATATTAGTTTTATTTATAATAAGAAAATACTGATTTTAGAAGGATAGGTAAATAGAAAATAAAGTTGAAGAAAATATACAACAATACTACTAAATTTGATAACAGTTAGATAAAATTTTGGTGGTTTAAAAGTGGTTATTTGAAATTATGCGTTAAATCAATGAGATTATTTGCATTTCTTATATTCTCTAATCATACCTTTCTTAGCTATGTTCAAGTTTGAACGATGGTTATTCTCCTCAACTTGTTTTATTTCTTCAGCTTTGATTTTTTTGATAATATGTGGAAGGGAACAATTCATAAAAACAATTGTGTGATTAAGTTGAGATTGAGTATGAAAAATGAAGAGTTGTTGTGGTGATGATTTATGTGATGAGGATAAGAATTTATTGAAATTTAGAAGGTGTTTTTTTTTTTTTTTTTTTTTTTTTAGTAAAATTTATGGTAAGAAATGGTTAGTTTTAAAAGTCGAGAATTGGAAAGTTTATGGACCAACAATGTAACTGGGGTTTCGTGAAATTATGTAAGACACTCTAACAAGTGAAAACTATATAGTACATGTCATTTATAGTGAAAGAGGTAATGTACCATAAAGATTTTTTCATTAATCTATCAATTTTATGTCCTTCATTAGTCAATAATTCACTTGCAAAAAAAAGTTTTATATGTTGGTGACTTTGGTAAGTTGGACGAAGCCTAATGGGGTGAATGGTGATAGTGATAGTTGGTGTGTTACATTGAGGTGGTTATGTTATGATAGGGACTAGTTGATGTGACAAGATAATAGAGACATATTTAGTTCATATTGGTAAATGATGAAAAAAAAGTCTGTATCTGTAAAACAAGTACGTAAAACAATTATTTAGGCAAGTGATTATCTTTTATATAACTTATTATTTGACATGAGTCCTAATTTCAAATCCAAAAAGGTGCTTACTAAACATATTTAACTCTCAAAATCCTAATGTCTACACCCTCGTAACAAACACACCCTTAATACTGTGAGTTTACCCTTGGAAAACTTGTTGCCAAACGCAGCAACTGAAAAAAAAAAAAAAGGGAATCCCAAACAGTCCCGAAATCGGATCAGCAGTTGGACCCAAAAATAAGCAAGTAAGATAAAAATCTTATCTCGTGGGTTGGGTGTCTTGTCTCAAAAGAATAAGAGGTCGTATATTACGTGAGGATTAGTGTGCCCCACACGTCTCTCATCTTTTCCTTCCTCCTCCTCCTATAGCCAAGGCATCATCTCCCAAATCCCCTAATCATGTCTCAGGTAATTAATTTATTAATTCAATCTCTTATACTCTATTCAGTTTTGATTTAATGATATTCGTTTTAATTATTATTACTATGTAGGTGAACGAGAAGGAATCACAAGTTAAGCCCACAACTGCCACTGGTACTCTTTTTTTTTTTTTTTTTTTTTTTTTTTTTTATAATTAAATTGTTAGTTTTTAGAGTCGGGTGTGTGGCTTATGATCTTATTTGTGTTCGGCACAAGCCTCAATTTTCCGGCTTATTTTGAGACTTGTAGGCTTATATAAGTTTATTATAATACAGTAATAAACCTATAAAATAAGCCAGAAATTTGGGGCTTATGAAATATAAGCCGAAATCAAATAAGCTTAAACAAACACCCAAAGATAAGAGATGGATTGTTAAATAAGAAGATCAGTATAATATATTTTTAGAAAAGAAGATTAATATATTACCACCCGCGCCTCTGAAAAGAAGGTCGGACATTTATGCATATGTTTGTCTAGGTTTAAGCTAATTCTGGATAATAAATTTGAGGTAATAGTTTTGAAGTAAATTTACACTATAGATGTTTTGTATATTCATGGAACATCCTCAAATTCTTAATTGTCCAACTGATTCACGATCCGAAATTATTTGCTGTTAATGAGTTAGTTAGTACATGGAATTTTTACTTTTAAATTGATAAGACTTTGGGTGTTATATTGATGTTACGTATTGAGGATTTGATGATGGAGGACACACACAAAAATATATAGTTAGTTACCTTCTTAGACCAATAAAGTGAATTTAATCTCATCCGAAGCTCATTTTGAGAAATTGTTTAGTGTATTCATGCTGCTTGATCGTATACCTTGGGTGCTTTTGAAGCAATACTGATATCCAAGCATGTGAATTTAGTTCTAAAACATCACTTGTTTTATGTGTTGGTGTGCGCTGTTTTCGACTTGCTCTTATTTTTTTCATTTTTTCTTTGTTTGGTCTTCCAAATATTGATTTGTTTAGGCGATCGAATGTATGGGTTGTTATTGTGGAAAACCTTAAATATATTTTTATAAAATGATTGCAGATGAAACGACTGATCCAGCCGTGAAGAAAACTTCAACTGAATCAAGCTCCTCAGATGCCCCAGCTGGAACTACACCTGCGATACCGTCTATGCCAGGAGCTGGATTGCCCGCAAGTCCTTTTGACTTCTCATCTATGGCTGGTCTACTTAATGTATTCTACTATCTTGTTTCCTCTTTTTTTTGCATATTTATCTACATGCATGCCATTCATTGAGATGATGCATAGTTTTCTACTGCTATTAGCTATTGATTAGGTCGGCATCTGTATATTTGTATATCATAAAATCTATACCTAAAGTACATCTTTTACTATTGCATTGGTATCTTTTATGTTTTAACTGATAACATATTACTGTATCTCTTAGGGAGTTAGGGGTGTTCATCGGTTCGGTTTTCGGGTTTGTGGATTATATGGTTCGGGTTTGGTTTGAAATTTTTTAAAATTAAAACCAAAACCAAAACCAAAACCAAACCCAAACCAAACCAATTATAGAACAGACAAAACCAAACCAAACCCAAACCAAACCAATTATAGAACAGACAAAACCAAACCAAATACTGATTAAATACTTTGGTTTGGTTTCAAACCAAACCATACACCACTTAAAAAGTACGTTTCGGTTTTGTTCAGTTTTGGCCTGGTTTATTTTTTGGTTTATCTGGTGTCAAACCAAACACTGAACACCCTATGTCTCATGATTGAGTTGGCTATGTGGATTTTATCTAAAAACTCTCCAAAATGTGTTTTTGATACTTGAAAGTTTTATTCATGGCTGTAGGATCGTTTTTTTGAATGTTTTATAGAGCCATTGGGTATAACGTGGAACAATGTTCTTTTTTAGCATCTACTGTTTGTTAGGTGTCATTATCTTTAGGTACAATTGATGTTGCTTGGTTCCTTTTTGTTAGCGTAAGTTTTGATGAGTATAGCAAGATGAGAGTTTCATATTGGTTACAGCTTATTGTTTACATAGGTATCCTTGCTTCTCCCTGGTCAGTAGGTTTGCTGCTTGTATGGAGGTTAAACCTGTTTTTTCAATTACAAACTGCTACCCACTTTGACATGTCACCCAACCTGCCTTACCACCCTTCTTTCACCCTTAATCTGCATCTTTGTTACTTCACGATACTAGATCATGCTTTTTGGCTGGAGTGGCAACTTACACAGTCGTATTCTTTTTCTTGGAACTTGCAGGACCCAAGTGTAAAGGAATTAGCTGAGCAAATAGCAAAAGATCCGTCATTCAATCAAATGGCAGAGCAACTTCAGAAGACCTTCCATGGTGGTGAAAGCGGGGTCCCCCAGTTTGATACACAAAAATACTATTCGACGATGCAGCAGGTTATGCAAAACCCTCAGTTCATGAGCATGGCTGAACGCCTTGGTAGTGCCTTGATGCAGGTATCTAATATTACTAAGCTTGTTGTTATATGTTGTTTCTCACTTAATACAGCACACCTGATAGCTAAGTTATTTCATTTATTATTATGTGGCAGGATCCGTCGATGTCTCAGATGCTTGAGAGTTTAGCTAATCCTGCACAAAAGGAACAGCTTGAGGAACGGATGGCTAAAATCAAAGAAGATCCATCCTTGAAACATATTTTAGAAGATATAGAAACCGGTGGTCCAACTGCAATGATGAGGTATAGGCTTTCATTTCAGAATTACCATACATTCATTTTCAATCCAGATTGTAAATAAGATGAAGCTTGCGCACTTTACGAATTAACTTCACATCAAACATAATTAAGCATTCTACTTTCTATTTCCAGTTGTTAAAAGTCCCCACCTGGAAGAAGACATAACGGAAAATATAACATCACGATTTTCTAATACCTTGATTATATATTTTTGCATCCTCTAGCACTTTTTTGTACTTGATTGTTTGTCCATTTTGTAGCTCTACTGTGTCTGATATGAGAATTATGATTTTTAATTTGTATCTTCTGAAATGTTGCTGTATATCTCATCAGGCACCTTCACTTGTTTCACTCATCTGTTTGTGCATAATTATAGGTACTGGAACGACAAAGATGTGTTAGCCAAACTTGGTGAAGCAATGGGCCTTCCAGTTTCAGGAGATCCCACCGCTTTTGCTGGAAATTCAGGAGCGGGTGAAGCTGAAGAAGAAGAAGTAAATGAGGATGAGTCTATTGTTCATCAAACTGCTAGCACTGGTGATGTGGAGGTACATAAAACACTCATCTCTACTATTACTTGACAATCATCAAATCGAATAGTAGGTTACTAACAAAATGATTTCAAAAAGCTTGTTTTTGTTGTGACTTATGTTACGATGTTACTTTATATTAATATATCTTGTTTTAAACAGCGTATTCATCCTTAATTTCACTCATTAGTAAAATGGTTCACACCGTAGCTTACTAATCATATTTTGTATTGTTTGTCTTCAATAAACAGGGTTTGAAGAAGGCATTAGAATCTGGTGGTGATAAAGATGAAGAAGACGGAGAAGGAAGGACTGCTTTGCATTTTGCATGTGGATATGGCGAGGTAAGCTTTGATATCTTTAACAACGGTGCTTCATATATTTGTTCTTCGTACTTGTCCTGGATGTTTTAAGCTAGCTCTGGCGGCTGGCCTGGTAAAAACTTGCATATTACAAGTTTTCTCTTTTGCTATCAAGTAATACAGATAGTCTTGTAGTTATTCAAATACCTGCTAGAAAAGGTTGACTATGCTAGTTCTTTTTACTAGCTCACTAGTTTTATTATGTTTGTCCAGGTGAAATGCGCTCAAGTTCTCCTTGAGGCTGGAGCTAAGGTTGATGCTTTAGATAAGAATAAGAACACAGCCCTGCACTATGCTGCCGGTTATGGTAGGAAAGAATGTGTTGCTCTTTTGCTCGACAACGGTGCTGCTGTGTAAGCTTTTGAACCATGATTCATTGCTTTTTCTTTCTCGTTGATCCTTTTTCCAGTTTTCAGAATGGTCAATCTATAGGTGGAAAAAGGACCGGGTTGGGAGGGTTGGGTAACAGGTCAAATTGGGTTAAAATCTAAATGTGTATCTATTATACGGTTGAAACGGGCCATGCCAGGTTGGACCCAAAACGCTTTCTTGGCCAATATTCTTAAACAAATACTTAGGTGTTTCAAATATAATTACAGCACTAATTTATTTTTGGTTTCAATGAAGCAAAATGGGAGGTTCTATGCATTAGAGTTACACTGTTACAGGGTGGCTACTTTCAACCCATTCGACCCAGTTGGCTTTTATTTATTTATTTGACCCATGATAGATACAACATAACCCACAGATCTACACGTTCATAAGTAAACGATTGGATAAGTAAAAAAAACCCAGTTTGTTTTCACAACAACCTGCACCCACAACTGTTGCTGTTAGAATTGTTATTTCTGGTGCATTTGTATAAAGCTGTGTTAGTAATTAGGCTTTGTCATTGAAGGGTCGAAGGGTTGCTTTTGTCATGATTTTGGTTTTGATTTCGTGTTTATTGTATGTTTCCGCAGCACACTACAAAACATGGATGGCAAGACACCTATTGATGTTGCAAAACTGAACGACCAGAGCGACGTATTGAAGCTACTCGAGAAGGATGCTTTCTTGTAAGCTTGAGGTTGTTGTTGGTTAGTTAAATGTTTGTGTTGAAGAGGAATTGGTTTGCTTCCCATCCCAACTTGCGTTATATTTTGTGGTATTGTTTGGTCAAATTACTTGTTTGAACTCTTCAATCGTTTGTTAATTATTTATAGAGTAATATTATAACAAAACAATGAATTTTTCTATAACTTTGCGCCTGGTTAAGCTATACTTTGTATTTTGTGGTATATGCTTTTATCGACATTGCAAAGTAAAGTATCTTGAGATGGAGTGTTGCAACATAGTTGCACTTTAAGACTACTCACAAGAATTCACAAAGCATAACAACTAAAGCTGTTTAGTACTGTATGTCATACCGACACTTATAAGTCTTTTGTGTTTTACCTTTTTGAGTATTCATTCCATGAACACCTGACTCATGTTGCAACACATCTTTGTGTTACAGCACTGGGCTTTGTTTGTATCTGCTCCTATTATCTCAAATACGTGTAATATGCTAGGTTAACTTAACAACGACTCCCCTAGAAAGATACATGACCTAATTTTCGAATGAGTTCGTAGTAGGCAGAAACCCCGTTGCGGATCCATGCTGTTTGGTAACGAGTAACACAATAATATATGCTCATTGGTTTTCTTTGACAATCAAAAGGTATTTAGTTTTGATGTTTTCGGTAATAGTCAATACCTAATCAATTTAGAGCTAAAGAAGAATAGATGGGAAACCAAATGAATGATTTGTTTTTGAATTAGTTGGCTCACACTGTACCAGTGTAGAAGTCTGTTAAGCGTCTCAGATTGTTTGGACTACCATCACACTCTAACGACTTTTAATCTCTAACAAAAAACGCCTTTATGTGTTCGTTTAGAGGAAGAGACCATCGCCAAAACCACCAAAAAATAGCACGCATGAACATGATGCTAACCCATGTTCACCTAGCTCTTTTTTGTGGTTTTCTTGCTATCACCAATTGCATCGGGTTACCTTGCTCACTGCCGATTATGACATCTCAAAGACCTTAAAAGACAAGGGCCGCAGCGACATCAAAATCTCTTTCACGTTTAATTAGCTGCAGCGACATAAAATAACCAACGTGCTAAATAAGATTACATTTTTAACATCGTAGAAGATATATTATAGAACAAAATGCTAAGTACTATGGTTTAGACTACCGAACATCTTTCACCAGTATTTCATTTTCGTTAAACCATATTGCTTAGCATGTTCGACATATTTGAGATGGAACATAAGTCTGCATCATTTGTTTCCATTCAAGTGAATGTTAGATATACGGTGTAGCTGAAAACGTTGGTATCAGTTAGATGTCTATATTAACTCACAGAAATCTTCGTACATGAAAGCTATATGGTGTTTTTGTTGATCACTTTTTTTAGATAAATGTTTAAGAAAACTTATTAGATGAAAAATGGTGGATTTGTGGCCCAATATGAAATCCTGGGCCTATAGACAATTGGTATAAACCTTTACTGTAGACATCCTTGTATAATAAGTTTCTTCCACTAGCTTTCGTTATAAAAATTGGTACTTGATATGTATGAGAAACTCCCTAACTAAATATTTGTGGGTTCAATTCTTGTTAATTAGGATATCTGAGATAAATTTATGATGTATACTCCATATATTGTATGATAGTTAGTTGTCATTAAATAAAAAAGTTAGAATTACAAAGGTGACCGAAGACTGGTCTTTGTGCTACGTTTCAAATTAAAATGTATAACTTTTTTTGCATTGGATCATGTAAATAGATTAGAGCTAAACTATGATAGTACGTCATACTTAAGGGTGTAACTGACTTGAAACAACTAGTTAGATATTTGAGGTCGAGACAGAAAAATTAACTCACGTGGTATCAACTTGAGCTCAAGCTACCTAAGTATACTTTTTAGCCGAGTTTGATTATGAAAAAACATGGTTCATAAAGATCGTGAGTCTTACCAAGCCGCTTGTACCATTTCACATATCTACTCTTATGTTGTCTATATAATTACATGATGATCATACTATCTAGACTAGTCTTGTCGTCGATTTGGAAAATAACACGTCGGTTATACCTAAACTTGGTTGATACTCCTATGAAAAGATTAAATATTGAGATTCAAGACGAACTCGAAGGTATAGTGCCCGTGCCTCAAAACTTTAACTCACCTCGATAGAGCGCCAAATTTATTTTATACTAGCAAGAAGCTAGATAAGAACCATGCTAAAAGAGTTCCTATAGAACATAAAATCGTTTAACCATGCAAGCCACATTGGTCGAGCGTGTAAGTTGATACTCGAACAAACTTGAGTCATGTTAAAAGGTATCCGAGTACATCATATACGCTCGTACTCGTATCAGTTGTATGACCATGTGTAATGGCATATCATGAGGCGCATCCCATTGCTGGTGCGGCACGAAGTGGACACATTCTTGTTGTTACGGTGACCCGAAATGAATGCGTCCTCGAGGCATGAAATGAAAAACTCGGTCGCTTTGAAAGACAAAAAGGACGAATGTTTGTGTATGAGTGTTTATTAATTGATTTCTTGAGATATTTTTTTGTTAGTATCTTTAGTCTTTATGTCACACTAAATTAATTATAAAATTGGTTAAAAAAAAGCTGACATAATGGTTCTCGATCTCTTAATGGTCATCATTACACTTAGGTTAATAGTCGATATACGCAATATCTCTACAAAAACCTTTGCCATCTTGTTTATAGATTCTAATTTGAACAAAGGGTAAATTGGTAATTTCAAAGATGCAATCTGACAGCAATAAGTTTGTGTGTATGTGGTGTATCATTAAGACATCATTGCCCTTTCGATGTCGCGGGACCAGCGCTGGAAGTTTTCTTTCCTACGAAATACGTGGGTCCCACTTCTCCTGTAAGTGGTTGGCTGTTATCGTCCCCACCAAACCTACATTTATTCCTACACCTACCGTGGCTCATTCACATCCGCTTGATCACATCTACCATTTATTTACCGTCGATTATTCAAACCAATCTAAATAGCATCTTGCTTTTCTGTATCTATACTCCTCCGTCTCAAATTTATCATCTATTTCTTTTTCTTTGTCTTAAAACGATTGTCACCTTCCAATTTTAGAATAAAAAGTAATTTTGTGAGAATATTCTATTGTGTGATTTAAAATTGTAGTACCCACTTTTATTAAACTTTGTGTTTTTCTCTCGACAATAAATTTGATTTTAGAAATACTATATATCTTGAATGATAAGACTCATAGTCATGTATAGCTTTTAGGCTTAATTGTATGATTAAAAATGAAATCTTGTCATATGAAAAATGAATAAGTCATTACTAAAAACTAGTTGAATTATTCATATTTTAAAATCAAATGGTTACAGTTAAAATATATTGTATAAAATTATATAATCTACACTTTCTCATGTGTATTAATAATGAGTGTGACAAATTTTTACACATATAAGTTTGAGATATTATCAAACTTTTATGGTTAAAAGTGTGAAAATATCTTTTGAATGTACACACTTAAAAGTATTCCAAAATTACAATGTTTATAATAAAAGGTGTGAAAATATTTGTAACACATATAAGTGTAGCTTTATTGTAAATTGTACACATTTATATACGTGGATTATTTTTTTAAAAATATTTGTGACATATATAACTGTCGCAAAATTATTATTCATATAGAAAAGGTCACATTTGACCTGGCAAACTAAATGTGGACAATTGAACTATTTTTTGTAGTGAGTAGAATGATGAGAGATAAATTATATAGTCTCTATC
This sequence comes from Chrysanthemum lavandulifolium, assembly GCA_022545495.1. Lineage (NCBI taxonomy): Eukaryota > Viridiplantae > Streptophyta > Magnoliopsida > Asterales > Asteraceae > Chrysanthemum > Chrysanthemum lavandulifolium. The sequence continues at coordinate 75,085,724 of CM040239.1, read as the reverse complement.
AAGACTCTTAAGATCAAAATTTTAGAGTTAATTGCATTTTTGCTCTTTGTGGTAAGGTTAAATTGCAGATTTAGTCCCTACAACTTTGAAAAGGCACTGAATGTTCCCATTTTGAAGTTTTTGTTGCATTTTTTATCCCTGTGGTATGGCAAAATTGCAGATTTGGTTATTAAAACTTTAACGTCGTCTGAGCCCCAGAGACCAAACATGCGACGAAAATTTCAAAATGGGGACGTTCAGTGCACTTTCAAAGTTTTAAGGACTAAATCTGCAATTTGGCTATACCACAGGAACCAAAAATGCAATTAACTTAAAATTTTATTGTGGATTGTTTTTGTGTTTATAAGATCGGAATAGTATGATCAGATCGAGATTGAAAAATATTACTTAAATGTTCAAATTTCTTATAAATCTAGTAATTTGAATGACAAAATAACAAATTTATTAAGCAAGAAGACTTCAAAAAGTTATAACATAATGGAAATGAAATTCACATAGGCTCAGAAATACTAATGTATTTAATCAATGATTTAACAAGATTAGTTTTTGAGTATGAAAATCTATATATTTTACGTTTATATGACAATTATGATGCTCATGCTTGTTTTATTATTCTACTTTAATAAAATACATTCGTTTATAGTTTCTTTGTTTAAATAATTTAAGGGAAGTATGATCTGATCGGATCGAGAACTTACGATCCTTAGGTAAGATCGAGATCCTACTTAAAATCCAATGTCTTCAAAGATCCTATAGAGGATCGACTCGTTTTGCCTTAGTAGGATCGTAAACTCGTGCGATATTAAAATCTAGATCGCGGTTTTAACAACTATGGTCTATATGTCTTCGTGTTGCAAAAGTTTATGATATTATTAGACATATGAACTAATTACCCGAATTATTTTCCTTACAAAATAAGCGGGCAGTCTCGTATAGATATACGAGTGTTGGTATATGCTGACTTTGAGTTTTATACTTTCCGGTTTGAAAGTTATAGTCCATATATAGAGTAAACAAATAGTTACTCCATTGAAATGTTGTTTTTATTTCTAAATACGTATTGATTGGTGCTTCTAGTGTAATTAGATATACGAGTGTTGGTATATGCTGACTTTGAGTTTTATACTTTCGGTTTGAAAGTTATAGTCCATATATAGAGTAAACAAATAGTTACTCCATTGAAATGTTGTTTTTATTTCTAAATACGTATTGATTGGTTAAATCTAAAAATTGAAAACTATTTTGAAAATATGAAAATAAAAGCAAAGGGCGTCATGACATTTTAAAACACCCTGTTTGGTGTCACGTCATGCCACTTTGCTTTCACACCCTCAAATTACTCTTGGTCATAACATGCTATAACATCACCTAGGACCAACTACTTTTTTTCTTTTATTTTTTAAAACCAACACATTTTTCATTCATTAAATTAAAAAGTACAAATTACATAAAAAATTTTAAAAAAACACGAAAAAATGTTACATAAGCAAAATCGATACACACTTACACATGGACCAAATATGTTTTTGATGGACTAAAACTAAAAATTTGATTATTAACAAAATTAGGAAAAAAAGACAATAAATCATCTTCTTCAATCTCATATGTTGCGCGCACACACACACACACTACATACACGTTAAACACCAAACACAAAACACCGCACAAATACAAAATAAGCCCAAAAATTATAAGCGAACAAAAAGCATATCTTTACGTTATGACGTACGTCAATTTGGTGGTGTGCGTTGTAGCGCAACATCTTGGCTCCACATCGGGGTGTCATGACGTCGGTTTTGGAGCACGCTAAAGTGCTTTGGTGCAGCCCTTGGCGTTACGGTACCCTGCACTCTAGCAGAGAGGAAATATATGCCTAAGTATATAAATACATGTTACTCAAATTAAAGTTTGAAAAAACACGAGGAGAGTTCAAGTTAAGTTTATATAATGAGTTGAGTCGTAACATATTTTTGACTTACTTTGAATTCTTGAGCTTGATAAAAACTTGACTCAGAGTAATTTAAAAGGCAAGTTCAGCTTGCACCTAAAAGAATTGTTTTGCCTAACATGTGTCCTCAAAGACATGTATGTTGTATTTAGTTGTATTTACTTAAGTTTAAGAAGAGATGTTGAAACTTTCGCTTTATTAATTACTTATATTCTTTATTTCAATTTTAAGAAGAAATGTTATACCTTTAGCTTTATTATTTGTATTTTTTAATTTAAGTTTAAGAAAAGATGTCTTAGTGTAATTAATGTTGTAAAAATGCTTTACGCATTATAAGTAGTATATTGATTTCTAGATATCTTCGTTAGACATACATAATCAATATTCATACCACAAGAGATGCATAGGCTTCTTGTCCATCACACTTCGATAAACCTATGACTCGGATACCATTTGTTGCTAAAGCTGTAAGCAATGAATTACTTAGATATCATTTCAGTTTAAAGAAAAGAACACAATAAAAAAAACTTTAAAAAAATAACAGTTAAAAGATATCAGTAATCCAATATTTAAGACTCATAAAAGACTCGAACCTTATTCTCGTAATGTTATGGCCCGTACGAGTTGTTACTTGGTGTTTAACGTTAGACTTTTAATCACATTTTAGAGTATCTATAAAAGTTAAATTACTCAAAATGCATTTTGTTTTCATAGTTACAAGTTTGAAAAAGAGGGGCGCGTGGTATACACGTGAGGTTGAGGCCGTGTAGGTTAATTGTAGGATTGAAGTAGTCATTTGGTCATTATCATTCGGGCTATTAATTTGGGTGGGCGTCATTTCCGGATCCCCCGGTTACGCTGACATACCCGAAATTACCGGGTTTCCCCAGCCCAAACATTTCCTATTTTTACTTTTTACACTTTGGTCAAATATTGGAAAATTAGAAAAAATAAATAAATAATGACCAATATAATAAAATGTGTTAAATTTGTATTAGGCTGGTCTCAATTGTGACCTGAGATGACTCAGTCACCAACGCCACGTAAATTCTCTCTCCAACGACCGGGCGACCATGTGTCACAACGATGACCCAAGCTAGCTTTTTTTTTTTTTTTTTTTTTTTTTAATTCAAACATTTTAAACGACAAATTTAAAATTCATTAAAATTAAAAAAAAAACATTACATTACGAAATTCAAATAAACATTAAAGACATTACGTAACTTATTTAAATAACGTTAAAAATATTACAAAAACTCTTCATCGTATTCGTCATCGTCACTATCGACTTGATTCACTTCATTGACATGATGTCGACGATTTCTCTAAATGTGTTCGACCAAATCAGATTTTAAGTTTTGATGAGTTGATGAGTCCATTAGCTCCTGAGTAACCACCAACGATTCTTCATGCGTTCTTAAGGGATCATGATCTTGGTGTCCCTCATCTTCAAACCATGTAGGACATATCGCCCGCTGCTTGTGTCGGATGATCATATTATGTAATATGATACATGTATATATAATATCTTGGATATCATTTTAAAAAAACCCTCGAGCAGGAACTTTAAGCATTTTCCACTTCTTCTTCAACATACCAAAAGCCCGTTCCACATCTTTCCTTGCTGCTTCGTGCCTCCTCTTGTACAATATTCTTTACGATCACCCGTGAGAGGATTTGAAATAGACTTCATAAGAATCGGACCATTGTGGATATATCCCATCGAAGATAATATCCCTTTTATAAGCCACATCGTTAGCCTCGAACTCAAGGTCCGGTGCTCTCCCGATTTAATATCATTGAAAGCAGTGAACGACGTAAAACGCTTACGCCGTTATTCATTTCGAGACACCAAAGAACGCATGCCAAATCCATAAATCTTGGGAAGCGACCGCCCAACAAAATGAATGGATGCGCCGTGATCACCCCTCAATGTTGAGCTCTCACACTATTCGGGCAATTCTCCCACTCCCAACTTGTACAATCAATGCTTCCCATCATCCCAGGAAAGCCATGCTTATGCTCGTGATGAGCATACATTCTTTTAAGGTTAGAATACGTGGGCTTTCGCAAATACTCACGACCATATAACTCCATGATAACCTCGCAAAACTTACGAAGACATTCACGGGATGTGGATGCACCGAGTGCCAGACTCTCGTCAAGAGAATAAGGAACGGCCGCGTATCCCATTCGACGACGGGCGCAATACACTCGACCAATGGGCTAATACTAGGTACGCCCCCAGCATCAAGAGTTTGTCGAAAATAAGTAGAGTGATCGGTTATCTCTAAACAATTTACGTGAATAGCTCTCGGCTCATACGGAACCGCCGATGGAATGTTCTTGCGTCGAATCACGGGTTTCAAGAAGTATGCCGCCACTAAACGATTATGAGCACCCTAATGATCCTTCAGATATACCTTCGTCGGGTTTTGGTCGTGATGCTTTGTAAGCCTTCCAAGAAAAATCCGCAAACTCCACAAACTCACTAAAACTTCTTCATCGCCGGAAGACGAAGAAGAACCGAATAAGTCTTTCGAATGATGACATATTAAAATTGTGTTTCGTGCGTATTTCGTGGTTGATTGAATATAGATGAGAAATGGTGAGTGGTGAATTGTGTTTGAGGTGAAGTTAGTATTTATAGAGTGATAAAATTGTTTAAAAAGTTTTTTTTTTTTTTTTTTTTTTATTTTTTTGACCAAATGGTCAAAAATTTAAAATGTTTTTGAAGTTAGCCCAAACAGGCAAAAAAGCTTGGGAAATATTGGCATAAAAGTCGGTCGAGATTTAGCCCGATGTCCCCTAAACCCTCCCTTCGCCTGATATGACAACCGAACTCCACATCCGCTATGACCGATCTAAACATCGGTCATCCTTCCATATTTTCGTTGCACAACCGAAACATCGGTTTCGAATGCGACCAGCCTTATTTGTGGTATTTTGCTTAATTTTGTTTGTTAAAAGTATTTTTATCAAATATGTATTGATCAACTCTTGTTTTCTGGATTGTACTAAATTCTTTAACTTTAATTGTTTTTTCATCCGGTGTAGCACTAAATTAGTAGTCGGTGACTCGTGAATAATGACCTAAAGATGTTGAGGGAGTAAATCATTGGAAAACATTGTTCAAGTACTTTTACCACTAAAATAGTGAAAGTTTAGTGTTTTTAATTAACTTTATGAAATAATGTCTAATTTTGAGTTTTCTTTACTACTATACTTATCTATGATGTACTATGAGCTAAACTACTTTCACAAATCATAACTAAAATAACTCTTTACCTCAACCAAAAAATGTATATGCTTCTTTTGGTTAGATAAACCTGCTTGATCATGGTTTTCCCCTTTAAAAAAACTAATAAATTAGTAGTATCTAAATAAAATGCTTTTACACCGTTTTATTCTTACTTATTTATGTACTCAACAAAATTTCTATTAATATATATCATGAGTCTCCATCTTGGACATGTCAAAAGGACCATCATTTATTTCTTCATAAATATAAGGAGCTAGTACTATTATTTTGATATGTAGCCAGTCAACAATAAGATAGTCCTTTGAGGCACAAACCGCACACACGAGCATTTGAACAAGCTCGTGTGATTACGAACACTCCTACCATACGTACCTAACATTATAAAGAAGATGTGCAAGGGCTAATAGACACACCTTAAGCAAATCAATGAATCGTCAACATCACAAATTAAACACATTTTTTTCTCAGATAATTCAAGAAATTAGAATCACATGTGTTGCTTCGTTTTAGTTGTGTTTTGAAATTGGCTAATAAGAGACATTGAGCAGAATATTACTTATTTCAGTGTATGTGATAGGCACTTCTGTAAAGTCTAAATATATTTTTGGTAGAATGATGGATTGATATTAGTACAGAGGGTACTTGCGTATTGCGCTGACGGGTATCATGTAACTGATTTTTTCGGCGAACAATGATTTTCTATTATTTGTTTAAAGGACAATAAGCCTAGATACGGCACAAATCTTTTTGCAATCATGATAAATTATTGAAATTCTGAGGCCGTTGATGATATCTTCTATAAGCTCACTTTTAATTATTATTTTTTTCATAAAGTTTGTACTATTTGCAAAAAGAAGTATTATTTAAAATTATACATGAAATGTCTTCAAATTTTAGGAAGAAAATGTTTAGCAGCTTGTTTGGTTTGTACAGTCGCTTTATTAATGATATTTTTTATTAAGAGGGTGTTTTAAAGATTACATTAAGGGCTATAACCTATTAAAGCATCATACTTGTCACAAATGTCAGTTCGACGTAGCGAACAAAAAAATAGCTCTTCTAGACATTAAACTTGACATTTTTGTCTTTAATTAAGTAAAATAAATTTGTGATGACCATTTTACCCTTAAATTTATAAAAATTGCATCATTTGTCCCTAATATATAAATAACCATTTTAACTCATTTTAACACACAAGTAACCCTACATCCCCCTCTCAACCGCTGCTACCGCTTACATACCATCACATCCTGAACCCTAACTACGGTCACGGGTCTCCACCCAACCATAACCCCATCTCAACCGCTGCTACCGCTCAACCTCACTATCTCATCTCTCCTTCTGCCTATTCTTCTTCTCGAAGAACTCACTCATCTCGCACCTTCTTCTACTACAAATGAACCAGGTACTTCTATGTGCTTATCTTCGATTTCATCATCAAATTAAGATGTTTTTGTTATTCTTTGCCTAACTAAAATTAAGGTTATTGGATTAAAGGTTGATGGAAGATATTCTGCTAAAATTGTTACAAAAGTTAGGGCTATAGAATCAGTGTAGCTAAACAAGGTTCATTCATAAAAAAATTTTACATCTAGATGATAGCTAATATTGTTTTGACTTTTTTCACTTAGATTCTTGATAATGTTTTTGATTTTGACTTCCGTTTACTGGTTTTTGATGTTAATGTTACCCATTTACGGTTATTCTTACAAGACACCATATGCGACTCATGTTGAGAAACTTTAGGCTGATATATAATTAAGTCAAGTTCAACTAATATAATGTTGCTATTATCTAAAGAAGATCCATTGACCTATGTTTTGATGTATAAGCAGTTTCAATAACTTTTGTTTATAATGGGGCATTTTGGATGTATTCCTGAACGACCTACTTACAAGCAATTTAATAAGCAATACAAACAGCCCCTATAGTTCTATATAAATGTATTATGTTGTTGTATGAGTACTGAATTTACGTAGTTTGACGACATCGAATGCATATAATTCACTCAATGAAAAATCTAGTTTCTACACTTAAAGGGGTGTTTGGTTTAAGCCTTTTAAATGGGTCCAAGTGGTTTTTATCCACTTTGGCCAGTGAAGTCAAACACTTTTAGAGTATCTAAGTCTAGTTCTTTGAGTAGGAAAAAGATTTTACAAGTTTACAATAGTTTAAGGTTTTCTTTGGTTTCAAAAAATTTGGCTCCTGTCAACTTTTAAATAAGCAGTTTGGTCAAGTTTTATTTGTGAGAAATTTTTAAAAAAAATAAAAATAGTAAGTTTCCTAGCTGATTAAAGTTTTGCCAAAAGGAAAAAAAATCAAAAAATTAGTTGACTAGGGCTGCCATGGTTTTTAAATTGTCTTTGTTTTTCAGAATCATGGATTCTGTGAACTTTGGGAAAGCAGTTTAGTCAAGTTTAAGTCGAGCTAAAAATTTTTTAAAAATAAAAAATGAAAGCCATCTAGCTGATTTAACTTGTGTCAAAAGGAAAAAATTCAAAAAAATCGTTTACCATGGCTGCTGCGGGTTGAAAGTGGGTGATTTGGGCACGTTTGGGCAGTTTGATCTTAAAGCACATTGCTATTCTCTAAATGGTACCACGTTAACAAGAACGTGGTCCAATATGGCTTTATAATTATATGAGTGAATATTAACCTGTACTTGTCTAATACACATGGTAGGGGTGTTTCTCATTTTGGATTACTTTTTTCATCAGAAAGCATCTGCTTGTGTTTTGCCTAATCAAAGTTCTTGATTTGTATACACAAGGTTTCACAAGATGTCCCCAAGTATACAATGGTGGTTGGAGACAGAGCAGAGTTACGTGGTTTGAATCTAGAAGGTTTCACAAGATGTCCCCAAGTATACAATGATTTTCTCTTTGCAAATTCTCGCAAAGTTGTCGATGTTCACCAAAACAACACATCTATATGTTTGGCAACTTAAATGATGCAGGAACATGATGAAGACTTGTCACGTGTTTCTGCTGTTATTTCCCTGGTTCAATCCATACGTGAATCTCTTCGAGTAGATCGTCGTGGAATTTGCAAATTCAGATCTTGGAGTTTTTCCTGAGTGTATATCTATCTGTATCCCATCATTTTGTGGCAAGTTTTTCTCTGTGTGTATATATATACTCAATGCGAATGTGTACAACTGTAAAAATGAGAGAACATACGTCTTCAATTCTAGTCTTTCAGCAATTCTTCTTGCTAACAGCTCTGTTTTCCAATGTCCTGCAGATTTATTCTGCACCTATATTTATCTCAAGTTGGTGCTCTTCATGTCCGATAGATCTGGCCTGGGATATGTTAGATTTTTTGAGGTTGCGCAGTTCGTGTGAATATATACTGAGTTTGGGTTTAATCTAATTTGTTATGGGAATTGTATTAAATAAAATTTTTAAGGAATGGTTTGGATTGATTTCAAAGTTTTCTAATGTATGACTTTTTTACGACTTTTATTTAGGCCTTCAGGGTCACGTTAGAGTGTGTAATTAAATTTTATAAATGTGTTAAATTGTATAGCATTTGGTGTGATGTAATTGTTGTAAGGGACGATGGACGCAATTTTTCCAAACGACTGGGACCATTTATGTAATTTAGCCTAGGGACGATGGATGCAATTTTCGCAAACCCACAGGGACCATTTATGTAATTTTGAAGGGTAAAATGGTCATGATACTTAAAGGAAGACAAAAATGTCAAGTTTAATGACTAGAAGAGCTATTTTTTTGTTCGCTACGTCGAGCTGACATTTGTGACAAGTATGATGCTTTAATAGGTTATTAGCCTTTACATTAACTACAGATATTGACCAGTCAATATATATAGGTATTGATTATTGATACATAAATTAATTGTAGATCTACCTTAATTAGTTGTATTTGATTAAAATTTATATACAGTATGAAAATTTTAAGAAATTGGAATAGAAATGGTGTTTTGTGCTTTATACTAGTTAGATAATTAAAAGTTTAGAACTTGAAGGAGAGTGGCTGTCACGCCCTTGAGCATGCAAGTTGGAAAAGAACACATTTAATAAGTTTTAGGGTGTCACTCAAACCCTAGCTAACTCTCTCTATATATCACGTATGTGTGGCCTTAGGGTTTTCAATACCTCCCATCACAGCCACATCAAACACTCTCTCTATCTCTATCCTTAAACGTATATTATTGAGTGTCTCTCTCTCTTTATATATACACACATTAAGCACAAATGAGGAAGTCTTTGGAAAAAGAAGAAAAGACAATTAGTGGTTTGTGAGGGATGTTGGCTGGCTCGGTGTAATCACTACGTTTTCTACAATTGTATACAAAAGGGTCTACAATTGTGCACGAAAGAGGTGGTTATATCGGACCAGGCTTCATTCCTTTCAAACCCTTTTGTAATTACGATTCTTATTCGCTATTCATCCATTTTCTTGTTGTTCGCCGTTCGTCACATGGTGTTAAATTAAACCCATGACTGCATTTTTTAATTCAACATGGTTATATGTGTTAGTAACTCTCTTAGTTATGTGCTAATTATATCTTGAGCATTTCTTGATGTTTTTTTGCAGAGAGAAAAGAACGAGATGCACGTGTTATTTAATTGTTTGCCATTAGTAGTTTGGATGTATTCAGATATATGAAATTAAAGGTACAGTGTTCTAAGCTATAGAGTACAGTTGCATGATGCAAAAATGATTACAGTGTACAATTGCATGATGTATGAAAACCCTAATATGCTATAAAGACCAAAGTAATTATTTTCCTATCTTGCAACAAGAAGTTATCAATTAAAGAGAAATGATGCATTAACCATAACTTTTTTAACCGCGGTAAAATTTTTAAATGCTCTAGCAAGAAGCTAGAGAAACAACGCTTAGCATATATATATACATCTACAATTCAAACAAATTTGGTAAGGGTTGTTAACCGAATCGGACCAACTTGGTCCCAAGAATGCGAAAAAGGATGATATCCTCAAAAAATCACTAAAATTGTTCCGAAATCGCCAAATGATCCAAAAATTAGGTGGTTTGTATACCTAAATCGCCTATGATATATTAATACTAAATGATATGTATCCATGAACATTATTAACTATATTTCTTAAGCGAGAATTGTAAACATTTTTTACAGCCAATATTTTATTCATAACAAACAACTAGCCAGGATCTAGTAAAAGGAGATACAAGATTAAAAAGAGTTTAAACAATAAGCAGAATCATTGATCTAATTGATCCAACTAAAAAGCGGTTAATTTGTCACATCTATAAGCAATCCATGAGGAAGAAAGGCTCTTGATTTCTTCGAGCAGGGAAGTATATATAACCATTTTTTAAAATTTGAATGTGGTATAATAATTTTAAAAAAAGTAATGTAACTTTATCTAGAATATTAAGCAATTAATAATTATTAATCTTCTTAAGATACCTTATATCATTGCTTAATTTATATTTTTTACAACTTGTAAAGGATTTGTTTTTCTCTCTCTCTCATGAGGGAGACATAAGGAATTGGGACAAACACTTGGGTTCTCTAATGAAACTTGTAAACAAGTGTTGACAATAAGCTACATGCCAATTTGACTTTTTCAGTCTAATTTGACTTTATTAAACTTGCATTGGCAAACTAATTACCTCTAACTGAATTTCTTCAAATGCATAGTATGGACTATGGATACCCTTCCCAAACAGTTTGTTATTCTCTTTTTGTATATTCACATATAACTAATGGATGGGATATGTCAATAAATGAATGAAACAGGACTTATATATGTATTAGGGTTTGTTATACAATACTTACCGGACAATGGTTAAGATAAATATAAAAGAAAACTTGTACTATATTAAATTAAAAATTACATATATTAAAGTTAATTTTTATGTTCATTTATTGTACATAAAATACATAAGAATATAATGTTTCAAGTTTTTTTAAACACTAAAGACATAACATTTACATCTTTAAAATTCAATGTTTTTTTTGAACGGCGGAAGTATTATAGAAATTAGCAAAGAGCTAGAAAACAAAATTACGACTAGTTTTTACAAGCTTTGATAGGATCAAAAACCCAATCTAGGCACAAGAGATTTAATTTCCTATTTCTATGTGAGATCCAATAGTGGGATAGCACCTTGACCTCTTCGCCAAGAGTGTCTTTCCGAGGAAGCTTGAGGTCGAAACATATCCGATTTCTATATCTCTTAATGATCCTAAGTTGTCTTTTGAACAACAACATAATGTTGACATTAGTTTAATATTATTCGTATGTAATGTACAAATTTATATATATACTAAAAGGCAGGAGTTAGGTTTTGCAAACAAGGCATTAAATGCAATCTTTGTGAATTTGGCGGAATTTCGAATTTAATAATTACCAAAGCATTAACCTCCCAAATATTAGGTCAAATTGATTCTCTGCATGGGTTTTATTTTTGACAAGTAAAATGTTCTTGCTATTAAGTAAGTTTTATATTTGGTCTCGATTTCGATTGGTGATTTTAATTTTATAATTGTTTTCGGCATCGGTTTCAATAACAAATCGGGTTGGGTTATGTGTTGTTAATCTGCTAAACATTATGTCATGCGTTTTCAGGTGGTTTTGGAGGATGTGTTGCGTTCTTTCTTGGTGGGTCAAGGATGTTCAAGTTGTGGTTCAGGTGGTGGTTTTCACATTTGCAATTCCAGGTTAATAATCTTTCGCAACTTTGACAAAACAACCTTTAACAAGATTTTGGTTCAAGTTGTCCTGCATAATCTTAGTAATATATGTTTGTCTTTTTTAAACAAGTATTCCATGTGCATGCTAATATGAGAAGGTGCGTTTTCCAACACTCGTTAATGAATAACTAATATTCAAAGTGGCAGGAATTGACTTTTAAAATGTTGATAAATTGAATAAACAATATATATATATATATATATATATATATATATATATATATATATATATATATATATATATATATATATATATATATATATATATATATATATATATATATATATATTCGTATATAATGTACAAAAGAACAATAACAAAACAACATACCTACCTGACCCTAATTATCCCTACATTACTCATTTTCCACTGACTTTTACTGTTAATTTACCCTCATTTGACCACCTTGATTTTTGGAATGCTTTAAAAGTTTGTGTTTTGGACATAAATGCTTCTCTTATTTATTGTTCATGCTTATTTATTACGGAGTACTTATTCTACTGAATTTTCTAGCTACAAGGTTAATTACATAAATGGTCTCAGCAAGTACTTCGCTTCTTGTGGATATTTGCGAAGCTTGTATGTTTTAATCAAAAAAAGAAAGAAAGAAAAACACTACTGTGAGAGACTAACGTTGGATCAACGGTCGGCATTCTAATAAAAGCTTACACTCGTCATTTGGTAAATTAAATGAGTATTTGTATAGGTGGTAAGAATGAGACAAGTTGTATAAACTAACTACAGAAGCACAAAAATACGTGGGGGATACAAAGCTACCAAAAAAAAAAAAAAAAAAAAAAAAACGAGAAACAAATATGATACGACCATGTTAGGGGTTGTAGACGGGATAAGCACCATCGAAAGCGTGTAGATCTTTAAGAAATAGAAGAAAAACTGAGAATTATTGATCTTAAACTTGATTGAATGATAAACTAAAATATTACAAAGAGTATTTATAAGATAAGGTAAAACCCTAATAGCTAAATAAGCCTTGAGCTTAAGCCCAGGCGTATCATTCCTAACTCTTTCAAAATCACCTTGCCCTCAAGGTGTTGTCTTCAAAAAATTTCTTCATTTCGGGATTCCATAATCTTCTTTGAATTGCAGCCTCCATCGTTTTCTTCTTCATATAACACAACACCCTTCTTCTATCTCTTGCTGCCCTACGACTCTTCTTGCGATATACCCACTTCAAACAAACAACCAAACTCTTGCTCGAAACATCTCTACCCTCCAACATCTTAATCACATACTCCTTTATTAAACCCAAATATATTTCATCCATACTATCATCAGATATACCATCTCCATCTTTAAGTAGCGATATTACTATATTCGACTCATCTTCGTCAACCCTACACGCTTCACCACCACCCACAACAACATCTTTCACACTTTCTTTATTTTCTAAAAATTCTCTAAATTCACTACGAACTTCCATGCTTTCCACATTACTCTCACCAATATCAAAAACATCGTTTATAGCGCTACTAACATCAACAACACCAATATCTTCATTAGCATTTAAGGACTCTTTAATCACATATGGAACTTCTTCACTTGGCCATGATAGAACGATATCTATTTTCTCTTCAATGTTCAGACTTTTCCCTGCAATTATCTCGAAACGAGCCTCCATTATACGGGCTATGTGTTGGGAATTATACGTTTGAGTTGGGAACTATATGCCTTTGTGTGTCCTAGGCGTATAGTCTTGTAAACGCCTAGGTTATTAGTTAGTAGTTTAGTTATCTAGACGTGTTCCTATAAACGTCTAAGATTAGTTAGTGTTAGTGAATGAAAACCTTGTTCAATAACAAAGAATTGATTAGTTTATTCCGTTGTGCATGTTATTAGTCTTTATTATTTATCCCTAGCTGAGCTTATAAAAGATCTTATCAATTGGTATTAGAGCGGGGAGCTCTTGATATAGGGATCTACAAGGTTTTTCGAAGAAAATATGCAAAATTCGAAGCTGTTACAAATTTCCGTATCTTTCTGCACGGCAGTTTTCAAACAACGATAACTTTTTTGTGAACCGTTGGATCAAGCTAAATTTTTTCCGGTGCATCTCCATATCCGCCTAACGCTTCACGTGAGGGATTGTCAATTAGAGCTCTCAATCAAAAGTTATAAGTCGTCAAGTTCTGCGTAAACCGAAAAGTTTCGTAAGGTTACTACAACACTGTTTTGTAACGATCATAACTTTTTCGTTAACCGTTGGATCGTGACGAAATTTTAGGTGGACGTTCTCTATATAGCCATATAACTTTCCACCGGAGGGATCATCGATCTGAGCTTTTATGCAAAAGTTACAAGCTATCGAATATGGTCACGACAAAGGTACTACTCCTTGCTCAAAGTAATCGCTGCTTATACTCAAAGCATCGTTGTCGAAACCCTAAATTGCTCAAAGCATCACTGCTTATCCTTCAAAGCACCGCCGTCCTTGTAAAAGTAATCGCTCGCCCGTATAAGTTGAAAGTACCGCCGTTGTTTTAAAGTATCGCTACTACTTGTTCGACATTGGTGAAGATTCAATTGTCATCAGTGGAGTATTATTGGTCTATTTTTTTTATTGGTGGGATCATGGGTCTCTATTATAATAGGCTTGTTTTGGAATTGAGGGGAAGTTAAGCATAATAATTGTTATGGATTTTTGGCGACACACACAGATTGAGATTTTGGTTCACACACAAGAAAATTTGGAATGTGTTCTTAAAGGTTTTAAAAGGCTCGGATTTGGATTTATTGCATAATTGATTAAGAAGACGATTATTTATCACTTCTTTGAAGGTGAAGTGGAATTACTTGCATACGTGTTTTATCATATCTTAAAAGGATCATAGCTACTTTTAAGGTAACTTGTTCGTGCTTCAATGATTATAACAAAGAATTGACATAACACTTAAAGGAGTGACGTTATTGTGCTCAGTGATTATCGTCAAGAGATTGAGGTCTCCCCATACATAGGTATACGCTCAATGTCATCTATAGTGCAAGATATAAGATACAAGTTCGTTATTTTACTTCTTCATCAAGTTCGTTATATTTGATTTTCTTCACAAGTAATCATTACAAGGAGCTTACAGATTTGAAGAATCATTTGATGTTCACGCACCACCTGCGGGAAGTGTTTGATTTTACTCATCGTTGATCATTATTACTACCGCTAGTTGGAGTTTTATAATTGCTTTTGGATTCATTTTAGTAATCATTTTGGTGTTCTTCATGGAGGGCAATTCAAACATTGACGGCTTAGATTGGAAGTATGATATTGGTTTGTGGTGGTCAAGATCATTATTTGCATACGCTCCCTATTTGGATAATAACAAAAGGGAAGAGATGTTCGAGTGGCATGGCATGGATTAAGGGAAGACAAAGGAAGACATACTTGTTTCATTCATGGTGAGATCCCCGATCTCAATTTCTACTTTGTCTAGTGAAGTTCGTTCAAGAATGGTTTTGTCATTATCAACTAGGGAAGATTGTTGGGAATTATACGCTTGAGTTGATAAGACAAAACAAATGAAACAAGAGGACTTAATACTACGAAGGAAACCTACAAAAGATGGAAGGACTTGCTTGCAAAAGAAGTTTTATTTATTAGTCCTTTATAGTATTTTGTAAACCCTAATCCTCTAGTATATAAAGAGGACATAGTGTAGGTTTATATACAAGTCTTCCAAGATGTAGTCGACTTAAAGGTGTGTCAAGATGTGAACACCAAAGGCACAGTGTGTGTAAAGCGCTAGGGGACGCCTAGGGTGATGGTTAGTTAGTTAGTTCCTAGGCGTATGTTCATGTAAACGCCTAGGTTAGTATTTAGTATATTATTGTTTAGTGATAGAGATGATGACGAAGAACTTTGTTAATAATAACAAATGATGTTTTCTTATTCCGCTGTGCATTATAATCATTGTTATTGTTATCCCTAGCTGAGCTTTTAAACGATCTCAACACTATGGAATAGGCTTCTCCTAAAGTCGTAGGCGCTAACCTTAAGAGTGCACATTGTAGAAGCGATTTAAGTCCCGAGATATAAAACGATTTGAGTAAGTTTTCAGAGATCCCCGTTACTCTATTTATAAGTATCTCAAAGTCACTATGATATTCGGCCATCGTTCCCATTTGCAATAGCTTAGATAGTGCGTCCCGATCGTTGCTACCCGATGCCATGAACAATAACTCGTGAATAGTGATCGATGAAGAATACCAATGAATAGTACTCCTGGATGAACAGTACCGGATGAACAATGAACAGTACCGGATGAACACTACACGGATGAACAATAACTTTTTTTTTAATTAATTGAAACCCTAATTTGGTAGCCCTCTCAACGAGGACTCTCAATGTAAGCACCAATTGATACGACCTGGTTAGTATCAGACGGGATAAAGATCACTTTTAGCTGTGCAGCAGCTTCTTAAAAACTAAAAGAGAAAAACTAGAGATTTGTTTATCTTAAACTTTGATTTATTCATTCATAACAATGATTTGGTATATATAACCAAATAACCCTAGCTTGTAAACAAGCCAAACATAAAGACATATTTTAACAATGACACTTTTTTAATACGACACAAAGACATATCCTAAATAAATGTAACATGACATAAAGCCCGGCGCGTATCAAAATGCATGATTTCCAAGTCTTATAATAGTAATTAGACCGTAAGACACTGAAAGTGATGTAGCGGGGCACTTTTTTTTTTTTTTTCTGCTTGAAATAGCCAACACAAAGACACTTATTGTGCATTAATGAATCTTACACAAAAGGACATCCATAGAGAGTAAATATGCGAAGCCCATTCAATACATTATCTTATTTCTCATTCAAATGAAGGATAGTGTGATTCTGGGAATGTGCATTACATTACATACATTGCATGTATTAAAGGATAGTGTGAGATTACTATGAGCTTAAGTACTCATACGACGTACGTGAGATGGAACCGGTCAGACCAAATATGATTGGCCGTACAATTTTTTTTTATAAGTATACTAACTAAATAACACTAGAACACATTTCAATCGACCGTGTGCATTTAAGACACATTTAAGTAAAATCGATTTTTTTTCAAAAATAAACACTACATCGAAAAAAATCTATAGGTGTCCCGGCTGGGACCTCGCAGAAACCCCATGTTTCCGTTCCCGCCACGTACACACTTTCAAATAGTTGCATTTTCACTAAAATGATGGAATAGGCGTAACTATAATGTGTATATTCTATAAATTTCTCTAGCACAGGTGCTTAAGTTTACAAGGTTTGGACTTTTTCCCTGATTTAACTTTGAGCGTGCATAGCCTTCACTTCAAAATATCTTTTCATCTGGTTGCAAATACATGACTGGTCAAATTTTTAAATGACATTGTGTCATGTATTTGGAACTATGTATCAATTAAGTGGAGCTAAATAAGGGAAGCTCACAACTAGTGTGAATTAAGGCACATGCATGAACCATCATCTGACCAAAGCTTTTCAAAAGTAAGAAAACGACTATATATGAAAACATCCTGAAAGATAAACCGATGAAATTAAGGATCGATACAAATGAAAAAGTCGTGGGGTATAGATATAGAATCATATTCAGTTTTATTTCGCATGAATTAATGATCATGCTAAAACGCTTCATTTGATACTAGCAGGGTACCCCGCCAACGCGCGGATACCTTGTGACTATATTTTCTGACAATGTAATGTTATGTGGTCATATTTTTATTAAACAATTAATTTACAAATAACAATAACTTTAGTTAAGACAGTGGAAATAATTCCATCTTCTGTTAACCGAAGCTACCACGCAACCACCCTACGTTAATTTTAGAGCCGATTGACCCAGTTCGACCCTCACGTCAGAATGGCGGTGACTCGATCGGTATAATGACGGATCGAACTGTCGACCGACCACCGCGACGATGAAATGGCTTTATTTTTAAGTCTTGACTTAAGAACGATTAGATTGTACATTGTGGTTAAATGGTTGTATATTTTGGTGAAAGGGTGAATTAAATAGTTTAATAATGTGGTATGTGTTGAATACTATTTTTTAATTGTAATTGTGCTTCAAATAGTTTGTACATTGTGTTTTATTAATTATATCTTTTATCAAATGAGTGTTTTAAATATGACATTAATTACAAATATTGATCGGTCATGTGTAGGTGCTTATGTATAAATTAATTGTACATATAACTTAAGTAGTTGTATTTGCTTAAAATCTATATGTGAGAGTTTTAAAAATTGAAAAAAAAAGGGTGTTAAATGCTTTTATAAGTGTAGTATAGATATTACGAGTTTTTATTAGACATGTGAAAGTATTTTTAAAAATTAAAGAATGTTATAACATAACAATGTTATACAGAATTTTTGAAATTTTCTAGACGGGGAAATGATTTTACATGTTTGATGCATACATAGTGATTCGGTTAAACATTGGCAATCGGCGTAAGGATTTTAAGAAGCAGATATCACTATATGGATATAAAGGTTCATACTTGGTGTATGCAGTTAGAATATGATTAAGCTACAAATATGCTAGCTCAAGTCAAGAAGATTAAGTAGCACGCGGAGAACGAAGTAGCAAGAAGATCAAAGAGCAATGGTGAAATTTATGAATTGCATCCCTTGGCCCTCGGCTCAAACACTTGATGTGTAAATTAACTCCATTTTTAAAGTTATGAATGTGTCATGTTTAGTTATTCTGCATTGCTCCTTCTTCTGATCTTGCTTAGAACATGTTCGGTCCCTCGCCCTTATCTCCTTCGCCGGAGACTGCAAGATAATAAGTATGCAGTTAGAATCAAAAAGTTATATATAATTTAAGAAATATTGTAACTATTTAAGAAAATTCATCAAAATAGGATTTACGTATTAGTGGAAGTCAAATGTGCAAAAAGCTATGCCACTAGCTTTTTTTGGATTGCAAAACCAATTCTTATATAAACAATGTTTGTGGATCTGGGTGTCATAACATTACTGTTTATAACACGTTGGACTCTGTTGAGTAGCTCCAGCGTCTAACGTGCAAGGAAACCAAAGGTATCATATGCGAAAGGAATAAACACACGTTGATTTTCAATGCATGCTTTCTCGTGTTTTGTCACTTTGCACGAGGCGACTTTCAAAGCAACATGTCTAACTGTAAAACCCCGACTACTCAAACACACGAGAGGAGAAATCCCAGTCAGATCCACACAAGCATGTTTCCATTCAACCCATTCAAAAACCAAAACATCAGCCAGTCTTAATGTGGATCCACCATCCGACAGGTCAGTCAAAGTTCACAGGTGCTTCTTTCTTGGCTGAGATCCCGATACGCCTACGTACGTAAAAAATGACGTCTTTAACCATATCGTTTCGGTACTTGAAGCCCGAGAGCTTTTTACAATGAACCGCATGTTTCCCAAAGGAATCCAAACATGCCTTGTGACAAACAAGGCATATTCATCAACCAAGAAAAAAAAAATCATGAAGCGATACTTAAAAATAGTAAGATATTTCACTAGTGACATATGTTGACCTAGCCCGTCGAGAATAGCTAGTAAAAATCTTGAACATGTGTTACGCATAGACATTCAAAAATAGCTTTCTATCGCACAATCATGTCAAAATAGACTTCCATATCCTTAACAACTTTAAGAAAAAAGCTGTATTGGTAGATATGCAAAGGTCCCTAGCATTAAATCTTGATTGTGATGTATAGTATGACAAGAATAACATTAGTGACTCTGGTGATTCTGATGTCACACTTAGTTTATTTATTTATTTATTTCCTAATCTGTTGAGACGTTTTTTATTATGGCAATGCCGACATACACTCATTAATTATTGAAACTTTATCACAAGTTAATTGATGGACCACTATATATATTGCTAAAACAAAGAGATGTTGCAATAAAATCAAATGTGTTAATTTTGGTTTGAAGTATAATAGATAATTATATTATTATTTCGGCACATCCAAGAACCAATCTTGAAATAGGATTTTCTCGCACTCTTTTGTGTGTGTGTTTATTTACTTTTTTTCAAAACTTTTCAAGATGAGTGTGTAATAGTTATGAATGGTTATTTTTGGTGATCAAACTCATTGCCCTTATTCAACTATATCTTATACTCTTATTACATATAAAATTGAGGCACGGTGCTTTACAACCATGTTTTTCTTGAACTAATCAAGAATTTAAGGTAAAAACACCAACTACATGGACAAAAGCCAGCATATATACACATAGGTAAAGAAACATAGGAATCTAAAATTTTGCATACTTTTACATCTAACATACAACTATATATAAGTAAATTTACCATTACGAAAACATTATTCTTTCTGTAATAAGAACGTGAATAATGTACCACGAGAAATTTAGAAAACTAAAAATCCTTACGGATGAGCAATATTAAGAGCATGGAGTATCATGAAGAGCTTTGGCTCTTCATTTGGGCCCCACCGGGTGCCATATCATTTCAACACTCACACTTCAAAATACCCCTCACTCATAACACAAAACAACTAAGCCATTTGGGCCCCACCCACCCCCAATTTACTTCGTTGAAAACTTGGATACCTGCAACTCTCCTTTGTCGTTTACTTCGTTGGAAACTCGGCGAGCCCTCAACTGGTGAGTGGTCTTGGTGTGGTGGCGAGCAAGTGGCGAGAGGTGGCGAGCCTCCACGTCGGAATTGGCGAGCCCTCTCGCCATGATACTCCATGCTCTAACCCATGTATCAATCATTTTCAAACTGCTCAAACAGGATGAGCAATATATCAATCATTTTCAATGCACACAAATGGGATGAGCAATATCAGGATAGATGTAATAAAGAGACCCAAATACAAACTCAATTTCCTAGCGATTCAAGAAACTAAGATGCTAACTGTTTCCCATATGGATGTGAAATTTATGTGGGGTAATTCTAACTTTGATTTTGTTTGTAGCGACTCCTTAGAGAATTCAGGCGGTATTCTTTGTATATGGGAAACGTCGTTTTTCAAGAAAGATTATGTTACTATATCGGATGATTTCATAGCAATATATGGAACGTGGTTACCTAGCAACTCTAAAATTCTCTTTATTGTTGTGTATGCTCCGCAACAAGCTACATATAAGAGGTGTCTATCGGATTATCTTTCGACCATCATTGGTCGTTGGAACGGAGAGTCGATTGTTATGGGGGATTTTAACGAAGTTCGATCTAGTGACGAGCGTCGTGGATCTTCTTTTAATCCTTATGGAGCAAAGTACTTTGATCTATTCATTGTCAATTCGGGTCTTATTGATGTTACTTTGGAAGGTTTAGTGTAAATACTCATCATTTTTGTACTATCGCTTTAAACCGCAAAACATCCGAAAACACTCGTAAACGCATCAAAATGATAAAATATCACAAACAAGTGTTTTATATGTTTTAAATGCAAAACATCAAAACACTGTGAAAACGATCAAGTTTGCATAATTGGCGCTTCACCCCCAAGTTTGAAAAGTTGTCAAAAACAGTCCTCGTAAAACCAAATAAAGAGAAATATCATTTTAAGTCCTTAGGGATTCAAAAGTTGTCAAAATTGGTCCTTGAGATTCAAATTTACAAAAATTACAACTTTAGTCCCTGAACTTTGGAAATTGGCAAAATAGTCCTTTGAAAATATGAAAATGTCAAGTTTAGTCCTTGCACTATTAAAGGTTGTCAATTTCAGTCCTTATGGTAACTTTGAAATATTGGCGTGATTGGTCCTCAACTTTGAGTATTTACGCTTTAGTCCTTGTCTAAAACTAAACCTAAAGCCCTTGTCAAAACCCATTCGACCGCCATATTACCCTTTTTGAACCCCCGCTTAGCCCTTGACCCTTTCATTTTGAACCCCGTCAACCAAAGTCAAAATAATGTAACACGCGCTTCTTCTCCTTCCCCACCTCCCGCTTATCTTCTTCCCCACCAAACCGCAACACTCCACCCTCTCCATCCCTCACCTTTCCAACCTCATCATCATCATCCCTACAAACCCACCTCCCACTAGTACTTGTTTTCAACCCCACCGTTGAAAATAACACTTCCGCCAAAATTGTAAAACAGCAATCCACTCATTACTCATCCATTGGTTCTAAAAGAGTGGATCTGCTTCTAATGACACGTGTGAGCAAGTTGGAAGCATAAAAGAAGCGTAAGACGAGTCAAGGCGAGTTAACATTTTATTTTTTTACAAGTATGTCGTTTTTAAGTTTTATGTTTTAAATAAGCTCTGCTTTGTAATTTAAACTTTCATTGTACTAAACTAAAGTTGTTAAGTCTATTACAATTTAATTTCAGTATCAATTTGAAGTTTATCCAAGTTTAATGTTTTTAAGATTTCTTATATAAATGCAATTTCAAATTAACTAAAACCCAAGCCTCAAATAGCTTTGTCTCAATTTCTATAAGTTTATATAAGCTTGTAATAGCTTTTGTAAGCCTGTGATCAAGTTCTAAGCAAATTTGGCAAAAGTCAACATAAGTCAACTGTGTAGCTCATTCTGGTTCAAGCATTCTGGAAATGGACATGGGGGTTGCAGAGATGGATGTTGGTTGGGTTTGATATAGATTAAGTGTAGTATAGGTTCTGGTTTGATTGTTGTTGCAAGCCACAGCCGCTATTGGACTCTTGTAAGTCATTTTCACAAGTTTATGCACCATCCGTAATTGTAATTAAAATATGTTAAAACCTGTTCTAGTAGTGATAGTTTAGCTATATTAAGTTAATTGGATCACACAAATAAGTAGTTTCATTGTTAAAATCTCTTTTAGTTGATTATCAGTCCATATAGGGGTGTTTGGTTTTACTGTTTTACTTGTCTATAAGGTTTATTCAGTGGTTAAGTTTTAGTGATACATACTTGTGAGGTGTGTTTGAGCTCAATTGAACCAAAAACTTGAGCCTGCTACAACAAAAAAGTCAAACTTGATCTTTGATCAATCTATCTGTTCACTGTTATGGATTTGGGATAGCAGATCTCTATTTTGAGTGTGGAAGTCAATAACATAGCTTGAATCAGTGTTATAATAACATATAACATCAATCTCAATAACAAAATTTGGATGCAAAGTTCATTTAAGTCAACATTTTCAAGTTCTTCATAAAGTCAAAATGTGTCAAACCGAGTTTTTTTGCAGAACTTGCGATTATGCACAAGTTTCAATAAAGGTTTTAAGGTCCGATATTTGGGATATAAGCAGCTGGCTGTGTGGTATTTAGGTCTTCATATCTGCTTTTAGCTTGAGATCTCGGGTGAGCCTGCATAAGCTCAAAGAAGAGCTCATCCGCTCGCCCAAAGACTCGCCTAATGCCGAGTTTTTCTCGATATTGTAGAGTTAACACAGAGCTCATAAGAGCTTGTTAAAGTCTAATTTTGGTTTATACACTCTCAACCAGGTCTACTTCAGCCCAATTCATAGTTTTTACTTTGAGCTTATTTATAAGCTTCGCTTGTGCTTTAACTTGGTACTCGTAAACTGCTTTAGTCTAAAATCGATTAAGCCAAATCTGTTGAATTTAGCTTATCAGAGGTTAAGGGTAGTTGAAACTAGTTATATTTGAGTCATTTTATCATAAAATAACTTCGTGAAGGTTTGGTAGTCTTAGGTTCTCACTTGTTTATTCAAGGTGCTTATTAATAAGCACTTATTATAGTAGATCCAAAATCTTCCATACAACACCATGTTTTTCTATTTTCCTAGATTCCTAGTATAATTTTAGAGTTTTCCTGAAATTTTCAGATTTTTCTTAGGTTATTTGCTATTTTTATTAATTTAAATTAGTTTTAAGCATTTTTAATTAACTTTAATATAAAAATTCGAAAAGTCCAAAAAATAACTTTTCATTTTTATTAAGTTTAGATAAATATAAAAGTGAAAAAGTAATTTTCTAGATTTTCATAGTTTATTTGGTAATTTTAATAATTAAATTAGTTTTAAATAATTTAAAATTATAGAAAATAGAAAATAATCGAAAAAATACAAAAATAGTTTTGAAAATTCTAGTTTGTTATTTTAGACTTTTCCAATTCATAATTTTATTTTTCTAGCTTAATTTCCTATTTTTTGTATTTTAGATAATTATTTAATAGTTAAAATAGTTTTTAATTAATAATAATTAATTAAATAGTTGTAAAATAATTTTCCTTTTCTAAAAGTTTCTTTTATCATTAGGATTGTAAAATATAATTTTCATATTTTTAGGATTAATATTGTGTTAGTTTCACTTTTTATTTCAGACGTCACAGAGATTTTAATTTCGCTTTATTAAAACATAAAACAAAAACATTAGTTTAAAAATAGTGATAGCGTTTATTTAATAGATTTTAACTTTTAACTTTTAATCTCCGTAGTTTATAAAATCTCAAAACCTTATCGATCACTATCCTTAGTGGTTATTCGACATCCGATCGTGTTTAACACCGCCATCCTCCGTGGGACATAACGACCCGGAATCCACCAGATTCTCCCGATCTTAAATTGCATTGGTGTGTGAACTGCTTTAAGTTCCTTACGCTAATCATTCACAAGTGGTTAACTAGCGTGAGAAAACTTGACGGCTCGCACCGATCAAATTTTACGCCACGGGGAGGTCAGAAGCGTGTTCTAAGCATTTTTCGCACCTGCACTTGCACATATACCACGCTTGTAAAAAAGTTTTGTAAAGTTATAAACAAAATCAAAAGTTCATTAACACTTTTCCTAAAGTGTTAAAACACCAAAACAATATAAAACAACAAAACAATCGTAACGCTTTCGATTTGTGTTTCTTTTAAGGTGATTCTTAAAGAAATACGATTTGGTTAAACGAGACGATACCAAAAATATTGTCCAAAATTTTTAAACCCATCAAGACATATCTCGACTCTACGCCTTTTCAAAGTGATACTTAATATACATAAAATCAACCACCGCAAATCAAGGCAAAGGCACTACCTAACCTGGGTGCGACCATAATAAGTTCCCGAACATCGATTTAAAACTTGCCTTTGTGTCCTTGTGATTTGGTGTACCTTTTTCAAAGAAGCCATTTTACTTGTGATTATTGGTTAAGTTCACTTGTGTTTTGCCTCATTTGTTTTGAAAATTGATTTTATACTTAGTGCATGCGCACTGCTCTTCCAGCTTCTACAAGTCCTTTGTCGAACTTGAAAGATTCCTCAAGACGAGGACGCTCGCCCATCACCGTGATCGAGGAACGCCTACCACCACCACCACCGCCATAATGGCGTAAGACAAGCCGATGAATGAGCTTCTCCAAGCACCCATCGAGGGTTACGGAGATGCCATTGTTGTCCCAAACCATTGCGGTCGACACTTTTGAGCTCAAAACCGGTTACTTAACTGCAACCCAAAGCCAATTCTATGGTTTTGAGCGGATGATCCTCATGCACACATTCGATGGTTTAACAAGATTGCATCTACCATCAAGTATAAGAATGTCCCACATGAAGCTATCAAGCTTCTTCTGCTCCCATTTTCTGTAGGACAAGCCCGAATCGGCTCGAGAAACAACCCCTCGCTCCATTGAAACATGGGAAGATTTAGTCACAAAGTTTGTGAACGAATTCTATCCTCCATCCGTAACTACAAGTCTTAAGAATGAGATAATGAAATTCTCTCGTAGATTTGAGGAATCATTCGGGAGGCATGGGATCGTTATAAGGACTTGCTCCGCAAGTGTCCGCATCATGGTTTTACCGAGTTAATGCAAATGGATACTTTCTACAATGGTCCGAACCGTGCCAATCAAGACTCTCTCAATGCCTCCGCTGGAGGTAATTTCTTGAGCAAGACCACAAAAGAAGCCTTGCAAATAATTGAGAACAAGTCCTGTGTCCGTCCTTTCCGCACAAAGACATATCCCATCGAGTCTAATGCCGGACGTTTCTATTTCATCTCCCGCGAGTACATCTAGCACCGATGCTAAGATTGACAAACTCACGGATATTGTTCAGCTTTGGTTCTTGCTAACTGAAGAAAGTCACTTTCACACAAGCACCATCATATGGTGAAGTGAAGAAAGTTGAAGTTTGTGTTACTTGTGGTGGTCCTCATGCATACTACAACCGATCGCCACCGATGGTAGTCCGTTTGAAGCTAATGCTATAGCCGGTACTTCAAATCAAGGAGGTAATCAATACCGCCCTCGAATGAACCAAACTACCGTGCTAACACTTATCGTGCACCACCCGGTTTCAACCGTAATCCTAACCGAATCGTAACCAACAAAGAATGAACCAAGGTTATCAAAACCAAGGTAATTTCTATTCGACCCAACCAAGGTTTCCAACAACAAGGAAATCTTAATCAAAACATGTACAATCGAGGAATCAATTTCGTGGGAATATGAACCCTAATCAAGGGAATTCGCTATAACCGTAACATACGGCCTCAAATTGTCCCTCCTCCACCACCTCCTCAGATCAACATCCGATGAGCTTTTAAAGCAATTCATGAAAACTCAAGAAGAAACAAACAGATTGTTGGTCACCGATCAAATTAAAGAAGTCTTTAAATGATCGACCCTGCCTGTGTACTTTACCTAGCAACACGATCGCTAATCCGAGGGGCGATGCAAAAGCGATCACAACCGTAAGTGGTGTTTCAGATGATGGACCCACTGCTCCTACTACTTCTTCTTCTTCTCTCCCGAAGGTAGTAGAAAGTGAACCCGAGGCGACAACGGACAAGGAACTTCCTACTAATAACGGAGGAACCAAGATCGCCCATCCTCGTGTTGTCCGAAACTAAAATCAAATCCAGAGTTGTTTTGAACCTCCCGTAGCTCCCATTGAAAATCCAAATCTTCTATTCCTTACCCATCACGCTTACATGAGCAAAGCTCCGAGAAAGTCGGTCATCAAATGGAAAAATTCTTTCAAATTTTCCAAGAACTTCATTTTGACATAAGCTTCATGGATGCTATTATGTTGATGCCCAAGTTTGCATCAACTCTCAAACACATGTTAAGCAATAAGGAAAAGTCGCTTGAAATGGCTAAACTCCATCGAACGAGAACTCGCTCTGCAGTTATCTTAAAGAAGCTTCCCGAGAAGCTTGGAGATCCCGGAAAATTTCTCCTACCTTGTGTATTTCCGTGAATGGTTGAATGCTTTGCCTTAGCAGATCTTGGTGCAAGCATAAACCTTATGCCTCATTCAAGATGGAAGAAACTTTCTTCCGGATCTTATTCCTACATGCATGACTCTCGAGCTTGCAGATCGATAATATCCCGTCCTCTTGAATTGCCGAGGACGATTTGTGAAAGTAGGAAAGTTCCATTTTCCACCGACTTTGTAGTTGTTGATTTCGATGTCGATCCACGGGTTCCTCTCATTGTTGGAAGAGGATTCCGAGAACGGGCCGTGCTCTCATTGATGTATTTGAGCAAGAAATCACATTACGTGTTGGGAATGAAGTCACACCTTTAACCTTGATCAAACTTCGAGGTACTCCGCGAACTATGATTCCGAGTCTGTTAACCGAATCGATATCATTGATGTTGCTTCAAGAGTACTCAAGAAGTTCTTGGTTATTCTCATAATTCGTGAGTGGGAATCTCACCACATCTTCTCAACCTATCATAGCCAATTTACTCCTTCTCTCACCCGCTTGAGGGAAGCGACTTCATCTTGGAAGAGATTGAAGCATACTTGGCTAGTGATTCTGCTCCATGGGAAATTGATCACGCCCAATTGACATCGAGGGGACATACTTCTCATTGAGAAAATGCTTAAAGATGATCACCATCAACCCCTCGCCTAGTGATGCAATTCTCAAGAGATTAATCACCATGAGATTAATCCGAGGAGATATTCTTACTCTCGAGAAGTTGTTAAATCAGACATTTCTCCTCCTCTCCTCCCATCAAACTTCATAATAAGGAAGTCAAGTCATTGAGAAAATCAAGAATTTCAAGTCGAACTTAAGGACTTACCACCTCATCTTGAGTATGCATTTCTTGAAGGTGATGATAAATTGCCCGTCATTATTGCTCGAGATTTGAGTAAAGATGAAAAGATCGCCTCATAAAGGTCTTGAAGTCACACAAGCAAGCAATTGCTTGGAAACTCTCCGACATCAAGGGTATTAACCCCGAGTTCTGACTCACAAAATCTTGATGGAAGATGACTTCAAACCAAGAGCTCAACATCGTAGAAGAGTAAATCCAAAATCCATGATGTTATCAAACAGAGGTTATCAAACTTCTGATGCAGATTGATTTACCCTATCTCGATAGTCCTTGGTTAGCCCGATTCATCGTGTTCCAAAAAGGTGGCATAACTGTTGTCACGAATGAAGAAAACGAGTTGATTCCAACTCGATTGGTTACGGATGGCGTGTTCAGATTGACTATCGTAAGTTGAATGACGCCACCAGAAAGACCATTTTCCTCACCCTTCATGGACCGATGCTTGAGAGATTAGCAGGAATGAGTACTATTGTTTCCTTGATGGTTTCTCGTGATACTTTCAGATCCCCATTGATCCACGTGATCAAGAGAAGACCACATTCACCGCCCATACGGAACTTTTGCCTACAAACGATGCCTTTTGGCTTATGTAACGCCTCCGTGCACATTCCAACGTCAGATGATGGCCATATTCCACGACATGATCGGGAAACAATGGAGGTGTTTATGGATGACTTCTCACCATCGGGATTCATTTCAGACTTGTCTCCCATTTAGACAAAATGTTAAAAGGTGTGAAGACACCAATCTATGTCTCGAACTGGGAGAAGAGTCACTTTATGGTCAAAGAAGGCATAGTCCTCGCCATAAGATTTCAAAAAGGGATGGAGGTAGATAGAGCAAAAGTCGATGTTATTGCTAAACTACCTCATCCTACTACCGCCAAAGGTATTAGGAGTTTTCGGGTCATGCCGGTTTTATCGCAGATTCATACAGATTTTTCCAAAATTGCTCGGCCTATGACCCATCTTCTTGAAAAAGAAGCTCCTTTTATCTTCTCTCCCGAGCGCATCAAGCTTTTGAAACATCAAGAAAAGGCTTACTAAGCACCCATTCTAGTTGCCCCTGATCGATTTACCCTTCGAGCTCATGTGCGATGCAAGCGATTTTGCTATCGGTGCAGCCTTGGGCAACGCAAAACAAAGCATTTTCACCTATACATTACGCAAGTAAGACTACGATCAAGCTCGCACCCATTATACCACTACGTAAAAGAATTATTAGTCGTGGTGTATGCTTGAGAAATTTCGCCATACCTCATCTTGACCAAATGCGTGGTGTATACGGACCACTCTTTTAAATATCTCTTTGCAAAACAAGATGCAAAGCCGAGATTGCTCCGCTGGGTTCTCCTCCTCCGTGAATTTGATATCATTATACGTGATAAAAAGGAGCCGAGAACCTAGTCACGATCATCTCGTCACGATTAGAGAACCTCACCAGATGTGTTTGAAAAGAAGGAAATAAATGAAACATTTCTCTCGAAACACTCAATGCGGTTTCTTTTCGTGGAGACTCTACTACCCCATGGTTTGTCGACCGCAAATTACCATGCGGGTAACTTCATAGTGAAAGGGATGTCATCCCAACAAGAACAAATTCTTCAAGGATGTTAAACATTACTCGGGACGACCCTTTCTTGTTTAAAATTTGCGCGATCAAGTCATCAGCGATGTGTATATGGTCGAAGCTATTGACATTCTCAAAGCTTGCCATGTCGACCCACTGGGGACATCATAGCCCCAACTACACCGCCAAGAAGGTGTTTGATTCCGGATTCTATTGGCCCACAATCTACAAGGATGCCCATGAATTGTTAAAGCTCGCGACGCTTGTCAACGCCACGGAATATCTCACAAAGGAATGAAATGCCACAAAATGCCATTCAAGTGTGAGATCTTTGACATCCGGGGCATTGATTTTACGGGCCATTCCTTCTTCTCGCGGTAATAAGTACATACTGCGGTCGCTGACTACTTGTCAAAATGGGTTGAAGCTAAGGCTTTGCATACCAATGATGCCCGAGTTGTAGTGAAATTTTAAAACTTGTTTGCTAGGTTTGGAACCCACGAGCCATAATCGCGATCGTGGTACGATTTCGCAATGACCAATTGAAAGGGTCATGCGTAGTATGGGTGTTACTCACCGCCTCTCATCGCTGCACCACCCCAAACGAGTGGGCAAGTGGAAGTTTCAAACCGAGGGATAAAAGAATTCGAGAGGACGGTTGGCGAAAACCGTGCCTCATGGTCGGATAAGCTAGATGATGCACTGGCCTTCCGTGATACCTTACAAAACACCCATCGGGTGCACTCCATACAAGCCGGTGTACGGAAGGCGTGTCATCTACCGCTGAGTTAGAGCACAAGGCATACCGGGCCTGAAGCATGCCAACTTTGATATTCAGATACCGGTGATCACGTAAAAGTTCAAATAAATGAATTAAATGAACTCCGTGATCAAGCTTACGAGAACTCTTTGATCTATAAAGAAAAGACAAAGAAGATTCATGACTCAAAGATCAAAACCGCTTTCAACATTGGTGATCGAGTCCTTCTTTTAATTCAAGATTGAAGATTTTCTGAAAGCTTAAACTCACCGGTCCGGACCATTCACCATCACTAAGGTTTATCCTTATGGCACCATTGAGTTATCTCAACCCGATGGTCCCGACTTTAAAGTGAATGGTCATCGGTTGAAGCATTACTTTGGAGAAGACATTCCTCCCGTAATTGTCCCGATCTTCAAACTTTCCCCATGAACCAATGAATGCGGGATCGAGTCAAGCTAGCGACTCGGTATCAAAAAAAGTAGCATGATACATGGGTTTTCACCCGTGTACCACCCTAGTGGGGGAGATGCCTCACATGTTGTATAAAAAAAAAAAAAAAAAAAAAAAAAAAAAAAATAATGGCCATAGTATTTCCTTTCACGTTTTTTTTACGTTCTAAGTTTCGCATAACCGCGGACTTTGAATATTGAGGACAATATTCATTTCTAAGTGCTGGGGAATTCTCACTTTTGATTTTATCATATAATTATACCAATTCCCCCCTTGGCCAAAATTTTTTTTTTTTAGAGTAAGTGTTTTACACTTACTCATTTGGTTATCATCCGCCATGTCTAACCCACTAAAGGATTGGCTAATCCAGAGCAAACGGCTCTTGGTAAAGATATCTCAAACCGCTGACGGCTTGCAATTTGCCCAAAATTGTATGGTATTCAACTCACCATATCCTTAAAAGTAAAGAGTTGGCAGCCCGCAAGTTTATGGCTTGTGGTAAAGGCGCTTGAAAACCATAATTGGTAATCGACTCACCAAAGATAATATTAATAAATTATCTAAGAGTTGGCTAGTCCGTATGGTACGGCTTCGTAAAGACAAAACAACCGTTGAAAGCTTATGATTTGCTCAAAATCATTTGGTTATCAAGTACCAAAGTTCTTACTTGAATCAAACATTTGGCTACTCCGTAAGTAATGGCTTTTGGTAAAGAGATTCAAATCCATTATGTTTTTCAAATCATTGCTAGGACTAGCAATATCTTAGTGGGGGATTGATGAGTGTGTAAATACTCATCATTTTGTATCGCTTAAACCGCAAAACATCCGAAACACTCGTAAACGCATCAAAATGATAAAATATCACAAACAAGTGTTTTATATGTTTTAAATGCAAAACATCAAAACTGTGAAAACGATCAAGTTTGCATAATTGGCGCTTTACCCCCAAGTTTGAAAAGTTGTCAAAACAGTCCTCGTAAAACCAAATAAAGAGAAATATCATTTTAAGTCCTTAGGATTCAAAAGTTGTCAAAATTGGTCCTTGAGATTCAAATTTACAAAATTACAACTTTAGTCCCCGAACTTTGGAAATTGGCAAAATAGTCCTTTGAAAATATGAAATGTCAAGTTTAGTCCTTGCACTATTAAAGGTTGTCAATTTCAGTCCTTATGGTAACTTTGAAATATTGGCGTGATTGGTCCTCAACTTTGAGTATTTACGCTTTAGTCCTTGTCTAAAACTAAACCTAAAGCCCTTGTCAAAACCCATTCGACCGCCATATTACCCTTTTGAACCCCCGCTTAGCCCTTGACCCTTTCATTTTGAACCCCGTCAACCAAAGTCAAAATAATGTAACACGCGCCTTCTTCTCCTTCCCCACCTCCCGCTATCTTCTTCCCCACCAAACCGCAACACTCCACCCTCTCCATCCTCACCTTTCCAACCTCATCATCATCATCCCTACAAACCCACCTCCCCACTAGTACTTGTTTTCAACCCCACCGTTGAAAATAACACTTCCGCCAAAATTGTAAAACAGCAATCCACTCATTACTCATCCATTGGTTCTAAAAGAGCGGATCCGCCTAATGACACGTGTGAGCAAGTTGGAAGCATAAAAGAAGCGTAAGATGAGTCAAGGCGAGTTAACATTT
Source organism: Chrysanthemum lavandulifolium (assembly GCA_022545495.1). Taxonomy (NCBI): domain Eukaryota; kingdom Viridiplantae; phylum Streptophyta; class Magnoliopsida; order Asterales; family Asteraceae; genus Chrysanthemum; species Chrysanthemum lavandulifolium. Next base: position 75,053,375 of record CM040239.1, on the reverse strand, counting down.
TATTTTTTACAAGTATGTCGCTTTTAAGTTTTATGTTTTAAATAAGCTCGCTTTGTAATTTAAACTTTCATTGTACTAAACTAAAGTTGTTAAGTCTATTACAATTTAATTTCAAGATCAATTTGAAGTTTATCCAAGTTTAATGTTTTAAGATTTCTTATATAAATGCAATTTCAAATTAACTAAAACCCAAGCCTCAAATAGCTTTGTCTCAATTTCTATAAGTTTATATAAGCTTGTAATAGCTTTTGTAAGCCTGTGATCAAGTTCTAAGCAAATTTGGCAAAAGTCAACATAAGTCAACTGTGTAGCTCATTCTGGTTCAAGCATTCTGGAAATGGACATGGGGGTTGCAGAGATGGATGTTGGTTGGGTTTGATATAGATTAAGTGTAGTATAGGTTCGTTTGATTGTTGTTGCAAGCCACAAGCTGCTATTGGACTCTTGTAAGTCATTTTCACAAGTTTATGCACCATCCGTAATTGTAATTAAAATATGTTAAAACCTGTTCTAGTAGTGATAGTTTAGCTATATTAAGTTAATTGATCACACAAATAAGTAGTTTCATTGTTAAAATCTCTTTAGTTGATTATCATCCATATAGGGGTGTTTGGTTTTACTGCTTTACTTGTCTATAAGGTTTATTCAAAGGTTAAGTTTTAGTGATACATACTTGTGAGGTGTGTTTGAGCTCAATTGAACCAAAACTTGAGCCTCGCTACAACAAAAAGTCAAACTTGATCTTTGATCAATCTATCTGCTCACCGTTATGGATTCGGGATAGCAGATCTCTATTTCGAGTGTGGAAGTCAATAACATAGCTTGAATCGTTGTTATAATAACATATAACATCAATCTCAATAACAAAATTTGATGCAAAGTTCATTTAAGTCAACATTTTCAAGTTCTTCATAAAGTCAAAATGTGTCAAACCGAGTTTTTTTGCGTAACTTGCAGATTATGCACAAGTTTCAATAAAGGTTTTAAGGTCCGATATTTGGGATATAAGCAGCTGGCTGTGGTATTTAGGTCTTCATATCTGCTTTTAGCTTGAGATCTCTGGTGAGCTCTGCATAAGCTCAAAGAAGAGCTCATCCGCCTCGCCCAAAGACTCAACTAACGCCGAGTTTTTCTCGATATTGTAGAGTTAACACGAGCTCATAAGAGCTTGTTAAAGTCTAATTTTGGTTTATACACTCTCAACCAGGTCTACTTCAGCCCAATTCATAGTTTTTACTTTGAGCTTATTTATAAGCTTCGCTGCTGCTTTAACTTGGTACTTTAAACTGCTTTTAGTCTAAAATCGATTAAGCCAAATCATGAATTTAGCTTATCGAGGTTAAGGGTAGTTGAAACTAGTTATATTTGAGTCATTTTATCATAAAATAACTTCTGTGAAGGTTTGGTAGTCTTAGGTTCTCACTTGCTTATTCAAGGTGCTTATTAATAAGCACTTATTATAGTAGATCCAAAATCTTCCATACAACACCATGTTTTTCTATTTTTCCTAGATTCCTAGTATAATTTTAGAGTTTTCCTGAAATTTTCAGATTTTTCTTAGGTTATTTGCTATTTTTATTAATTTAAATTAGTTTTTAAGCATTTTAATTAACTTTAATATAAAAATTCGAAAAAGTCCAAAAATAACTTTTCATTTTTATTAAGTTTAGATAAATATAAAAAGTGAAAAAGTAATTTTCTAGATTTTCATAGTTTATTTGGTAATTTTAATAATTAAATTAGTTTTAAATAATTTAAAATTATAGAAAATAGAAAATAATCGAAAAATACAAAAATAGTTTTGAAAATTCTAGTTTGTTATTTTAGACTTTTCCAATTCATAATTTTATTTTTCTAGCTTAATTTCCTATTTTTTGTATTTTAGATAATTATTTAATAGTTAAAATAGTTTTAATTAATAATAATTAATTAAATAGTTGTAAAAATAATTTTCCTTTTCTAAAAGTTTCTTTTATCATTAGGATTGTAAAATATAATTTTCATATTTTAGGATTAATATTGTGTTAGTTTCACTTTTTATTTCAGACGTCACAGTAGATTTTAATTTCGCTTTATTAAAACATAAAAACAAAACATTAGTTTAAAAATAGTGATAGCGCTTATTTAATAGATTTTAACTTTTAACTTTTAATCTCCTGTAGTTTATAAAATCTCGTAGTTTATAAAATCTCAAAACCCATCGATCACTATCCTTAGCTAGGTTATTCGACATCCGATCCGTGTTTAACACCAAGAAACCATCCTCCAATTCCATAAGATATTGGGACCATAACGACCCGGAATCCACCGATTCTCCTTCGATCTTAAAATTGCATTGGTGTGTGAACTGCTTTAAGTTCCTTACGCTAATCATTCACAAGTGGTTAACTACGACTGAGAAAACTGGGTGTTCAAAACGCGTGGTTCAAGAAAGGCAGATTCTATTGGATGCTCTATTTTGAATAAGCGCTTCGATATCTAGCGTGAAGGTGGGAGATAATATGTCCCGCCTTAAAGCTTGGGATGACATTATCCCGCAAATTAAATCTCGCCTCTCAAAGTGGAAAGTAAAACTCTCTCGATAGGTGGACGCCTAACTCTTTTGAAGTCGGTCCCGGTGCTTCTCCAATTTATGCTATGTCCATTTTACTGCCTCGTGGTGTTCGAAAGTTTTGGAGACTATTCGTAATCGCTTCTTTAATGGTTCGGATCAATGGAATAATAAAATCACATGGGTCGCTTTGTAATAAGGTTCTTGCTTCCAAGAAAAAGGAGGCTTAGAAGTCTCGAGTTTTTTGCTCTCAATCGAGCTCTTCTTCTCAAATGGGTGTGGCGATTTGTGTCTCAAGACGGTTCCCTTTGGTGTCGGGTAATTAATGCTTTATACGGTTCAAGGTAGACTCATCGACCCACTATTCTTCGATTTGGTGTTCGATATTACGTGAAGTTCATAAGCTTAAAGATAATGGTTTTGACTTTTGGTATCATATCAAAAGCGAGCAGGGAATGGAGTTGATACAGTTTCGGTATGATGTTGGTTTGGAGACATTCCTTTACGTGTTAAATATCCCCGCTTGTTCGCTTTGGAGTTGGACAAACAAGTCTCGGTGGAATCTAAACTCCTTTCTCCAATGGAAAGTTCTTTTCGTCGGAATGTTCGGGAGGATTGAACAACATATGTTGGAGGAATTGACATCGTTGAGACGGTATCTTTATCGAACTCTTGTGATCGGTGGATTTGTGATTTGATAAGTGATGGTGTATTTCGAGTCAAGGAGGTTCGGAATTGTATTGATGATATTTTCTTCCGTCCGCAAGTGATCGAGACTAGATGGGTGAGGTTTGTTCCTATAAAGGTTAATATTTTTATTTGGAGAGCCCGTCAAGATTGTTTGCCGACGAGGTTAACTTGGTTCGTAGAGGTATTAATGTGGATTCTTGCGTATGCCCGATATGTTAAATGCGAGAGGATGAGATTAATCATATTCTTTTCCGTGTGATTTGGCGCAGCAGTTCTTCGTCGATTTGTAGGTGGTGGGAATTAGATCCTTCTGATTGGAACACGTTTGAGGAATGGTATGCTTGGTTTTCTTCGATCAGACTCTCTTCCAAGTCTATGTCGTTGTTGGAGGGCACTTTCTTTGTAGCGTGGTGGCATATATGGAGGAGTAGGAATCGCATCATTTTTGAGGGAGTTCTTCCCAGACGTTCCGAGGTCTTTGATGATATTATTTTTTGTGCTTTCATTTGGTGTAATAATCGTTGTCATAAAGTTTTCTCATGGGAGGATTGGATAAAAATCCCCACCATATTTTTTTGTAATGTTGTTTCTAGCATCTTGCTAGTTTTATAAAATTCTCCGCCGTTCAAAAAAAAAAAAAAAAAAAAGAGACCCAAATATCGCATTCACCATCGCTATCTCAGCGTCACGTTAGTTTTTTTCTACAACCAACTTAATATAATAAGACAACCAACTTCATTACGAAACCATGCATACCCCATTTAAACACAAGTATACTCCACCAACACACACACAAAAACGCACACTACACGACTCGGTCTTGGCATCGACCGAGTCTTGCAAATTTGCCATGTTAGACATGTTAAACCCACACCTCCGTAGCAATGAAGATGCGTCTTGGGTTCCCCAAGACTCGGTCTTAAGGAACTTATTACGCCTGGTCTTAACTTCCAAGTCATTATCAAACTGCTTTACTTCTCCAATGTCTCAACTTATCTTTAACCCTTTGAAGATGCTTGAAGGTGACAAAACAATAAAAGACATGAAATAAAAATGTTATAGAGGTGCCAAATATCTTCTAATTTGGAGTTCAATCTTGAAATTGGATTAATGCAACACTACCATCGATCCACATTCATGCTACTAGTGCACTTCCCTTCCCCCTTCTCGGATGACAGTGACGAAGTACCTCGTCAAATGGCCACTGGGATGTATCCGTTTCATAAATTATAATTGACCACCAAGATCTGTATATCTACTGTTTACTTACAAAATGATATCAACTAGCAAGCAACCAAAACAAACACATAAACAATATACAAAACTCTGTGTCTACACATATGTGAGCGTTCTATATTATATTAATGTATTAAAAATCTAATATACGAATCCACTTAATTTGCATGTTTATGAAAAAACAATCACAAGTCTCCATTTTAGAATTCTTACATTTTCTCCCTCTTTTATTACACATACCTAAACACATGCGGGGCATTGGCTTATACTCCCATACTTATAAGTATTTAAAATGGACCACCCACTATCCGAGTAAAAAAAATCATCATACACGACAATAAACCACCACCACAAGCACAGTTCAAATATCTATATATGAGAATATGTCGCTCTTACATCCTAAACTTCTGAATGTTTTACTGTTAGGCCATTTCAGCGTCTAACAGTCTCTATATAGATTTGAACATAAAATAGTACAAGTATAACGTTGTCGCTGAGAAATACTTAGCACAACTCCTTCTAAGTTCTTGAAGACAAAGTGTCTTCGCTTCAATGCTGATGCAGTTAGCTACTGAAGTCAAGATCCAAAGAACGTGTTCAGTTAAGTGAGAATGACAATGCCTCACTGAACTATGTTTGATCTCCTTATTCACCAAGATGCTGAGCAAAGAATCTCAACCATCTAGAAGGTCAAATACGAACAAATCTACAAAAGCAAAAAGGGATCAAGCAAGTCTTCAAAGGATTCAACACCTTTCTAGAGTTGATATAAATGTGCAACAATTGTCAACATTGTTTATTAAAGAAGAGTTTATCCATTAATTAAAGTAGAAACATTTAATGCATATCTCACCAACTCATTAAATGCTCAACACTTTGTAAAGTAGATGCCTTTGAAAACCCTAATTCTCTGCTATAAAAGAGAATGTTTGTAGCGAAGTAAATGTCATCTCTTGCAACTAATGTGAAACACATTCAAGAGCATTTCTCTACGAATTGAACCTAGGATGTTGAACATTCAATGAGTAAGTATAAGTTCATACTTAACCATAACTTAGGTTTTGTCTTTAAGTTAGAGAGGAGATCACCTCAATTGTCATTCAACTAAGATTGTTATTCCACAAACAATTCTTTTTAGTTCTTTTATTAATTTCTAATAAGAATTTTAAACGTTGAAAACATATTTTGTTGTCTAAATCTTGTTCAAAATGTTTTACTTAATAATGCTTATAACTATTTAAACCTACATCAATTAACATGAAGAGTGATTCAATAACTTAGTTATAATCACTCTATTTGGAACAACACGTAATATCAGAGCGATATGATTTATAAAACTTCTTTGAAACCATTAGGAAGTTTTTAAAATCAAAATCCTACCATTTCAACATTTGATGGACCTCCAAAGAAATTGTTAAGCTTCAACCAAGGTCTAAGGAACTCTAACCATGTTAGAGACCTTGATTTGGCCACACTTTTTGAAAAATACAAATATGAAGAAAGGTTGATTGACAAATCTATGCACTAGAGACCAAGAGACCAAGAAAGCTCTAACCACTACCACCCCTTTATCAATTATTATTTTTTCTCTAACTTTATTGTTCAAGACTTCCCAAGATGATCCAACTAATGAAGAGGACATTCGAAGTAGCAAAGAGTACATGGATGACATGAATGAAGAATTTCCGGAAAGGGCTAGTTTTGCCAAAGAGATTCTTCAAAAGGAATCCACCCAGATTTAGTCGCTCATAATCTTTTGAAAAAACTGAATACTTTAAATGTGGTAAAACTGGTCATTTCTTAAAGATTGTTTTACAAAAATATCCTCGACATCTTATCCATCTCCTCAACAAAGCAGCTTTTTAAATGAATATAGATTTCAACCAAAACTCATCACTTTCACTCAAACTTCTTTAGATTTCGATGAGTGTGTAAATACTCATCATTTTTGTACAAAATAAACTGCAAATTCATCCGAAAACACTCGAAACACATCAAATGATCAAAATATCGCAAATCGTTGTTTTATGTGTTTTAAAAGCAAAATATCAAAATCGATGAAAACATATCAAATTTGCAAAATTGCAGTTCGATCCCCAAGTTTCAAAAGTTGTCAAAATCACCCCCGAGCACATAATTTCAAAAGTAAAGTCACCAAAGGTCCTTTAAAATCAAAAGTTGTCAAATTTAGTCCTTTGGTGAAAAATATTAAAAGTTTGAGAAAATTACAACTTTGGTCCTTCAAGTTTCAAAATTGGCAGAATTGGCCCCTGGAAAATTGCAAAATGGCAATGTTGGTCCTTATACTTTTGAAAGTTGTCACTTGTGGTCCCTTGGAATGACTTTTCTGAATTGGCAGCTTAGGCCCCTCAAGTTTCAGATTATACACCTTTAGCCCTTGAGTTTTAAACCCTTGTCAAGATATTTTGGACCCTGCCTATTTTTGACCCCTTGTCATAATACAATTGTGAACCCCCCATCTATTATTAGCTCTGGTCAAAGGTCTGGTCAATATCTTCAACCCGCCAAAAAGTCACCTTCTCAACTGCTACCTGCAAACTAGCTTACACCCATCCCCCCTCCTCAATTTCCTCTCAAGCCTGTTCCCCACTCCATAACAAGCCTCCAAACTTCATTAATTGCACCCCTCCCCCTCTCACTCAACCTCCAATGGGCAGACAAGAAATTGGCGCCAAAATCATATTTGAATGGTGGAGATTAATTCAAGGTCATCCAAGGGCTAGGAATGGTGGGAAAGAATCAGAAGTGAGAGAAAGTAAGATTGGATTATAAAAAGACAGAGAAAGGAGCAAATGGGGAGTCTAGTAGTTTTTCATTTTTAACTTAGTGTCGTTTTTTATGTTAAAAGCTTTAGATAAAAGTAAAACTTGTTGTATTCTGTTCCCTTGTATCAAATAAAGTGTTTTGTACTCAGTATAAACTAATTCCAGTGATAAATTCAAGTTATGATCAGAGTTCATGTTTTATAGCCACTGTTGAACATTTCCATTTCAAATTCATACTCAAAAGCTTCTTAATACTTGTTTCAGTTTCATTGAGCTTAAATAAGCTTAGCATAGCTTTTTATAAGCTCAAATTCAAGATTACATTCACTTTGATTCCTCGGTCAACAAAAGTCAAACAGTGCAAAAGGGTGCGATTTGGTGAATGGGTGATTCAGATGTTGAAATGGGTTGATTTAAGTTCATTTGGGTTGATAAATAGGCCGTTGTTCGGTTTCACAGATTAGCAAGCCATTGTGGCTAAGGATTTTGTAAGTGAATTTTAAGGTGTCATTGCATATCGCTTTTGTAGTTATAAATGGTTCTATCTTGTTCTATTAAATTGTCATTACATAGTAAAGGTCTGCTTAAGTATCCGCTTATGCTAGTTCAGGTGGGTAGACTTGTTTAGCTCTCAATCTGTTGAAATAGAGTGTTTGATTGACCGATTTAATCGCCTTTAAGGCCGATCGATGGGTACTTATTATTGGTTCATGTTTCTTAAGGCTATTTGAAATCATTTTAGTCAATAAATTGGTGCCTGCTACTTCCAAAGTCAAAACATCACCTAAATCCATCTATCTGTTCACTGTTGTGGAATTTGGGATTGCAAATCATAATTTTATGTTTAGAAATCCACAATTTTGCTTGCATTACACTTGTTCCATCTTATAACATTCATCTCAGTCACTAAAATTTGATTTAAAGATCACTTAAGTCAAAGTTCTTTATTTTGTCAAAAGTCAAAATAGCTAAAAAGTGGTTTTGAGGTCAGTTACAAGGAATTGTTTTGAGTTCATTTCTGGGACTCACTCAGTGAATCTTGGTATTTTAGAAAGCTCAGCTGGTGCTCTTTCTTGTGATCATTTTACTTGATTTTTACAATTTTTTCAAAAGCTTCTACCAAGCTTGTGAACTTGGACCCAAATGCCTGCACCACTTTCTCAAGATTCACCGAGATTTTCTCGCTTTTGCAACTAGTGTATGATGCTCAAAAGAGCTCACCATGGTCTCAATTTTTGTGCATCCGGTCTCAACCAGGTCTAGTCCAGTTCCAATTCATAGTTTTCATTTTTAGCTTATATCCAAGCTTGTGCTTGTGCCCCAAGTCAAGACTCCAGAACTGTTTTGGCTTTTATAAGCTCAAACATCAAATTTGTTGTACCTTGCATATCAGTAGTCTTAGCTTGTTAAACCCTGTTCCAATTTAGTTATTTTAGCTTATCATAGCTTGTGTACTAGTTTGGTAGCTTTTGGTGAGCTTTTGGTTTATCAAGTGCTTATTTCCATAAGCACTTCCATAGCAAATCCTAAATCCTCAACACAAGCACTTGTTTTCTCATTTTTCTTAGCTTCCTAATATTATTTTAAGCATTTTCTGAAATTTTCAGATTTTTCCAAGTTCATTTGCTATTTTTCTTAATTTAAACTAGTTTTAAGCATTTTAAATAGCATTTAATACAAAAATTAAGAAAAAGTTCAAAAAATAATTTTTCATTTTTATTAAGTTAAGATAAATATAAAAATCCAAAAAGTATTTTTCCATATTTTCTTAGTTAAATTTGTATTTTAAATAATTTAAATAGTTTTAAATAGTATTTAATTCATAGAAAATAGAAAATAATCATAAAATACAAAAATAGTTTTGAAAATTCTAGTTTGATATTTTAGACTTTTCCAAGTCTTAATTTTATTTTCAAGCTTTATTTCCTATTTTCTTTCATTTTAGGTTAGTATTAATTAGTTTAAATTAGTTTTTAATTAATAATAATTAATTTAATAGTTATAAAAATAATTTTCTTTTTCTATATATTTTGTTTTATCATTAGGATTGTAAAAATGTATTTTCCATATTTTTAGGACTTTTATTTCTTAGATTTCACTTTTTATTTTGCACGTTTACGTATTTTTATTTTAAACGCAAGTTTTTAGTTTTAATTTTTAGACGTTCATCACTTTAAATATAGTGATAGCGTTTATTTAATAGGTTTTATCTTTTTAATTTTCTTTAATTTGCATTTAAGCCGTCTTTATTTGTTGGCTTTTTCCATAGTTATAATCATATCCCAAATCCTTTTCCGTTCAAATTCCGCGATCACTAAACGTCTGATAATCCATTGCATAGCTCGCTGGGACATAACGACCCGGGGAAACATTGTACTCCTCTGATCTTCATTGATTGCGTGCTTAAGCTGTTTTAAGTTTTCTTACGCTTGCGTGAGAACTTAATGATTTCTTGTGCGATCAAATTTTTACGCCACGCCGGAGTCATCTTGATTATCTTTCGTCTAGCGATTAGTTGTTTGAGCTTCACTCTTTGTTCATACCATCCATCTCAGATATGTTTATATTTTCTTATCCAAAAACACAAAATATTCTTCTCATTCCTCTTATTCGTTGATTCTATTTCTCTTACCTCTTTTGCCGCTTAATTCTATTCTTCGTATCCTCTCAACCATTTGATTCTCTTCTTAATCCTCTATATGTTTAATTCTTATGTCGACAATCACAACTTCATCGTCCGAAATGTGTGTGGCGGTGTGGAGGTCCTAGTTCAGCGAATTTTGCAATTGTGCGAATTATCCATCAAAATGCTTTTCAAAGTTATTTCGACCAACCGCCACAACCCGAAATACATTCTAATCTTGACAAACCGGTTCAAACGTCGAGCTACCCAAGCACCCACCGAGGATTACGAGGACACTTTCTTTGAAGATAGAGCCCGTAATCTAATCGAACAAATTCAAACCGATGAAAAAGGTCGAGAATTAGAATTGATCACGATGAACCCGTTCAAACACGGTGACTAGCAAGAATGTCTTGCCTAATCTTCACGTTTCTCAAAACCGAACCGGAGACCATAACGGAAGTGGTGGAAATTGCTAGCTCTCGAGCACACCACTTGTCCCACCTCCGGATCTTTCTCGAATGTTCTTGAGACTTGATAGTCATCCGGATCACAATGTTGGTTTTGTTGATCCTTTGAATAAACCGATTCCTCTTCATAACTCTCAAATGCAATCGTTTATTCCTTGTGTCGGTTGTGGTGAGCCTCTTTATGGTTCACCACATCGTTGAGTGTACATGTGTACAATGTGGTAATGATATTCATAACGGAGTTGTTTGTTTTGTGGTTCAAGGAATTCATTTGATTATGATCCTAATCGAACTCATTTAACGACTCCTCAAACTTTTCCAATTACCCACCACACCGACTATTCTTCATATAATCAACATACCTCTTGTGAATTTTGTGGAGGTCCTCACCAAGGATTTGAGTGTCAATCCGGAAACACGTTTGTCATGAACGCTTTCCAATGATGCTCGTAACTTTGGTTATGACCAAAATCCATATGATTCACCTATCCGGACTCAGCTTTTCTTGTTGTGAGTCTTGTGGAGGTCCCCATTTCAGCTCGATTGTCAAACAGGAATCCATTTCCTTGTAACAATCATGACTCTCACATGTTTGATACTTTCCAACCTCCACAAGACTATACGGTTCAAACTCCCCGAGCCGTTGTCTCATGAAATCTCCGGGATCTTGAAACCGCAATGAAAACACTTGAGGATATGATGAGTAATTTTAAGAATCAAGTGAGTGATGAAAAGACCATAGGAGAATTACTTGTCAAGAGCGAAGGCCCGAGAATCTAGGGAAGAATTATTAGCCCTAGAGCATGCGGCTCTAAGGCGTTCCCAATTTCTCAATGCAGCTCTTTATGACGATGACGAGGAGGGTTTTATCCTTTTAAAAGTAATATTTCTCAACCCCCGCCAGTTGATATTCCAGGTTGAGATTCCATCTCAAACAACGCTATCACACCCGAGGCTCCCACTCACTCTCTTATTATGGGGGACGAGCATCTCGACATTGTTCTGAAAAGGAATCGGACGAATTGATAAAGTCTAGTGTCGAGGACCTTGTCCCAATCCCGGAAAGTCACGAAATTCTTGATCATGTGTGTGATATCCTCCTCCTCTTGTCTTCCAAACGGATCATGTTGAGATGCTCTCCGATTCGATGATGATGATTCGTTATCTTGTGGAGACATCATTTATGTGGAAGATTCACCTTCGAGCTTGTTAGCTTAGAAGAAGAGAATGATGAAGTTATCGACACCGAAATCAAAGATGAAGCTCTTGAGCAACATTATTGAATGTCGGTCTTCTCATTTCTAAAATCGAGGCTTTCAAAGAGAAACCGATTTCATCTCCTATCCCATTAAGGTAGTGACATCCTTTCGATGATTCTATTCCGAAATGAAAGCCTCTTGTTTTGATAATATGGGAGAGAAGATTAGTGGCGCACCACTTCTCATTCTCATAATTCTCTCCTCGATCATGAATCATTTACCTTTGAGGAGTTCGCCAGTGAACCCACTCATATCAATTATGAATATGATTCATTCACCTTTATGGAGTTCTCAGATGAACTCACTCATATCATATCTCCGACGGAGTATGATTACTTCTACTTTGATCTAGACACACCCGAGATATGTCTAGACCAATTGAGCTTAACTGAGGAGATTCATGAAACTATGAATTCTCCTATTGAGGATGAAGAGTTAGTCATGATTTCTATCATGATTTTCTTTCTTTTCTTCATATATTCGTCACTTCTCACTGCTCTTCACTCCTTAGGGAATGAAGACATTATCTTTGATCCGGCATTTTCATGTACCATTATCTCGAGCGGTTACGTGTATATCTCATCGGTGTGGAACTTTCACGTGCCGGTGTTTATCCAAACATTTTGAATGAAAGTCCGATGGAGATTGTTTCTTCCACTTTGCTTCCCATGAACCAATAAATTGGGTCGAGTCAAGCTAGCGACTCGGGAATCAAAAATAAGAGATGCCATATGGGTTTTCACCCATATTTACGTCTTCTCACCTCTTTCTACCACCCTAGTGTGGGGTTGCCACATTTAAAAAAAAAAAAAAAAAAAAAAAAAAAAACAAAACATTTCAAATAATGGCCGTAGTATTTCCCTTTCACGTTCTTTGTTTCGGCATAACCACGGGTACTTTGAATATTGAGGGCAATATTCATTTCTAAGTGTGGGAATTCTCACGAATTTTATTATATAATTATACCAATTCCCGTTTTGGCCAAAAAAAAATTTTTTTGGAGTAAGTGTTTTACACTTTCTCATCGGTTATCGATCCGCCATGTCGTAAGACAAAAGGATTGGCTAATCCAGAGCAAACGGCTCTTGGTAAAGATTTCTCAAATCCGTTTATATGGCTTGCAATTTGCCCAAAATTGTATGGTTTTCAACCACCATATCCTAAAAAGTGAAGAGTTGGCTAGCCCGCAAGATTATGGCATGGTAAAGGCGATGGAAAACCATGATTGGTAATCACTCACCAAAGATAATTCGATAATTTATCTAAGAGTTGGCTAGTCCGTAGGGTACGGCTCGTAAAGACAAACCAAACCGTTGAAAGTCGGTGGTTTGCTCAAAATCACATGGTTATCGGTACCATGGTTCTTACTGAATCGAAACATTTGGCTACTCGAAGTAATGGCTTTTGGTAAAGAGTTTAAAATCCATTATGTTTTCTCAAATCATTTCTAGGGACTAGCAATATCTCGGTGTGGGATTGATGAGTGTGTAAATACTCATCATTTTATACAAAATAAACTGCAAATTCATCCGAAAACACTCGAAACACATCAAATGATCAAAATATCGCAAATCGTTGTTTTATGTGTTTTAAAAGCAAAAATATCAAAATCGGATGAAAAACATATCAAATTTGCAAAATTGCGGTTCGATCCCCAAGTTTCAAAAGTTGTCAAAATCGGTCCCCGAGCACATAATTTCAAAAGTAAAGTCACCAAAGGTCCTTTTAAAATCAAAAGTTGTCAAATTTAGTCCTTTGGTGAAAAATATTAAAAGTTTGAGAAAATTACAACTTTGGTCCTTCAAGTTTCAAAATTGGCGAATTGGCCCTGAAAATTGCAAAATGGCAATGTTGGTCCTTATACTTTTGAAAGTTGTCACTTGGGTCCCTTGAATGACTTTTCTCGAATTGGCGACTTAGGCCCTCAAGTTTCGGATTATACACCTTTAGCCTTGAGTTTTAAACCCTTGTCAAGATATTTTGGACCACTGCTATTTTGACCCCTTGTCATAATACAATTGTGAACCCCCCATCTATTATTAGCTCTGGTCAAAGGTCTGGTCAATATCTTCAACCCGCCAAAAAGTCACCTTCTCAACTGCTACCTGCAAACTAGCTTACACCCATCCCCCCTCCTCAATTTCCTCTCAAGCCTGTTCCCCACTCCATAACAAGCCTCCAAACTTCATTAATTGCACCTCCCCTCTCACTCAACTCCAATGGGCGGACAAGAAATTGGCGCCAAAATCATATTTGAATGGTGGAGATTAATTCAAGGTCATCCAAGGGCTAGGAATGGTGGGAAAGAATCGAAGTGAGAAAGTAAGATGGATTATAAAAAGGCGGAGAAAGGAGCAAATGGGAGTCTAGTAGTTTTCATTTTAACTTAGTGTCGTTTTTATGTTAAAAGCTTTAGATAAAAGTAAAACTTGTTGTATTACGTTCCTTGTATCAAATAAAGTGTTTTGTACTCGGTATAAACTAATTCGATGATAAATTCAAGTTATGATCGAGTTCATGTTTTATAGCCACTGTTGAACATTTCCATTTCAAATTCATACTCAAAAGCTTCTTAATACTTGTTTCAGGTTTCATTGAGCTTAAATAAACTTAGCATAGCTTTTATAAGCTCAAATTCAAGATTACATTCACTTTGATTCACGGTCAACAAAAGTCAAACAGTGCAAAAGGGTGCGATTTGGTGAATGGGTGATTCGGATGTTGAAATGGGTTGATTTAAGTTCATTTGGGTTGATAAATAGGCTAGTGTTACGGTTTCACAGATTAGCAAGCCATTGTGGCTAAGGATTTTGTAAGTGAATTTTAAGGTGTCATTGCATATCTTGCTTTTGTAGTTATAAATGGTTCTATCTTGTTCTATTAGTCATTACATGGTAAAGGTCTGTTTAAGTATCTCGCTTATGCTAGTTCGGTGGGTAGACTTGTTTAGCTCTCAAATCTGTTGAAATAGGAGTGTTTGGATTGGTGATTTAAGCGCCCTTAAGGCCCGATCGGTGGGTACTTATTATTGGTTCATGTTTCTTAAGGCTATTTGAAATCATTTTAGTCAATAAATTGGTGCTCTTACTTCCAAAGTCAAACATCACCTAAATCCATCTATCATTCCTTTGTTGTGGAATTTGGGATTGCAAATCATAATTTTATGTTTAGAAATCCACAATTTTGCTTGCATTACACTTGTTCCATCTTATAACATTCATCTCGGTCACTAAAATTTGATTTAAAGATCACTTAAGTCAAAGTTCTTTATTTTGTCAAAAGTCAAAATAGCTAAAAAGTGGTTTTGGTCGGTTACAAGGAATTGTTTTGAGTTCATTTCGACTCACTCGGTGAATCTTGGTATTTTAAAAGCTCACCGGTGCTCTTTCTTGTGATCATTTTACTTGGTTTTACAATTTTTCAAAAGCTTCTACCAAGCTTGTGAACTTGGACCAAATGCCCTGCACCACTTTCTCAAGATTCACCGAGATTTTCTCGCTTTTGCAACTAGTGTACAAAGGCTCAAAAGAGCTCACCATGGTCTGAATTTTTGTGCATCTGGTCTCAACCAGTCTAGTCCAGTTCCAATTCATAGTTTTCATTTTTAGCTTATATCGAGCTTGTGCTTGTGCCCCAAGTCGATACCAGAATCTTTTTTGGCTTTTATAAGCTCAAACATCAAATTTTTGCACCTTGCATATCAGTAGTCTTAGCTTGTTAAACCCTGTTCCAATTTAGTTATTTTAGCTTATCATAGCTTGTGTACTAGTTTGGTAGCTTTTGGTGAGCTTTTGGTTTATCAAGTGCTTATTTCCATAAGCACTTCCATAGCAGATCCTAAATCCTCAACACAAGCACTTGTTTTCTCATTTTTCTTAGCTTCCTAATATTATTTTAAGCATTTCCTGAAATTTTCAGATTTTTCCAAGTTCATTTGCTATTTTTCTTAATTTAAACTAGTTTTTAAGCATTTTTAAATAGCATTTAATACAAAAAATTAAGAAAAAGTTCAAAAAAATAATTTTTCATTTTTATTAAGTTAAGATAAATATAAAAATCCAAAAAAGTATTTTTCCATATTTTTCTTAGTTAAATTTGTATTTTTAAATAATTTAAATAGTTTTAAATAGTATTTAATTCATAGAAAATAGAAAAATAATCATAAAAATACAAAAATAGTTTTGAAAATTCTAGTTTGATATTTTAGACTTTTCCAAGTCTTAATTTTATTTTTCAAGCTTTATTTCCTATTTTCTTTCATTTTAGGTTAGTATTAATTAGTTTAAATTAGTTTTTAATTAATAATAATTAATTTAATAGTTATAAAAATAATTTTCTTTTTCTATATATTTTGTTTTATCATTAGGATTGTAAAATGTATTTTCCATATTTTTAGGACTTTTATTTCTTAGATTTCACTTTTTATTTTGCACGCTACGTATTTTTATTTTAAACGCAAGTTTTTAGTTTTAATTTTAGGCGTTCATCACTTTAAATATAGTGATAGCGTTTATTTAATAGGTTTTATCTTTTAATTTTCTTTAATTTGCATTTAAGCCGCCTTTATTTGTTGGCTTTTTCCATAGTTATAATCGTATCCCAAATCCTTTCTTGCTTCAATTCGCGATCACTAAACGTCGATAATCCATTGCATAGCTCATTGGGACATAACGACCGGAAACATTGTACTCCTCGATCTTCATTGATTGCGTGCTTAAGCTGTTTTAAGTTTTCTTACGCTTGCGTGAGAGAACTTGACGGTTTTGCGCGCATCAATTTCAAATGAATATACAAAGGCACAAAGCTATATATGTAAAGGCCAAAGCCAAATTGGCACCCTTAACTTCCAGTGTCTTAACCTCTCAGTCGTCTCAATCATCCCAATCAAGATACAAGGGTCTTGTAGCTAAGTCATATGACTGGAATGAAAAAAGAAGTGTCATCTAATGATGATGAAATGGTTACCGTCAAGGTACTCATAGCCTTGACTGACGATGAAAAAATTGTTGTTGGAAAAGAATATGCAAGAAATAGAGAATAGGTTGACATCAAATCAAAAGGATATACACTCTTCTTCAAATGGAAGATAATGATGACAGAAAATTTTTTCTTGACTATGTATGTGTAGACCTTAAGTTTGTAGAGGAAGAAATTATCGTATTCCTTATGTACACGTTCCTGCGGCTCGGATGAGTATTCTTGTTTATATCGCTATGGCAAAGATTGAATTTGATGTCTAAATTTGGGAATCTCTTTTTAGAATTAAACACTTGTAGGGAAGAATTTCTAGAGATGAAACAAGCTAAACTTATTGCCATTGCTCTTCAGCATGCTATTATTGAGATAGTGAAAGAAAATCAGGCCCTTAGGAAATAATTTAATGAAGTTAAATCTATCACTAAGTATTAATTCAATAACTTAGATAAGGTTAGTCAATGCAACAGTGAACAAATTACAAATCAAATAATGAAAATGTTAAGGGCTGATCCACTCATTGAAGGTTCATCTAGCACTGAACCTAAAGAACTAGTCTTTGTAAGATCATCAACTCGATATGATCACGAGATGTCAAAAGACTAAGTTTATGGACCTAACCCTGCCAAAATGCCCAATTGGAACACTAGAAGAATATTAGCCCCTGAATTCCAATAACCTAACTCTAATGCCACTAACATTCCAAAACCTTTAGTGGCTGACATTAAATCTGAATCTGCGGATGAATAAGACTCAATGGATAAAACCACACTTCCTCCTCTAAACAATCTTTAGGGAATTAAACCAAGCTCTGCGACAAATCCTAAATCAATCCTAAAACCTGCTACACAAAGAAAGTCTGCCAATTCCAAGGGCAACATCACTAATATAACAAATAAAAGATAACAAAATACCAAAACTTTCAGTTCCTACTGAACAAGGAATAACTGCTTTCTTATATCTATTATAGTAAAGGATATTCAACTTCTGAACAAGAGATATAGTTCAGATCACTCCTCTTTCAACCAATGTCAACACCATCCCTTTCAAAACAAAACCTTTCCCACCTTGCATATATTGTGGATTTAATGAACATCATTCAGATGATTGTGCCATTTCCTCAGGTTATGATGTATGTGGAAGCATTGGTCATGAAACCTCTAATCACGAACAAGTTTGATGGATCCAAAGAGGTCAAAGGATTGGTTCTTCTTAGTACAAATGCCCACAAAAAGTGGGTCAACAAGATAAACTAACCAACTTCTTATTTGTGTAGAGTGACATCAGGCAACCCATCTAGTACCTGGACAATTGATGCTTAAGGAATATGACTAGTTTAAAATATTACCTGCAAAAATATGTGGAACAACCAATACCTAAAGAGATATTTGGTGACAACTCATCACGTGTCATCGAAGGATATGGTTCTATAAAATGTAATGGTATAGTATTCTGCAAATTTGCCTTCGTTATTGGTCTGAAATATAATTTAATAAGTATTAGTCAACTTTGTGATGCTAAGTACATTATTTAGTATAACCATAAGCAAAGTTTCATTTTAACTCAAATAAAGAAGTTGTGTTAATAGCTCTAAGGAAAAAAGATGTATATTTACTTGACATGTCATCTTCTTCCTCAAATGAAGCTTGCTTCTTTGCCACCTTTGAAAGTGTCAACTGGCTATGAGACAAAAGACTATCACACTTAAACTTCAAACCATCAATCAACTTGCAAAACAAAATATTGTCACTGGACATCCTTCACTTGTATACTTTAAGGACAAACCATGCTCATTATGTGAAAAAGGAAAACACTATAAAGCCTCTTTCAAACCCAAACAAAACTTTTCAATCAAAAAATATCTTCATCCTCTTTAAATGAATTTATTTGGACTAGTCAGTCCTCAATTCATAAATCATGACAATTATACCATATTGTTGATGAGTACTCAAGGTACACATGGGTATTTTGTTTGAAAAAGAAGAATAAAGTATGTGAAATGATCATGTTATTCATCAAAAGAGTTGGGAACCAAAATGATAAAAAGTCAAACAACTCGAAGTGACAATGAAAATGAATTCAGAAACTTAACACCAAAACAAAATGGAGTAGCTGAAAGAAGGAACATAATTCTCATAGAAGTTGCAAGAACAATGCTAAGTGGTTCATATTTACCCAAGCATTTCAGGGGAGAAGCTATGAACACTGCATGCTTCACTCAAAACCAATGTTATAAATAGCGTGAGGCGTGGGGTGGCGGTGAAGCCAAGCCTCAAGCCTTACGAGCCATAGCGAAGCTACGACGTTTTATAAGGCGTGACTCAAGGCGGCATAAATGTTTTATAGATTTATATATTTATATCATATTTCATATATTTATAGCTAATTTTCGGTTATCGGATTGTTCGGTTTATTCGGTTCGGTTAATTTTTTTTCTAGGTATAACTGAGAACCGAACCGAATTAAAATTAGTTAAACCGAACCGAATAACCAAAAACTGAACTCCCATAACCGAAAAGCGAACGAATAACCAGAATTACATAATTTTAATTATTTATTCATTTATTTACATAGATTGTTAGCACAAAAAAAAATCAAGCTTAAAAATATTATATTTATAATATGAAAGAGTTTTAATATCTTTTTTTATATCAATATGTATAAAAAAATTTATATTTATTTGAGTTCGGTTTTCGGTTTATATTGCTAGAACCATAACCGAATATTTAATTTGGTTCGGTTTGATATTGACAAATTCGGTTAATTTATTTTGGGTTCAGTTCGTTTTCGGTTTTTGGCTTATTTGGGTATTACCCAAACCATGAAAACCCCTACTTTCATCCTCATCAACTAAGGATACTTTATCCAGTTCCATTCCACCTCATAAACCATCATCTGAAACATCATCTGAACCCATTAATCTCAATGATCCATCCAATTCAATAATCCTTCCTAACTCTCCAGTTGTCAGGGATACAGACAAGAAGAAGGTATAGACTATGATAAAACCTTTTCTCCAGTTGCAAGACTTGAAGCAATTAGAATTTTCTTAGCATATGCCACATACATGAACTTCAAAGTTTACCAGATGGAAGTTAAAAGTACATTCTTAAATGGTAAACTGAAAGGAGAAGTTTATATTCAACAACCATCTAGATTTGAAAGCAACGAGTTTCCAAATCATGTATGCAAACTGGACAACGCCCTTTATGGACTTAAACAAATTTGTAAGAGGAAATATTGATAATACCTTTTTTGTTTACAAAACAAAAATCGATGTTATTCTTGTACGAGTGTATGTAGATTATATCATTTTTAAAAACAAAAATAACAAACTTTGCAAACAATTTGTTAAGTTGTTGACACAGAAGTATGAAATGATTATGATGGATAAACTCACTTACTTCCTTGGTTTTTAAATCAAAAAATCAGACAAAGGTATTTCAATCAACCAAAAAAATATTTGAGAATTGCTGAAGAAATATGGCATTTTCGAGTGTTCATAAACTCCTATGGTAACTCCTAATAACTTAGGTCCTCATTTGACTGGAAAGCTAGTCAATAGAACTCTGTACAAAGGTATGATAGGGTCACTGATGTATCTCACAATTAGCAGACCTTAAATTTAGTTTTTAACTTGTCTCTGTATAAGATACCAAGCAAATTCAAGAGAATCACACTTGGTTGCTCAGAAGAGAACATTCAGGTACATTACACCAAGTCTTGGTCTATGTATCCAAAATGTTCAGGCTTTGATCTGAAAGGATACTCACACTCTGACTATGCTGGATGCAACATGGACAAAAAAGTACTTCAGGTGCATGTTAGTTTCTTGGCGGCAAACTTGTATGTTGGAGCAATCAGTTGCCATGTCATTAGTTGAATCTGAATATGTGGTTGCTGTTGGATGTTGTGCCAATTTACTATGGATAAAAAATCAACTTAGTGATTATGACATAGTATATGAGAAGGTACCAATATTTTTTGATAACAAAAGTGCTATTGCAATATCAAATAATCCGGTCCTTAACTCAAGAACAAAACATATTGATAGAAGATATCATTTCATCAGAGATCATATCATGAAACAGGATATTGAACTTCATGTTATGCCTACTCGATACCAACTTGCTGACATATTTACCAAACCCTTGGACAAACCAATCTTCAATAGGTTGATCTATGAACTAGGTATGTTAAAAAGTGCTTTTGCATTAAATGCGGATGGGAAAATTTCAAAATCGTATTTAATTCTTATTTGCATTCCATGTACGATTAAACTTCCTTATAACCTTTCCCATTTCATTTTTTAATCATCTTAGTTATCTAAAAAACACACACATATTATCAAACACATTGCAAACACTATCAAAAACATCAAACTTAACAAAAACTGCTATAGAATCATCATCACAAACAACCCAACCACAAGCATTAACCTCGATCCCCACAACAAGTAAAAAAGGCTTATCAAATGAAACATACCCTAGACGAAATCACAATTAAACCAAACAACTTTCTTGCTAACCTTAACCGATCTAAAAACAAATATTTTGTTTCAAGGAGAACTTTTATTGAAAAGTGTTTTCTTCGAAGACCATTTACCCTAAAACCATCATACTAGTATGAAACCTATCTGAAAGAGTTATGGTACACTGCAACCGTGTCGAGGTTGAATTTGGTCTCTCGTCCTTTCAAGAGGCCATATGAGCCAAATACCTTAAAACCCCTCAAAGATTCACACCAAACCCTGAACCCAAGGAGGCAAAGCAATTCTTTAGCATCGGTGGGTACAATGACCTAAAAATGAACCCACAAGACAATGAAGAGCTCATTAGAACACCTCAAGAAAATTGTCTGGCACCAAAATAGAAGCTGTTAATGGTTCAAATCATCCAGTGTCGTGGAGGAGCCAATCGAGGATTTGATCAAATTAATGTAATGCAAGAGATGAGCATGTACAGTCTTGTTAATGGGGTTCCAATTGACTTTGGGAGGATCACCTATGAAAAGAAAACCAAGGGTGAGGTGCTGAACTACAATAGGTTCATCTCCTTAGCCTTGGTATACAAGTTAGGCCGTGAATACCATACAAGTGATTCTAGAATCATAGAGACCCCAACATCAGCAATCACTCTTCCCATCATTAAAGGACCTTCCTTCACACCTCATACATTGGTAGTTTGTGCATTAAACATCTCCAGCGAGGAACAAGCTCATTCCATAAGTCCTCAAGCTGAGGATGTGGTCCTGAAGGCTCAAGGTATGGAGGGTCGTGTTAAGAGTAAATCACGAAGAAGTGATAAACCCATCTCAAAGCCTAAGACCAGCAAGAGGGAAACATCCAAGTCTCCAAAGTCCATAACAAACAAACATCCAAGTTTGATGGGAAGCCGCTAAAACCTTGTAAATCAACGCTTCCTAGTTTTAAAAAGGTTGTTAATACGGATAATTCCAGTGATGATGAAATGCTCGAGGTCTACAATGAAACTGCTACTTATATGGCATCTATGAGTTCCAAGGTTAATGAAATCTCTAAAAGTTGTGGTGGAGTAGGTAGGAAGAGTTTATACGAGTAATGGAAGGAGGAGACCTATGATGAAGACCCTTATGATGATGATGATTTTGATTAATGTGGTTTGACTGAAGCCCAAATGGAGTTCGCTAAAGATTTTGACGTTAGTCTCCGTGGTTCAATTAGATAGGGTTTTTAGTAGGTCCAATAAGTATGGCATGTCATTCTTATGCTAGTTTAGGTGTTAAGCACAATACGAGCATTTGTTTCGCTTTTTTGGGCTGAGATGTAGGACTCACCTACATCCATTGTACTTATTTATTTTTTGACGTAATAAAATTTACCAGGAGTATTAAATCCCTTTACCAAAAAAACAAAGAACTATGGCGTCCCTACTGGCAAAGGACCCTACAACCCCAAGCCATCCTTTAGTGACCTCCATGAGGACACTAAAATGCATCAAGAGGCCCTACAAGCAACCAATGACCAAGAAATTAAGGGACAACTCATTAGTGTTGTGTCAGCATTACCAACATCTCAGCTTATTCGTTCAACCTGTATTATTGTGCACTCTGAGTCTACATTAAGGGATGAAGCTTCAGCTAGAGTCACCGCTGAAGCCGACATTGCTAATCTGATCCCAAGGATTCATTTATCCAACAACAAGTTGACGAAGAGGGATCCAAACTAGACTTCAACGGCACCCTTTGGGATCACTCATGCTACCTCAGCTTCTGTCTTTAAGAACAAACACATGACCCTAAGCCCGTAGTAAGGCGACCCCGGTCACAACCAAAAACATACTCCACAAAAATTAACACTCACACACACAAACCACGCAAACCAAGTAAGGTCGGCTGAGCGACCCACCAAGCAAAAAAAGGAAGGGCCGCATTCGGTGGGGTCGCCGTAGGGGAGGGGAAGCGGCTCAGAGGGGAGACCGACCCATGTTTGGTCGCCACTACGGTTAGTCTTAGCTGTTAACATTTCAAGCCAAAGTCATATATCCAGTCAAAAGTCAACTATATCCTAGTCGAACTCAAATTGCTTACCTTACAATTACAACTAGCGTACCAAGACCTAAAGCGTAACTAGACAAGACCAAACCACTACCAAGTACCATAGGCATAGAGCATATAGACAAAATTTAAAGAATGTCAATCCTAACAATGTTGACACAAAGGGACTTTAAATATGAAAAAGAAACAACGAAATACATACTATAACTAAATATATAAAATTAGATACCACCAAAAAAAGACCTGAATTCTCTGCAATTTTATAGTGCCTAGTTTCAATTTGATAAGGACACATCAAATCAAAATAATAAATACCAATGGCTATAAGTTTTGATTGATGTATGAATGAAAACTTTGGAACAATTCGTGAATTATATTTTGTTATTTTCTACAGAGTTGAAATTTTAAACACAGAGGCATGATGCTACAGTGAGTAGTATGTCGTGCAGTACAATATTTGAAATGGAAATGTTTGGCTCTGGACTAATGGCCAGCTTTATATTTGTATTAAAAGCTTTTGTAGGACCACATATGAGAGTACATAGATTTTACCTTTGGTATCAAAATTTGACTTTCACTGATCCAGAAATATTTATATGTATCAAACCTTCCACAACTTAGCGCGTTAGAGCATCTTTAATGCCATCTTTTCTAAAAGCTTTTAACTCTTTGTAAAAAGTTATATACAAGGAGTTTGCCATTGAAGCTAATGAATTTTTGCCACAGTGAATTGAAATATGTCAACCCTTTGTTTAAAAGTTCTTTATAAATTGTTACTTGTAGTTTTCCTGAAAAGCTTTTAAAAAGACATTTTTGCATTGGTGGAAATTATGAAGATGAGTTGTCACATCTCAATAAAATTAAGGGAAAATAGATATGTTAAAACAGCGAGTCAAGATACAATGACAAGCCGGTAAGGTTGCATATAAGAGCACCTAATGAATCTTGTGAATGTTAAATACCTTATTCACATGAATTAACAAATTTTATGTTATATGACTCAAGCACAAAGCTTTTAATGAATATAAAACATGTACCAAAAAAAGGACTTACAAGTTACAATATGTAGTCCTTGAGAGTGTGCCATCACATTCAGCTCCAGATTGTGGGCCCATGATTTGCTGTGCATTCCAGTGTTTTTGTACACAAAAGGAAGTGAATACAACCCTGCATTTTTCACAAGGAAAAGACCCATGTCTTGTTTTGCTCAGAAAGACAAAATAGGTCAAAAGTCAAACACAAACAATGATCAATCAGTGATTACAATGAGCATGGAATAGGGGGGCTAAAACTGTGCATAAAAAAACTATTGCACATGTGGTTGCTGATTTTCAATGAATTGTACAAATCATTGATGTTTTCTCAGAATTTTTTTTAGCATTCATGACCTTAGGCTCCCTATAGAAAGACTACCATTTTATTCACAAAAAGTGTTGTGATGTAATAAGCAGATACTTAAGTCACTCTTACTGGCAATGACACAATAAATCCAGATGTTTACGCATTACCACGTTGCTAAATTTGATATACTGTACATATAACCATAAATATACCTATACAAGTGATGATATCGAAGAATTTTAAGTGGTTTAAGCGTGGAAAATATAGACAGGTGAAACTTATACTTCAAGAATCAGTAGGGAAAAGCTTCTCCATAAAATTGAAGAAGCGTTTGGAATAAAACTTGGGATCAGCAACAGATATTGCCATAGGATCATGGCGCCTGCATTTAATAGCATGCTCTATTTTCTTTCTGGTGTTGTATTCCTGCAGTATATCTATCACACCGAGATAAAGAACAACATCATACACCTCAAAAAGTTCCGCTTCTGTGGAGCCTGATGTGCCCTGTGAGACCTTACGGTTTGCCTGAGCTGGCATGTTCACACCTAATTGAACCCGTAACCTGGATATAGTTTTCAAGAGATTAGGTACTATTGACGAAATACTTTTGGGCATTTGTAAAACCTTAATTTGTTCAGAACAGGGGAAACAAATTTAAAACCAGCATGGTAATTGCTAATCAAGGTGCATATAGATACAGCCCTCTTAAAGGCTATTAAGCTAAATATACTGAAGTCACCTTACACAAATTGAATAAACATATTCTTAGTGATAACACTATCCTGGTAGGATTTAAAAGAAAACTTTATTTAAAATTAACAAGGAGAATCAAAACATCAAGTTCACTTGCTTTTGAGAGGCAGTCGTCTCTTTTGAAGATGCATAATTTGATATTAAGTCACTACAGATAAAATCAAAAGCATGAAAGGTATCCTAATATAATCTCTTACGCATAAAGCTAGTTAATTATGAATATATCTTCATCATCTATTTTATTTCATTAGCCCTGATTATTATGTGTGCTTATAGCATAACCCTGTTAGAACTAAATTTATACTGAATTCTCCAGTCAAAGGGCATTATTTCTTGTAACAATAAGCTTGACATAGAATAAACCAATAGAGGATCTAAAAGGGAGAAAACGGACGGGTAATGGGTCAAAACAGGTATATTCTATGTGTGTGTTAGTTTAATCCGCCATCATTTATTGTCCACTTTTTTGGAATTCTGTATACAGTTAATTGGTCATCGTTAGCTAGTATTGCATTTTAGCCTGTTCGTTCCATTTTAGGAAAATGCAAACCAAATTTGAACTACATGGGTTGAATTTTCCAACTTTAAGAGGATCCAATACCTTGCAGTACCAGGAAGAAGAAGATCAACTTCATTATCCCCAACTGAAAATGCTCTCATGGTACTTCCTCTACTGTGCGGGCCTGGTGCAGTGTTTACGGAAGTCGGTTCATGCGTCACTAGAAGTAGTCCCTTTGGAGGAATTGAACGGTCCACATGACTTGTTATACCTAAAACACAAAAGAGATCTATAAATCAACTGTTGAGCGACTTCTTCTATCTCTTGTATATAGACCATTACTTGTTTGTTTTCTTCACTTTTCATCGTATTAGCAAGCCGGTTCGTATCTTTTGCCAAGGCTGATTGTTCTATTGTAAAATACCTGACTACTAAGACAAACTAATTTCCATAGAACACCCTTAATCTCAAGTCAACGGCTACTTAACTTAAGAAATTTCTAGTAACATCGAATGTCAGTAACTTTATATGCTAACATAAGTACTTATAACTGACGACCCTAGAAAAAGATCGTTACAAGCTGAGAAACATAGAGAGGTTTACCATCATCTGCAGGAGTTTCTTGACGCCTGTGCAATGCATCCGGTGGTTCTAAAAGCGTCTTCAAATGATCAGGAGCTCTAAAATGCAATCCCAGAAGAAGGCTGTAATCTATAATCTGTTGAGATTCCAGATAAGCGCAGTCTAGATAGATCTGTCTGCAAAAGATTCAGAAAGAAGTCCGTGAAAAATTGCAACCCTCAGGATTACCAGTATTTTTTAGAAGGGTGTATCAGTTAATTCAGGCTGTGCCATCTATACTGATGACAGTGAATTCTGCATAGCAATGTTAAAGGTCAAATCTGAGAAGTTCAAAGCTATCCACATTCCACTGACATCTTCCTACTAAAGGAGTTAATAATTCTGATTATTCCTGCAATTTTCAAGATGCCAAAGCTGTCAAAATAACTTACTTGAGAAGCGCATCACGCAATGACTTGTCCATACGGAAATCATAAGCCAGATCCAGGTCTTTTAATGTGGTACCCTCTTGTATATCATCCTTATTTGTGCTTCTTCCTTGATAGGAACCCTTCAAATCATAGCGACGGTGTATCCGCAGTTCTGTGTAAAACATATTTCCCATGACCACAAATTGGACCTAAAAGAAAGATTAAAATATGAAGGTATTAACTGATCACAATAAGCTAAGGAAACCAGAATGAGTGTACAAAACGACTATACCTTCTTGCCACCTCTAAGTGTTATCTCGTGTAGGCCATAGAATTTAGTTATCAGTGTGTTATCATGTTCCCTCACATGATCATAATAACTAGGAAGCATCTTGAGTAAAACCTAAAGAATACCATGAACATTATCAGTAATCTCTATTTTTCAATTAGAAACAAAAAACAATGCATAGTAATAGAAAATGAGAAGAAGATCAACATGTCATCCATTTATTAAAATCATAAAAGTGGTACTGCAATACTATGCAGTAAAAACTAAGCTAGAAGGCAGACATGCATTCAGTAACTATAATGTACACTTTGGAGAAAATTGTTACGCAAATAATCCCCATGTTAGAATATCGTCTCTTACACCTAATGAACTTCAAGGAACTTAACACATCTTCTATCAAAACTGGAAATCACGATCTAATGAATTCTGCTTTTAACACTATCCAAAGCCCACATCCTCACCCTGAAGATCAATGCATACAGACACATATTTCCAAGGTACTCTTTTTAGTCCGTCATTAGGCCTTTAGAAATGTATGTATTCCTATGCTGTGTCCATAACTTAAAAAAGAAAGATCTAGAGGGAATGAACCTTTAAAGATTCTAAGTTGTCAATAGTCCTGGAAAGCTTTTGTGTAAGCTCGCTGCTTCAGCAACAATTATGTTGAAATAATTTAGGAAATTCACAAATTGCCCCTTATACCCCATTGCAAATTATGTTACAGTAAAAAACTCATGTTTCTATACACCGAGCCTTTTTTATCAATTATTTATCAGCACAAACCCCACGGTCAGTCTCATCCATATCCAAGTGAGAATAAAAAAAACCAAATTAGACATTGGATTGGTAGGGATGCATAATTAAAATAAGCTCGGCGAACAGTTTGTAAACTTTGTATACAGAATAAATATTGAACCACAATAATACATGCTTGAACTTACCTTTCCAGGTTGTGCAAGTAGAAAAGTGAAATACATGCATATAAATTTCAAAAAATGCTAATTTCATAAAGCCACATGTTTGATAGATTCAGACCTTGAGTTCGGTTGTTCTTAGAGTTTTGATCACAAATCTGTCGTCATGAGATAGATAGAAAATGCTGCCACTTTTCCCTGGAGAAGAAAGCTCTCTTAAACCGTCATCCCCACATATGGACATCATATAATCTGCAGCATCTAACTTGAACATCTCCCTTAAATTCCTGGAAGAAGAAAGCTACATCAAGATGTAGCATAGACAATAGTGTATAACATTAAAATTCCCTGACATATTAAAAATGATATTCTAGTGTCTTTCTCAACTTAATACTTCATGAATGATAAAAGTTCATAACATGAATCACACATTAATTAACTAATCATCCTTTGGGAATCATTCTATTAAGTAAGCTAGGCATCAGAACTATGTAAATATGGAAGCGTATGTTTACATAACCTGTCTATCAGAACTACTAGGAAATAAGCCACTAAATTGTAGAGGGTCTGCTCCTTTACTTTACAGCAGACAGTCCAACCTAATGCTAAAGAATATGTGATCCGAGCAGAAAGGCAATGTTGCCACTACTTAGAGTGATGGGGCATGGTCATATGTCCTCCAAGGAAAGATGGAAGAAGTAAAGAAAAAAGAGCAGATGTACGCTAGGACCAGATAATCAAATACCTGAAGACCATAGGACAATGGTCCTTCCAATAGAAATCGACTGAATAGTGTGAAGGTGTCAGTTGTGAGCCTTTCTTGGGGAAGTACATACTTATTCTTGCTCGTTCTCCAAAATCTTTATGTCTCACTTCACGCATAGGAACTGGTGTAATTTTGCCAACAGTGTACCTGTAAATCAAGTTCACAGCACATCAGTTTGGCTAGCAACTCCATGTTTTAAAAGATATACGAATAAATTACTTGATTTGAAGGATTCAGAGGACATAAGTATCTGCTTCTAATTTTTATAATACGAGTACAGATCGGTGTTCATACAAATACCAACACCTTCGCTGCAGAAATAAGAAATCATTCTGTACATGATCTTTCAGAGATTAGGGACTAAATCTAGGCTGAAAACTAAGAAATCAGGATGTTTTGATCACAGCCATCTAACAAATTATGCCGAAGCCAGAATTTTGATTGGACGATATACAAGAAGATTTAAAATAAGAAGTCAAGTTTAATCGCCAACTAATGGAAACATGCAGAGTTTTTCAAGAGAAGTACCACCTAGAATTCAATATAGAAAATTCTTGTGCATAAAGTTCACCGTTTGTTCTATTTGTTACACTTACTGGAACAGACAAGTAAAAACTATCTACAGAGTGCAGTTTGTAGTAGTGTTCAATTACCTGATACCTAATTGCAGATTAAGCATCAAATAGTAGCTTTTATGGCCTTCATAGATGTCCGCAGACGACTTCTTTTTCACTTCATTTGTATGAAACTTGTGTTGCTGTTCCCTTTTATACGACGGTCCTTCATTTTTAGTCCTCTCTTTGATGAGAACTCCTTCTATGTATTCCCTATCATAAACTACAGTACTATTATTATCTGTCTCATTTTCTCCTTCATCAGAGGTTTGAGACAATAGGTCAGTATCGTCAAAAGCAGATAATTCCCTATTAGAATCCTCAATACTACAATCTTCTTCCAATGATACTCTCTTGCTCGATATTCGACCAGAATCTTTGAAGAATCCTTGGAAGGAAATCTTTTCAGATAGACTACGACCTATACTTCGTTTCTTGAATCTCTCAGACCTAGAGGAAGAATTGGGAGACGATAGAACTTTCTTTTTGCCAGATCTTCTTGAAGATCTGTGCCTACTTCCTGCAGGATAGAATGTGCCTTGTCCATCCTTAAGGCCCTTGGTCCACATCCCAAAATAATAACTACCATCTGCAAACCTATAAACACCGGACCCTTGCCTACACCCATTTAACCAATAACCATCAAACAGATCGCCATTCAGCCATTTCATCACACCTCTACCACACATCGATCCAGATTTCCAATTTCCAATATACATGTTACCATTACACCAAGCATATTTACCATTACCTTCATGCACTCCCTCTTTCCAACAACCATCATAAATATCAGAATTGCTATACTCTTTTCTTCCAAGACCATGTTGATTGTTAAACCTCCATGAGCCTTTGTATGTAGACCCGTCTGGTTTTGTCAACGTGCCAAAACCATCAAGGTAGCCCCCAGAAAAATCACCCTCATAACTTGCTCCAGATGACCAAGTGATCCGTCCAACCCCTGTCATTTTTCCTTCTTCCCAACTGCCGTCGTAGACTGTACCATCTGACCATGTGTATCTACCTCTGCCATGGGGAATCCTTCCCTTGACATCACCAAAGTACACATCTGCATTTAGAACAATCTCCATAGCCATCCTGAAACCGACAAAGTACATACAGGAGCGCATAGTCAGATTATATAAATACAATTTGCAGATGATTTTTGCAGAAAAGACAAAATGAGGAAACAATAATCAAATTTGAAAACAGATAAAAGTTTGGAGTGGTACCTGCAATTTCTCTTTGCGCCCAATCAATAGTAGACGGTATGGAAATCCTGAAAATTAAATGTGAGACATGTACATAGGCCGGAATCAAATTATAATACACTGCACATATAATTTTTAAGGTAAAGCAATGCTATAAAATTGATATTCAAACAATAAGTTGCGACTTTGGAAGAAACGTTTCAGATATACCTAAAGAGATTTCCTTATTTACTCATCTTACACCTAACTTTATTTACAGGTGTGGAACTTCGTCAACCAAGAGAATATAACATCTATTCCATGCAGTAGTAAATAGCTAATATACAGGCAAAGATATATGGCTCTGTTTCAGAAGATTACAACTTGTGATATACTAATAATAAAGGCCAGAAGATGAGTATATAACATACTTTGACTTTATTCTTCCAGCTGAAAAACTTCTCCATGCAGATTGAATAGACAAGTTGGGTTAGATATCCACGTCTGCACAAGTAAAATAGATTTGCTAATCGCGTATACGTTCTTTACGACCTCTTTTCATCAATATAAAAGTGCAACACCTGTTACAAAGAAAATCGTATCTGACATCTCAATTCCGAATTTTTTATGAACTCCAATGAAAAGCTGTCTACAATTCGCAAAAAATATTTAAAACGTGCAAAGAGATACACCTGAAAATAAAACCATCTGTATTTTTTATTCAGCAACCTTAATCTTTTACAATATCTTAACCTCTGACTTTTGCATACAATGAAGACAGTAGTTGAATATTGATATGTTATCTTAATTGTTCATCTGGAATAAAATAAAATCTGAAAGACAATTTATTAGTTTTATTAAAAGAAAAAGTAACATGTGCCACCCTCAACAATACCGCCAAAAATCTTAGGTGTCGAAAAGCAACTTTTTTTAACAGGATAAGAACATAGCAACTCCAATCAAAACAATATTAAAGACATAGCAAATAGAAGTGTATACGCCAACCAGACTATATTATTATTATCAATCAGTTCATCATGAGGTAGATATTTGAGCATTTTAAGGAATATATAATTTGAGACAGAGCTAGCCTAGTATTTATCATTTTCGTGTTCATTACCATACAAGAAACATTCCTATGATGAAACTGCAATAAAATATAGGCCAGCGACTGAGTTCAATCATTCGACAGCCCACCTTTTAGTAGTTCTTCTGTACTTTGAGCAATAACAGAATTCATTTACACATAATAATTTGATGCATTTTTTGCCTAAATTTTCCAGTTATCTTATAAACATGGTTATAATAAAGTATTCATTGTAAACAATAATTTTAACGAGGGAAAATGGCCTAACTATAAGGTACTCAATTTTAATTTTTCTCACGTAAAGGTATCCGCAATGAAAATCAGTGCAAATTAAGGTTTTTTTGACTTTTCAATAGAACTTAACGATCATAATTTAGCTAAAATTGTTTATTGATGTAATATATCATCATATTTAGTCGGAGAAAACCTTAATTTGCACAAGTTTTCAGCTCCGATACCTTTAATTAGGAAAAAAAAACAGAATGCCTAAAGTTAACTTAGGCTAGTGCCCTTCTGATGATCATAATCGACGCTAATATTTGTTGAAACTTACTGATATACTAAAATTAGCCCACACGACATATATAACAAGAAGACCAAAACACCAAATCTCACCAATTCAACCGCAATTTAATGAAACGAAAACAAACATATACATTAATACACACCTAAAAAACTCATAAACCATAATACTCCAAAATCTCCCACTCAAACAATGATTTTGACGAACCTAGTGCCAGATACATAACTACACCAAATTATATTCCTCATTGGTACATAACCGAAGCTAATTTCGTTAATTAGAACCATATGCTTCACTAATAGATGATTCACATATATGCATTAGAACGGATAATATTAAAGTTCCTTTCAATGCCAATTTCGTCAAAACTATATGTTTCACTAATTAATATTAGGAAGAACAAGAAGAGCTAAACAGCTAGTATCACAAACTCTACCGCAATTCAATCTTATAAATTGTAAACAAAAGCGCCAATACATTATCATACTTACATAACACATATAACAAAACTACTTCAAAATATCTTCCTTATCGAGCTATCGCCACATAAACAGAACCTAATTTCGTTAAAAAAAATGTAAACAAGCATATACACACCTACTACAAAACTAAAAAACTAACACATTATAATTACACTAAATAATCATCAATTCAAACTAATACACTATCATTCTAACTAACCTAATGCAAAATATCTTCCTTTTCGAGTTATCGCCACATAACCTAATTTTGTCAAAACTAAAAAATTAACTAACATTACAAGAAACAAAAAACACTAAATTCACAAACAAAATGCAAAATAACCTTCCGTAAAAACATAACAACGAAACTGAACAACTAACCTGCTAAATAAGCTAAAAAATATCGTTATTGACCGTTAAAAAAACGTCTGGTTGATCGGAATTTGCAACTGAAAAAAATATATGCCGTTAGGAAGTTACAGTGTGTGTGTGTGTGAAAATAACAGAATTATGGTTTGTTTAAAAAAATAATGTGGAACACGTTGCACGCATTCGTGGTAAATAATGACCGTTGGATTAAAGAGTGAATATTGTTTTGGAACACGTTGCACGCATGCTAAATAGTGGTTTTACAGGATGACCGTTGGATTAAAGAGTAGTTTTTATAATGACCGTTGGATTTAAGATCGACGGTTGGGGTTGGGATTCTGTTTTAGTGGGGAATAATTAGGGGGGAATGCGTAGCAAGTGTGGTAAATGTGTCGGAAATGATGACCGTTGGATTGGAGATTGACGGCGTGTGTGTGTTTAGGGGTGAATATTGCTTTAGTGGGGAATATATAAAGTTTGGTAGTAGGCCTTTGAATAGAGATTAGAAAAAGGGTACTGTAGGGGGTGCTGCATATTTTGAGATTTTTTGTGTCTCAATGATTGGTATTAATTATTGGGTCCGATTTTCGTCTTAAAATATCTGAACATCACCAGGGTGTTTTTACAAGTTTGTATTACAAGTTTTTTTATAAGTTTTTTTTACAACTTCTTTTACAAGTGTTTTTTACAAAGTTTTATATCTTTTTCTAGAGCTAGTTTTTATAACTTTCAGTTTTAGAACTAATTTTATAACTTTTTTACAAGTTTTATAACTTTCGGTTTAGAACTTTAAAAGAAAAACGTAGTCGGAAAATTTTTGAGGCTCGGTTCGAAGGTTGAAAAGTGAGATTTTATCTCACTTTGCATCCATTCGGTTTTCGTCATCGCCCGAAAAATTTTTAGCTCAAAGGCTCGAAGGTTGCAAAGTGAGATTTGATCTCACTTTCTGAGTCCATCGGTTTTATCATCATCGCATCGGAAAATTTTAGTCAATCTTGCACAAAGTCACGAGTTCACGAGCTGCACAAAACCGCATGTCTCACAAAACCGCATAAGTCTCACAACCGCACAAGTCACACAACTGTACAAGTCTCAAACTGCACAAGCACAAGACTCACCATTTCACAGGTTTCACAAGTTACACATTTTCAACATGAATGTGGTAAGTAGGATTCCAAAACTGCAAAAGTTCACAAGAATGTACTAAGATTCTCAAAGGCAAAGTTCACAAGAATGTACTAAGATTCTCAAAGGCAAAGCCTACACAAGCACCCCATATAATCCCGGCGCGAAAGAACAACAACACTAACAACAATCAACCAACAATGAATAAGTGGTCCACTTTCCAAACAAGAAGAAACCAACAACAACAACAAGTGGTCGGAAACAACGAAGAAACCAACAACCAACAACAATCAACCAACAACAAACAACCAACAACCAACAACAACAACCAACAACAATAAACCAACAACAAAGATAAGTGGTCCGTAACAACAACAAACAACAACAAGCAACAATCGCACAAGCAACATCATCACAGTCCGCCATGTCTAGTTCACCATTTAACACACAAGAGGTAAACTTATCGAATAGGCTCAGATTATTAGCTTTTTAGCTCATGTTGGTTGCAAATTCAGTTTTGCCATGCCAAAACTCTTTTAAGTTTAAAAAAAAAATAAAAAAAAAATCATCATTGCCTTTTTTTAGCTCAAGTTAATTTCATTAAAGTTGCAAAGTGATTTTGAATGGTCACTTTACCATTCAGTAATGAAATGTTTTTATACCAAAACACTAAGTTTTTTTTAATTAAAGTTGCAAAGTGAATTAAAAATTATCACTTTACCATCCAGTAATGAATCTGCATTACCATGGCTTGGATTAAATGGGGTGCTTGCGTAGGCTTTGCCCACAAAAAGTCCTCTATGCAAACACCGCAAAACAAACATACAAAAGTTTCAGATCTAAAAACTTTTAAATCTAAAAAGTTTTAGATCTAAAAACTTTAAGAACGATACATTTTTTTTTAAAGAAAATCAAACAAAGTAAACGTTTTTTTTTACAAACACAATATCATCACCATATTCAAGATCTAACAAGTATAATACTTGTTAGATCTAAAATGTTTGAAGAAAATCAAACAAAGTAAACATTTTTTTTACAAACCTCATAATATTTTCAACAACAGATTACTTTGAAGCATCTAAAAAAAGTTTTAGATCTAAAAACATTAACAACGAAACAAATACCACAACTGCACAACCACCACAACATCACCACTACCACCACAACATCACCACAAACACAATATCATCACCATATTCAAGATCTAACAAGTATAATACTTGTTAGATCTAAAATATTTAAGAAAATCAAACAAAGTAAACTTTTTTTAACAAACCTCATAATATTTTCAACAATGAACTTTGAAATCTAAAAAGTTTTAGATCTAAAACATTAACAACGAAACATATACCACAATTTCACCACACCACCACAAACATCACCACAAACACAATATCATCACAATATTCAAGATCTAACAAGTATAATACTTGATCTAAAATGAAGAAAATCAAACAAAGTAAACATTTTTTTTAACAAACATCATAATTTTTCAACAACAGTTACTTTGAAGATCTAAAAAGTTTTAGATCTAAAACATTAACAACAAAACATATACCACAACCGCACAACCACCACAACATCACCACTACCACCACAACATCACCACAAACACAATATCATCACCATATTCAAGATCTAACAAGTATAATACTTGTTAGATCTAAAATGTTTTAAGAAAATCAAACAAAGTAAACCTTTTTTTAACAAACCTCATAATTTTTTCAACAACAGATTACTTTGAAGCATTTAAAAAAAGTTTTAGATCTAAAAACATTAACAACGAAACATATACCACAACTGCACAACCACCACAACATCACCACTGCCACCACAGCATCACCACAAACACAACATCATCACCATATTCAAGATCTAACAAGTATAATACTTGTTAGATCAAAATTTTAGATCTAAAATGTTTAGATCTAAAATTTTAAGAGAGAGAGAGAGAGAGTGGTTTTGCAGAAGTGAGAGAGAGAGAGAGTGGTTTGCTAGAAGTGAGAGAGAGAGAGCGAATATCAAGCTGCAATATCAACTGCAAAGACAAAAACCATGTCTTTGGATACGGTATCAAAAGAAAACGCGTAAACACAACGAGAACCACACACGTCTCACCACAGCAAAACACACATACACACCTCTTTTTATTTATAACAAAAAAAACGTTTTTTTAAGTATTTATATAAAAAGTAAATAAAAAGTTTTTTTAAAAGTATTTATAAGAAAATGTATTTATAAAAAAAGTTAATAAAAGTATTTTTAAAAATATTTATAAAAACATGTATTTATAAAAAAGTCAATAAAAAGTATTTATAATTGTTTGTAAAAAATGTATTTATAAAAGTTAATAAAAAGTATTTATAAAAGTTTGTAAAAACATGTATTTATAAAAAAAAGTTAATAAAAGTATTTATAATTGTTTGTAAAAAATGTATTTATAAAAAAGTTAATAAAAAGTATTTATAAAAGTTTGTAAAAATTTGTATTCATAAAAGTATTTTAAAAGTTTGTAAATTTTTTTGTACAAGGTTGTATTTTTATCAAAGTTTTTAAAACTTTTTATTTTTAGGTGTTGATCTTGAAGTTGCTTTAGCGATTGGGTGCGATCTCTTCTTGAATCGATTGGTTTTCTTATTGTTAAAGGAAAAAGTAAAACAGATAAGGGCTATAAGTACTCTATCGAATTTTTGTGTTCTAGACATGGGACGTCTGTACGTGAAGGTTTAGAAGATGAACTTGAACGGCATACTAGTACCGCCAAAATTAATTGCCCATTCAGATTACTAGCGAAGTTTATAAAAGGTCGAAATGGTTGGATCTTGAGGGTCAAGTGTCCGAGGCATAATCATAACTTTGTAGACTCGTTCCATGGTTTGAAGGTCCAGCACCCCGGCGTTCTTGGATGACTATGCCAGAAACGGGCGTGGTATTGCTACAGCTCTTAACCGTCCTATTGTATGTATATCCAATTCACAATCTGTTATGTGTCTTCCGCTGAGAGGTGGTCCCAATTCAGCACAAATATTGTCCCCCGTTGTGATTCTTTGTGTGGGGGAAGACCAGGCTGCTCACTTCGTTCTTGCTCTTCTTGATGAAAACTCACCACTCCCGTATAATCACTCGCAATGGAGATTTTTTAGAAATGCCATGGCCGCGACATGGGAACATATGTTTACTCAACGACACGGGATGTTTAGACAGACGTAGAAAACGATTATTGATTTATATTGTAAATGACAAAATATGTATAGACGATTACTGATTTATATTGTAAATGACAAAACATGTATAGACGATTCTTGATTTATAGTAAGCGACTCGTCATCTTTTGTTCTGATTTATGCTCTGCTCGGTTCTTCCTCATCTTTTGTTACGAGAATCGGATGACATTCGGTGGAGGACATTCATTGTGTCAACAACACACCCGCTCGTGTTGAGAGTCCAGATTATGTGCCTTCTTCTCCATCTTATGTGCCTCCTCTCCACTATATCTCCATTGCAGATGAGGACAATTTTACACATCGTCCTCCGGTTCTTCCTCATCTTTTGTTACAACCGTCTCGCGTTGGCGAGTCTGAGCGAGATTGCGGATTGAGGAGACGCATTTCGAGTTAGAGTTTCGTGTGGGACGGATGGCGGCATCATTGGGCGACTACGCCTCGGGCGTGATTGATCTTAGTTGCTAGTTATATTATGATTTTGTGAACCATGTATCAACTATTAATCTATAACAAGATTGGTTAGTTATGTATTCGAAGCTTCTAATTTTGTGAACCATGATATTACTGATTTATGTTGTTAATAATTATACAAATTCTTTTAGCCAGATGGAACAAGAAAATCCTTTCTTGTGTCGTTGTCGACGTGGATTTATAATTGAAAGAACATTCCAACAGCCAAAAACTTGTGGTCTGAAGTATTATGCATGTCCTTTGTCAAAGGTAAATAATTAAACGTTTGCTTATTTACGTAAAGATATCAATAACTTGTTTGTTTAGAATACATTTCATATAATTGTTTCATCATGTAACAGCCAGGGACTAAAGACTATGGGTGTCGATACTTCATGTGGAAGGAAATATTTCAACAAAAGTACTTTGGTCAAGCATCTTCTTCAACGCAGTGCTCAAACTGCGAAACTCAAGATAAAACGATCAACATGCTATTGGCTCAAAACAATTTGTTGAAGGCAAGAATAAAGACGTTGGAGGCATCACTGGAATTGGCAAGAAATTCAGTTGATCATGCATGTCAGTCGAGTAGAATACTCTATGAGCTTATAGATGACATTAATAATCTTCATGTGGAGTAGATTTCATTGTAATATTAGTAACATTTGTTGTTGACTTGTTTAATGTTTTTATGTCTAATGTTTTATTGTTATTGTTTAATTAAATGGAAACAAATACACAATTAAAAAGCATAACGTAAAATAAATACCATATAAAAACACTACACAATTAAATACACTATACATATAAAAACACTACACAAATAAATACACAATATATATATACCTAAACTAAACACTACACACACAATAAAAAAAAGGACAGCCTCTGTTTGTACGGATGGGGGCCCACGAAGTTATTGGGGTGCCTGCCTAGGATTAAATGGGGTGCTTGCGTAGGCTTTTAGAAAAATGATTGGGAGTGCTAAATTATATGTATGAATTTATGCTAATGTTTGACATGATTGTGATGGTTTGATGGTTTATAAGAAGGGTTTTTCTAACATGTGTCCCGGGGCACATGTTAAGCACCTAAAGGACGGTGTAACACCCCAATTTCGTGATCTGCAATGAAAATCAAAGCGGGTGTTACTTCATGGCTCAATAGTTACAATAACGAAAACGAACTCTAATTGTATCATTTTAAAGATTTATCATTCGATTTATATAAATATCGAGTTTACAAAATGAGGTCCCAGTGGTTTCTGAGTTTATTAAATAAGTTTTGAATGATAATATAGCCTTCTTGAGTATCCGTGTCCTTCCGTGCCATCCTCGTAAATTATGAACACGAGATAAACATGCTAAAAAGTCAACACAAAGGTTGAGTGAATCCATAGTGTTTGAATAATAATCAGTTGAACACAAGATAAGCATTAGTAAAATCAGTAATATTGCGATGCGATTATATTGCCCTAAGTCTCATGACACGCAAACCTTAACAGTACGGCGTCATAATAATGACGTAAGTTACAAACATCATAGTGATGATGTGAGCAACAATGCCCTCCGGTGGAGTTTGCCATTCTCTAGTATTCTCAAATAACGTGCATTTGGTTACCTATCCGGCTAACACAAATGGGCGTCAACGCCAATAGATCTATTCACGATATTCGCGTTCACTGCAAGTGATTAATGGTTCATGATATGAGGGCTTTTAGTGGCAACAGTGAGGTACTTAGCAATATCAATCGGGATAGCATCTGAGAAAAATACTTGTGTTCGGTTTAGTAGCATGTATCTCCCACAAGTTTGAAAACAAATATGTAAAAGTGGGACTATGAACTCACCTCGGTGTTATTGTAGTCTGGATGGAAAACAAATTAGATAATATGAACAAAGCGCTCCGACTCTTGACTGATTTGGTATATCATGTATTTAGTATTAGTGTTCAAGTTTATGCGACGATAATGTTCTTTATATAACATGAAGTCTCTACAAAATTAAATATACTTATCATACTCATTATTATGACTTAAATGATTAATAATAAGTTTTATCAAAACCAAAGTTGTTAAATATTTTATGTTTCCAAAATGTTATAATTTACAATTTTAAGTATTCTACAGTTTTACCCTTGTACTTTTAAAATGACACTTTAAACCCTCAACTATGGGTTATTGACAAAATCAGCCCTTATATGACTAACTTCACAAAATTACATTATTAGTCCAAAGGAACTTTATTTTACAAAATTACAATTTTCATGCTTAAAATTTTATAAGAGAAATTTACTAGTTTTGGCCTAAAAATACGGGTGGATAAAAGCGAGGCCTTAATAGGTTTTACTACGTTCTTGATCCTTTCAAGAGTTTTTCGGTGGTCTTTCTAATGGCTCAAACTAGAGGTCTTAAGCTCTTACGGTTTGGTCGCAATGATTTTCAAAGTAAGGGGTTTATGTGCTTTTTGTTGTTTTGGGCGATAACGGGCTAAAGAGGGCATATTTTACACAAGACCAACTAGGGTTTCTACAACATTTAACATTTGACTCTTCAAACACTAACATGCTGTAAGCCCTTCTAAATGGTATAAGTCTCATGCCTATAGTCGTCTTTGATTAGAAAGATACAAGTCCACAAACATGGCCAAAGATGTTATTGGGCTGACCACGACGCATTTTATGAAAATTTAATTATGAAAAAGGGCTTTTAAACCATAAAGCTCTATATCTTTTGCATGCGACCTTGTGAAATATTGTTTTACCCATTCCTAATGTTTCTAAGATAGTTCTTACTCAAATTTATCAAAAATCCCATGTTTTCCCAAATATTTGTTGTAAAAAGCTTTTGGCGTTTATGACTTTTGACCAAAATGATGGTTGTTTTAAAGATAACGACTAGGCTTTTAACCGGGTTATGGGGGCGTTCTAGAGTGTCCTAGGTGGTGTTTATAATGGTACTTTGGTTGACCCTAATACCTTTAGCATGATGCAAATAAATGCGGCGCAAGAAGGGGGCTGGAACTATTTTTGTAACATATATATAACAGCTGTTGGGATTTTTATTAAATTATGGCTTCGTTATGCGTTTTCTAGACCCGTGCTCCTGAGTTTTTGAAGAAAACGTCGTTCCGGACAACTTTCGTGCTTTAACTTTTTCATGAAACGGACCAGAAATGCCTCGTTTCGCGTGCCCGAGTGTTCTGTCCACAGGAAGTTTTTAACAGCTTTTTGGTAACTTCGTTAGACCATATCTTTTGACTCGTGTACTCGTTTTAAGTGATTCAAATTGCTACGTTTTCCTCATAAAATCCTTTTTAACAGTATGCAATTGATATTAAAATTTAAAACGAAATAGAATGAGTTTAATAGACTTACAAACTTGAGATTCGACTAGAACTAAATTGGCTTTCAAATGGAACAAGACTCTTTTCTTCCTCCGCTTACCTCTCTAAACTCTTCCTTGGCTTTAATTAGGACCTCTAGATCATTGAGTAACTGATTTTGTGTGTGTTTGAGGTGTGATTCGAATGAAATGAGCACAAATGCATGGGAATGCCTTGCTATTTATAGAGTGAAAATGAGAAGGCTTTGGAAGGTGTCTAAGTCATCATGTTGTGTAGTAGGGAACAATGTGAGGTGTTGTTTTGCCATTTGGAAGCTACATGTGGTGAAGGTGAAAATGGTGTGATGTGGTAAAAAGAGAACCATGGTAGCTTGTATGGTGAATTATTTGTCTAGGTAGCTTGGTCTCCCAACAAGACTATGTGTCGAATTTGTAACCAAGGGTAGAAGAAAAGGGGCGATGTGGCTAGTTCATGTTCATTAGGGTTCTTGTGGTTTATAGAATAAATCACTATGTGTTCCATTTTGTGCCATAAGGTTGAATGGGTTGAAAAGAGAACACCTAGGCGCATACTTGTTCAATTTCCTAGCCACAAGGATGGAAAATCTAGGGACAAGGTGATGTGTTCATCTATGGTGCAAGGAACTAAGTTGTGGTTAGGAGATTTACATGTAATGTTTAGGTAACTTAGTAGTAACTAGTTTAGTTCATTTTTAACCATGGTAATTAAGAGGGGTGTTAGGCATTAAGGGTAGTACTTAGGGCTTGTATTGTTGTACCTATTGTGTAGTCATGTATTTACATAGTTAAGTTTCTAATTTACTTTAGGTAATATATAATTTAGGTTAATTTACATGTAAATAATAAAAGTAAAGGCTTAAGTTTGGTGCATTGTTGTTTGTACATTAGCATTGTTTAGTTGTACTTACTAAAAATAAAATATATTTTTAAGGCTTGTGCATTATAGGGTTGTACCTTGTGCTTAAAATAGGTACATTGAGGTTTATAATATAATTTATATAAGTATTAAGCTTGTATGCATTAAAGACTTGTAGATGTGCTTGAAAGACTTGTACATTAATATTTTGAAAATATATCATAAAATCATTAGGGCTTGTAACGGAAATTAAAGTATAGCTAGGTTCCGTGCTTTAATGACTTGTACTCTAGGTATAGAATTTTGTACTTTAGCATTTATGAAAAAGCGTAGTTATAATAAATTAGGGTTTCATGTAAACTCAAATAAATGGTTAACGTTTAACTTGAAAGTTTAATAATTGTGCGTTAACGTAATAACATCTGATGACAAATTGAAAACCTTTATACTTGACGTAATAAGAATGTTTATTATGTATATGAGTTCGTCACATTAGTTAGTTGTTGTGATCAAATAAGTGGATATCGTTGCTTAAAAAAATTTGGACGTAGAAAATGCATAAGTATTCTTTCGTTAGAATATTATATTAGTTTAATACGAGGTGAAATTTACGGGTGGTTCTGATCTCACCCCTAAATTGAATCTCGTCCGAGATTCGGTCCATCTTAAATCTTTGAAGTAGTGAGGATGAAATGTGGTTTAACTTGTGAAAGCTTATAAGTTATAATTTATTGTTCTTACATGTGAATAACATTATTCAAGTTTATATAAACTTAAGAAAATTTTATTTTGAATGAAGATTGTTAGTTTTGATAATTGCGTTGAAAAGTGGATGAGAATTTGATGGGTGTAGAAAAGTTCTTTGAACTTGACTTTTGTAGATTATGAATCGGTTTGTAATCCTTGAGTTCATACTCATGTCGTTTGAGATACAAATAAGCCCACTTATTTATAATCCATCATTTACATAGAGGCGTCCCAAACAATGTAAATAAAGAAATATAAACTTATGGTTCGTGATTCACAATTTCTTTATTTAAATAAAAAGGCGTCCCAATCCATTCAAATAAAGACATTGTAAGTCATCCTACTTAAGAATTTCTGAATTAACATTCGTACTTAACCGATGAGTTACAAGAAGATTTAGGTATTCTGGGAGTACAGAAAGAGTGTTTTCACTCATTATTTAGAGATGGAAGTAAGAATATCAAGGAAAGTTGCCAAAATAGTTGGTGAGTATATATATTTAGTGTAAATAAGGTAAGTAGGAGAGACCATTGTAATTGATTACAATGTCTTGAGAAGGTTTCATAAATTTGAAAAATATAAAAGTAGGCACATGCTTGGGGAAATGTGATTAAGTCATAATGCCTTAGAATAGACTCATGCAAGTATGTTTATTTTGTATAAAGTGATCAGAAGTATATATCAGTATACTAAAGTGTTTGTGTAGCATAAATTGTCTAAAAGTCACATAATTACCTGGAGGATGGAAGGCACGGGGAGCGAAAGGCTATAAAATGTTTTCTTTGTAAAATAGTTATAGTTCGGACCTCAACTAGATCCGTTTCTCTATATCTGTAGCTCGATACCAATCAGTAACACCCCATTTCGTGATACGCAATGAAATCAAGCGGGTGTTACTTCATGGCTCAATAGTTACAATAACGAAAACGAACTCTAATTGTATCATTTTAAAAGATTTATCATTCGATTTATATAAATATCGAGTTTACAAAATGAGGTCCCGGTGGTTTCTGAGTTTATTAAATAA
This sequence comes from Chrysanthemum lavandulifolium, assembly GCA_022545495.1. Lineage (NCBI taxonomy): Eukaryota > Viridiplantae > Streptophyta > Magnoliopsida > Asterales > Asteraceae > Chrysanthemum > Chrysanthemum lavandulifolium. The sequence continues at coordinate 75,009,661 of CM040239.1, read as the reverse complement.
GTTTTCGAATGATAATATAGCCTTCTTGAGTATCCGTGTCCTTCCGTGCCATCCTCGTAAATTATGAACCCGAGATAAACATGCTAAAAGTCAACACAAAGGTTGAGTGAATCCATAGTGTTTGAATAATAATCGAGTTGAACACAAGATAAGCATTAGTAAAATCGGTAATATTGCGATGCAGTATATTGCCTAAGTCTCATGACACGCAAACCTTATGATGACGGCGTCATAATAATGGCGTAAGTTACAAACATCATAGTGATGATGTGAGCAACAATGCCCTCCAGTGGGGTTTGCCATTCTCTAGTATTCTCAAATAACGTGCATTTGGTTACCTATCCGGCTAACACAAATGGGCGTCAACGCCAATAGATCTATTCACGATATTCGCGTTCACTCGCAAGTGATTAATGGTTCATGATATGAGGGCTTTTAGTGGCAATGTGGGTACTTAGGCAATATCAATCGGGATAGCATCTGAAAAAATACTTGTGTTCGGTTTTAGTAGCATGTATCTCCCACAAGTTTTGAAAACAAATATGTAAAAGTGGGACTATGAACTCACACCTCGGTGTTATTGTAGTCGGATGGAAAACAAATTAGATAATATGAACAAACTGCTCCGACTCTTGACGATTTGGTATATCATGTATTTAGTATTAGTGTTCAAGTTTATCGACGATAATGTTCTTTATATAACATGAAGTCTCTACAAAAATTAAATATACTTATCATACTCATTATTATGACTTAAATGATTAATAATAAGTTTTTATCAAAACCAAAGTTGTTAAATATTTTATGTTTCCAAAATGTTATAATTTACAATTTTAAGTATTTACGGTTTTTACCCTTGTACTTTTAAAAATGACACTTTAAACCCTCAACTATGGGTTATTGACAAAATCAGCCCTTATATGACTAACTTCACAAAAATTACATTATTAGTCCAAAGGAACTTTATTTTACAAAATTACAATTTCATGCTTAAAATTTTATAAGAGAAATTTACTAGTTTTGGCCTAAAATACGGGTGGATAAAAGCGAGGCCTTAATAGGTTTTACTACGTTCTTGATCCTTTCAAGAGTTTTTACGGTGGTCTTTCTAATGGCTCAAACTAGAGGTCTTAAGCTCTTACGGTTTGGTGCAATGATTTTCCAAAGTAAGGGGTTTATGTGCTTTTTGTTGTTTTAGGCGATAACGGGGCTAAAGAGGCATATTTTACACAAGACCAACTAGGGTTTCTACATGGTCACGCATTTGACTCTTCAAACACTAGGCTGTAAGCCCTTCTAAATGGTATAAGTCTCATGCCCTAGTCGTCTTTGATTAGAAAGATACAAGTCCATAAACATGGCCACTTGACCTCACTTTGAAACGCATTTTATGAAAATTTCAAATTGTTTTAAACCATAAAGCTCTATATCTTTTGCATGCGACCTTGTGAAATATTGTTTTACCCATTCCTAATGTTTCTAAGATAGTTCTTACTCAAATTTATCAAAAATCCCATGTTTTCCCAAATATTTGTTGTAAAAAGCTTTTTGGCGTTTATGACTTTTGACCAAAATGATGGTTGTTTTTAAAGATAACGACTAGGCTTTTTAACCGGGTTATGGGGGCGTTCTAGAGTGTCCTAGGTGGTGTTTATAATGGTACTTTGGTTGACCCTAATACCTTTAGCATGATGCAAATAAATGCGGCGCAAGAAGGGGGCTGGAACTATTTTTGTAACATATATATAACATCTGTTGGGATTTTTATTAAATTATGGCTTCGTTATCGTTTTCTAGACCCGTGCTCCTGAGTTTTGAAGAAAGCGTCGTTCGGACAACTTTCGTGCTTTAACTTTTTCATGAAACGGACCAGAAATGCCTCGTTTCGCGTGCCGAGTGTTCATCACGAGAAGTTTTAACGACTTTTGGTAACCGTTAGACCATATCTTTTGACTCGTGTACTCGTTTTAAGTGATTCAAATTGCTCGTTTTCCTCATAAAATCCTTTTTAACAGTATGCAATTGATATTAAAATTTAAAACGAAATAGAATGAGTTTAATAGACTTACAAACTTGAGATTCGACTAGAACTAAATTGTTGGCTTTCAAATGGAACAAGACTCTTTTCTTCCTCTAGACCTCTCTAAACTCTTCCTTGGCTTTAATTAGGACCTCTAGATCATTGAGTAACTGATTTTGTGTGTGTTTGAGGTGTGATTCGAATGAAATGAGCACAAATGCATGGGAATGCCTTGCTATTTATAGAGTGAAAATGAGAAGGCTTTGGAAGGTGTCTAAGTCATCATGTTGTGTAGTAGGGAACAATGTGAGGTGTTGTTTTGCCATTTGGAAGCTACATGTGGTGAAGGTGAAAATGGTGTGATGTGGTAAAAAGAGAACCATGGTAGCTTGTATGGTGAATTATTTGTCTAGGTAGCTTGGTCTCCCAACAAGACTATGTGTCGAATTTGTAACCAAGGGTAGAAGAAAAGGGGCGATGTGGCTAGTTCATGTTCATTAGGGTTCTTGTGGTTTATAGAATAAATCACTATGTGTTCCATTTTGTGCCATAAGGTTCGAATGGGTTGAAAAGAGAACACCTAGGCGCATACTTGTTCAATTTCCTAGCCACAAGGTGGAAAATCTAGGGACAAGGTGATGTGTTCATCTATGGTGCAAGGAACTAAGTTGTGGTTAGGAGATTTACATGTAATGTTTAGGTAACTTAGTAGTAACTAGTTTAGTTCATTTTTAACCATGGTAATTAAGAGGGGTGTTAGGCATTAAGGGTAGTACTTAGGGCTTGTATTGTTGTACCTATTGTGTAGTCATGTATTTACATAGTTAAGTTTCTAATTTACTTTAGGTAATATATAATTTAGGTTAATTTACATGTAAATAATAAAAGTAAAGGCTTAAGTTTGGTGCATTGTTGTTTGTACATTAGCATTGTTTAGTTGTACTTACTAAAAATAAAATATATTTTAAGGCTTGTGCATTATAGGGTTGTACCTTGTGCTTAAAAATAGGTACATTGAGGTTTATAATATAATTTATATAAGTATTAAGCTTGTATGCATTAAAGACTTGTAGATGTGCTTAAAAGACTTGTACATTAATATTTTGAAAATATATCATAAAATCATTAGGGCTTGTAACGGAAATTAAAGTATAGCTAGGTTCCGTGCTTTAATGACTTGTACTCTAGGTATAGAATTTTGTACTTTAGCATTTATGAAAAAGCATAGTTATAATAAATTAGGGTTTCATGTAAACTCAAATAAATGGTTAACGTTTAACTTGAAAGTTTAATAATTATGCGTTAACGTAATAACATACTGGTGACAAATTGAAAACCTTTATACTTGACGAATAAGAATGTTTATTATGTATATGAGTTCGTCACATTAGTTAGTTGTTGTGATCAAATAAGTGGATATCGTTGCTTAAAAAATTTGGACGTAGAAAATGCATAAGTATTCTTTCGTTAGAATATTATATTAGTTTAATCGAGGTGAAATTTACTGGTGGTTCTGATCTCACCCCTAAATTGAATCTCGTCCGAGATTCGGTCCATCTTAAATCTTTGAAGTAGTGAGGATGAAATGTGGTTTCGCTTGAAAGCTTATAAGTTATAATTTATTGTTCTTACATGTGAATAACATTATTCAAGTTTATATAAACTTAAGAAAATTTTATTTTGAATGAAGATTGTTAGTTTTGATAATTGCGTTGAAAAGTGGATGAGAATTTGATGGGTGTAGAAAGTTCTTGAACTTGACTTTTGTAGATTATGAATCGGTTTGTAATCCTTGAGTTCATACTCATGTCGTTTCGAGATACAAATAAGCCCACTTATTTATAATCCATCATTTACATAGAGGCGTCCCAAACAATGTAAATAAAGAAATATAAACTTATGGTTCGTGATTCACAATTTCTTTATTTAAATAAAAGGCGTCCCAATCCATTCAAATAAAGACATTGTAAGTCATCCTACTTAAGAATTTCTGAATTAACATTCGTACTTAACCGATGAGTTACAAGAAGATTTAGGTATTCTGGGAGTACAGAAAGAGTGTTTTCACTCATTATTTAGAGATGGAAGTAAGAATATCAAGGAAAGTTGCCAAAATAGTTGGTGAGTATATATATTTAGTGTAAATAAGGTAAGTAGGAGAGACCATTGTAATTGATTACAATGTCTTGAGAAAGTTTCATAAATTTGAAAAATATAAAAGTAGGCACATGCTTGGGAAATGTGATTAAGTCATAATGCCTTAGAATAGACTCATGCAAGTATGTTTATTTTGTATAAAGTGATCAGAAGTATATATCAGTATACTAAAGTGTTTGTGTAGCATAAATTGTCTAAAAGTCACATAATTACCTGGAGGATGGAAGGCACGGGGAGCGAAAGGCTATAAAATGTTTTCTTTGTAAAAATAGTTATAGTTCGGACCTCAACTAGATCCGTTTCTCTATAACTGTAGCTCTGATACCAATCTGTAACACCCCCAATTTCGTGATACGCAGCGGAAATCAAACTGGGTGTTACTTCATGGCTCAATAGTTACAATAACAGAAAACGAACTCTAATTGTATCATTTAAAAGATTTATCATTCGATTTATATAAATATCGAGTTTACAAAATGAGGTCCCGGTGGTTTTGAGTTTATTAAATAAGTTTTGAATGATAATATAGCCTTCTTGAGTATCCGTGTCCTTCCGTGCCATCCTCGTAAATTATGAACACGAGATAAACATGCTAAAAGTCAACACAAAGGTTGAGTGAATCCATAGTGTTTGAATAATAATCGAGTTGAACACAAGATAAGCATTAGTAAAATCGGTAATATTGCGATGCAATATATTGCCCTAAGTCTCATGACACGCAAACCTTATGATGCGGCGTCATAATAATGGCGTAAGTTACAAACATCATAGTGATGATGTGAGCAACAATGCCCTCCAGGTAGGGTTTGCCATTCTCTAGTATTCTCAAATAACGTGCATTTGGTTACCTATCCGGCTAACACAAATGGGCGTCAACCGCCAATAGATCTATTCACGATATTCGCGTTCACTGCAAGTGATTAATGGTTCATGATATGAGGGGCTTTTAGTGGCAGTGATGGGTACTTAGGCAATATCAATCGGGATAGCATCTGAGAAAAATACTTGTGTTCGGTTTTAGTAGCATGTATCTCCCCACAAGTTTTGAAAACAAATATGTAAAAGTGGGACTATGAACTCACCTCGGTGTTATTGTAGTCTGGATGGAAAACAAATTAGATAATATGAACAAACTGCTCCGACTCTTGACCTGATTTGGTATATCATGTATTTAGTATTCGTGTTCAAGTTTATGCGACGATAATGTTCTTTATATAACATGAAGTCTCTACAAAAATTAAATATACTTATCATACTCATTATTATGACTTAAATGATTAATAATAAGTTTTTATCAAAACCAAAGTTGTTAAATATTTTATGTTTCCAAAATGTTATAATTTACAATTTTAAGTATTTACAGTTTTTACCCTTGTACTTTTAAAAATGACACTTTAAACCCTCAACTATGGGTTATTGACAAAATCAGCCCTTATATGACTAACTTCACAAAAATTACATTATTAGTCCAAAGGAACTTTATTTTACAAAAATTACAATTTTCATGCTTAAAATTTTATAAGAGAAATTTACTAGTTTTTGGCCTAAAAATACGGGTGGATAAAAGCGAGGCCTTAATAGGTTTTTACTACGTTCTTGATCCTTTCAAGAGTTTTTCTGGTGGTCTTTCTAATGGCTCAAACTAGAGGTCTTAAGCTCTTACGGTTTGGTCGCAATGATTTTCCAAAGTAAGGGGGGTTTATGTGCTTTTTGTTGTTTTTGGGCGATAACGGGGCTAAAAGAGGGCATATTTTACACAAGACCAACTAGGGTTTCTACAACGCATTTGACTCTTCAAACACTAGGCTGTAAGCCCTTCTAAATGGTATAAGTCTCATGCCCTAGTCGTCTTTGATTAGAAAGATACAAGTCCACAAACATGGCCACTTGACCACGACGCATTTTATGAAAATTTCAGTTTTAAACCATAAAGCTCTATATCTTTTGCATGCGACCTTGTGAAATATTGTTTTACCCATTCCTAATGTTTCTAAGATAGTTCTTACTCAAATTTATCAAAAATCCCATGTTTTCTCAAATATTTGTTGTAAAAAGCTTTTTGGCGTTTATGACTTTTGACCAAAATGATGGTTGTTTTTAAAGATAACGACTAGGCTTTTTAACCGGGTTATGGGGGCGTTCTAGAGTGTCCTAGGTGGTGTTTATAATGGTACTTTGGTTGACCCTAATACCTTTAGCATGATGCAAATAAATGCGGCGCAAGAAGAAAGTGGAACTATTTTTGTAACATATATATAACAGACTGTTGGGATTTTATTAAATTATGGCTTAGTTATCGTTTTCTAGACCCGTGCTCCTGAGTTTTTGAAGAAAACGTCGTTCGGACAACTTTCGTGTTTTAACTTTTTCATGAAACGGACCAGAAATGCCTCGTTTCTCGTGCCCGAGTGTTCTGTCCACAGGAAGTTTTAACGACTTTTGGTAACCGTTAGACCATATCTTTTGACTCGTGTACTCGTTTTAAGTGATTCAAATTGCTACGTTTTCCTCATAAAATCCTTTTTAACAGTATGCAATTGATATTAAAATTTAAAACGAAATAGAATGAGTTTAATAGACTTACAAACTTGAGATTCGACTAGAACTAAATTGGCTTTCAAATGGAACAAGACTCTTTTCTTCCTCCTAGACCTCTCTAAACTCTTCCTTGGCTTTAATTAGGACCTCTAGATCATTGAGTAACTGATTTTGTGTGTGTTTGAGGTGTGATTCGAATGAAATGAGCACAAATGCATGGGAATGCCTTGCTATTTATAGAGTGAAAATGAGAAGGCTTTGGAAGGTGTCTAAGTCATCATGTTGTGTAGTAGGGAACAATGTGAGGTGTTGTTTTGCCATTTGGAAGCTACATGTGGTGAAGGTGAAAATGGTGTGATGTGGTAAAAGAGAACCATGGTAGCTTGTATGGTGAATTATTTGTCTAGGTAGCTTGGTCTCCCAACAAGACTATGTGTCGAATTTGTAACCAAGGGTAGAAGAAAAGGCGATGTGGCTAGTTCATGTTCATTAGGGTTCTTGTGGTTTATAGAATAAATCACTATGTGTTCCATTTTGTGCCATAAGGTTCGAATGGGTTGAAAAGAGAACACCTAGGCGCATACTTGTTCAATTTCCTAGCCACAAGGGTGGAAAATCTAGGGGACAAGGTGATGTGTTCATCTATGGTGCAAGGAACTAAGTTGTGGTTAGGAGATTTACATGTAATGTTTAGGTAACTTAGTAGTAACTAGTTTAGTTCATTTTTAACCATGGTAATTAAGAGGGGTGTTAGGCATTAAGGGTAGTACTTAGGGCTTGTATTGTTGTACCTATTGTGTAGTCATGTATTTACATAGCTAAGTTTCTAATTTACTTTAGGTAATATATAATTTAGGTTAATTTACATGTAAATAATAAAAGTAAAGGCTTAAGTTTGGTGCATTGTTGTTTGTACATTAGCATTGTTTAGTTGTACTTACTAAAAATAAAATATATTTTTAAGGCTTGTGCATTATAGGGTTGTACCTTGTGCTTAAAAATAGGTACATTGAGGTTTATAATATAATTTATATAAGTATTAAGCTTGTATGCATTAAAGACTTGTAGATGTGCTTGAAAGACTTGTACATTAATATTTTGAAAATATATCATAAAATCATTAGGGCTTGTAACGGAAATTAAAGTATAGCTAGGTTCCGTGCTTTAATGACTTGTACTCTAGGTATAGAATTTTGTACTTAAGCATTTATGAAAAAGCGTAGTTATAATAAATTAGGGTTTCATGTAAACTCAAATAAATGGTTAACGTTTAACTTGAAAGTTTAATAATTGTACGTTAACGTAATAACATCTGATGACAAATTGAAAACCTTTATACTTGACGTAATAAGAATGTTTATTATGTATATGAGTTACGTCACATTAGTTAGTTGTTGTGATCAAATAAGTGGATATCGTTGCTTAAAAAAAATTTGGACGTAGAAAATGCATAAGTATTCTTTCGTTAGAATATTATATTAGTTTAATACGAGGTGAAATTTACCGGTGGTTACAGGCGGGACCCATGAAAAAGGACGTCCGGACCCACAAAAAATACACTTTTCAAATAAAATAGACGTCATTTTACGTGGGTTCCGCCGTCCTTTTGGTGTGCTTAACATGTGCCCCGGGGGCACATGTTAGAAAAACCCTTATAAGAAAGTAGTTTTTTTTACTGCAATTATCAGGATGATATTACGTATACTTATGCATAAATTTAAGCACGCCTTCCAATCACTATTCTAAAAATTATGTTGTCATTAAGTTAAGATGAGTAAAAAAGAAGACAATAATGTTTCATGAACATGTGTAAAATTAAAAGATGGTTGAATAATTTTTTTTTGAATTATTGTGAACAAATTAATATGTACGAATAGATACAAGACAATAAGTAGATGAAGGATCAAACCAACCACGAGGATTTATAGTGGTTCGGTCACGGAACTTTTCTTCGTCATATTCCACTCACCTAATTTCCCACTCGAGAGTTATTAAGCTAAATATCGAGTCATAACTAGCTAGGTAGTACCAACCTTTCTCTTAAAGTGCTTTGAGGCCTAAAACACCAACCTAACACACTTTAGTTTGGTGTATAATGGTGAATATGACTTTGGGGTATAGTAGTTGAATATGAGAATACAACAAGATTGCAAATACAAAACGCAAAAGACACTAATTTTACTTGTGTTCTTCCCTTGCTAGAGTTGATTACTTTGAATGAATTAAAACAAGATAATGATCAAAGTTTATTACAAATGAAAAGCTTTTAGTAATGCCTGAGATGTGTTTGCAAATGATGAGTAATGGTAGCAAAATAACTTGTTTAAAGAGGCAAACAAGAATTGTTCTCAGACCTATACGGATCCACGAATCCTTGGAGGATCCGTGGGTCTGAAGGTTTTAAATGACATATCTGTTTGCAATGTCTTTCAATTTTTGTTTGCATTGTTTCCATTAAAGATTTCTTAGAGAAGATTTAGGGGAAACCATGTTTGATGCTTTCCTAAATTGTTAAACACTCAAAGGTTAAAAATGGTTAATGAGTGATTTTATGCAAAAACATATATTATGCTTTCATCTTTTGTTTTGGATTTTTACAAGAGTAGTAAAAATTCAATGAAGGACTAGATTTAAATGACTTATCTAAATGAAAGATTCTAGCTACTTGTAAACTACATTTTAGAAAACATTTTGTTTATAATGGAAATAAATAAAATTGATATAAGTGTTTATAAAATGTTGCAAGAGTTTATAAATGATATGTATGTGATAAAACTATCTTTGCTCAATAAGCTAGTTTAATATCCATACCGTGAGTGATTTATGCAAAGGATAACTATTGTCCAAAACATGTATATGTAAACTTTTACTTAAGACGTTTTTATATTTGTCATTAACAAAACATAGAAAAATCGTTAACTTGAAATAACGTTTTTATGCGATTTTTTTATTAACAATCTCCCCATATTTGATGATGAGAAAACATAAACTAAAATAAACATAAAAGTAAAGTAGTAATGTTTTAGAGTTGAATTTTAACCTTTCTCCCTGCTGTTGTCGAAGCAAAAAAGAAAAGGTTTGTAGTAGAGAGATAAGTCGTTGAATATGGCTCCTCCTTGGTTTATGCTCCCTCTTGATGTGAATAAACAAATGAATAGAGTTATGATGACTAGCTACAAAGTGGGCTAGCGCAAAAGCAAGCATAACATATATAAAAAATAAGATAGATTCACAAACAACAAAAAAATAAACAAACACAATGATAAATGATCTAAAGATACAACTAAAATGAAATACCCATAGTTTAAAACTTTAAATACCCTTAAAAAATGTAATACAACCAAATCTAAAGAAAAAAAATGAAGGGTTGTCTTTGCGGACGAAAGCGGTTAGGTTGGTGATATCGCGACGGATTCTCGTAAGCATGAACCGGACTTCCTCCTTGAAGTCCTGAAGCTCCTCGCGAGCATTGCGAGTGTTCTTGCAACACACGCACATGGAAGCATGAGCTTCACTCATAGGTGGAATGGGAGAAAACGGGAAGGAGGTTTGCAACTATATGGATGGTAGTGGTTCAAGGGAAGGAAAGGACAAATAAGAGTGTGATTATTGTGGGAAATTGTCTTGGTTTGATGATTCAAGGTTAATTTAGGTGGGTTTGTGTACATCATTCATTGTTTGGTGCTTCATGGCTTGTTGATGGAACTTTGGGAGCCTTGATGATCCATTTGTGAAAGAGTTGGTTGAGGATGTAGTAGGGGAAGATGCTTGTGTGAGGATGAAGATACATGATTTTATAAAGGAAATGAGGAGAATTATTTTGTTCAATGGGTTGTAGCATGAATGCATGAGAATATGGGAGAAGATTTGGTGGGAAGAAGTCATTATTTTTACTCAAGAGTTTTAAGTGTGTGCTGCATAAGTATTTAGGAGGTTATTTGGTTGAGGACATTAAATGAAAGCAAGTGATGCAGAATTTCCAACCAAGATTTAATATTTATAATTCTCGTCTACCTAAGGTCTACCTAATGCATTAACGAGTGTTGGGTTTTAGGTTCCTTGGATTTGATGAGACAAAATAAATACAAGAATGAAACATCAAGGGCTTAAAGTGACAAAGAAGAAATCTACAAAAAGATGGAAGGACTTGCTTGCAAAAGAAGATTTATTATTTAGTCCTTCGTAGTATTTTGTAAACCCTAATCCTCTAGTATATAAAGAGGACACGGGGTGTAGGTTTTGTATATAAGTCTTCCATAATGTAGTCTAAAGGTGTGTGTATGTGTAACCTATACGTGTTTCTATAAACGTCTAGGGTTAGAGTTTGTTTAGTTTAGCCTCAAGGATCTTTGATCCCTGTTACAAGTTAAGTGTAACCGTATTATTCTGATCATATAATATTTGAGGCTTGGAGTGATTATAATGAAAAACCTTGTGTCAATAACTTTGATTTGTTTTATTCCGTTGCGTATCATGTTTATTGTCATTGTTATTGTTAACCCTAGAGGCTCAAAACGATCTCAAGGAGTAATATCAAACTCCACAATTGGTATCAGAGCTTGGGGAGCTCGTTACCTAGGGATTCACAAGGTTTTATTGGTCGAAGAATGGCGAAAAGAAGAAAAATTCGTGAATTTTTTCGTATATGTTTCTATGACCTTTGTTTTGTAACGATCATAACTTTTTCGTTAACCGTTGGATCGTGACGAAAATTTCGATGGACGTTCTCTATATATTCATCTAACTTTTCACCGAAGGATTTTCGATCTGAGCTCCTAGTAAAAGTTATTCGTTGTCGAAGTTGGTCAAGGGTTTTCGAAACTGGTTTAATAATTCAATTTTGGGTTTTCATGCATATTCAACTTCTTGAATTTGTGTTACTTGTTCTAATTCTTGATGGAGGTTGTTTATACATTGTGTGGTGTTTATGATTCATGGTTAGAAGCGACTTTCCTAGTGTTTTACGAAACCACTTCTAGTGTTTTCGAAACCACCGATAGTGTATTCTTGAAACCACCGATAGTGTATTCTCGAAACCATCGATAGTGTTTTTACGAAACCACTTCTAGTGTTTTCGAAACCACTTCTAGTGTTTTTTCGAAACCACTTCTAGTGTTTTTCGAAACCACTTCTAGTGTTTTTCTGAAACCACTCCTATTGTTTTCTCGAAACCACTGCTAGTGTTATCTCAATTCCACTGCTGGTGTTTCTTGCGTTATTCGTTTCTACAAATGAGGTTTTGGAATTGATGGGAAGCTGTACATGTTTTTGGTACTGAGATTTTTGGTGACACACACATGGGATTTTGGTTCACACACACAAGTAGTGTTCAATTACCTGATACCTAATTGCAGATTAAGCATCAAATAGTAGCTTTTATGGCCTTCATAGATGTCCGCAGACGACTTCTTTTTCACTTCATTCGTATGAAACTTGTGTTGCTGTTCCCTTTTATACGACGGTCCTTCATTTTTAGTCCTCTCTTTGATGAGAACTCCTTCTATGTATTCCCTATCATAAACTACGATACTATTATTATCTGTCTCATTTTCTCCTTCATCGAGGTTTGAGACAATAGGTCGATGTCGTCAGCGGATAATTCCCTATTAGAATCCTCAATACTACAATCTTCTTCCAATGATACTCTCTTGCTCGATATTCGACCGAAATCTTTGAAGAATCCTTGGAAGGAAATCTTTTCGAGATAGACTACGACCTATACTTCGTTTCTTGAATCTCTCGGACCTAGAGGAAGAATTGGGAGAGCAGAACTTTCTTTTGCGGATCTTCTTGAAGATCGTGCCTACTCTGCGCAGGATAGAATGTGCCTTGTCCATCCTTAAGGCCCTTGGTCCACATCCCAAAATAATAACTACCATCTGCAAACCTATAAACACCGACCTTGCCTACACCCATTTAACCAATAACCATCAAACAGATCGCCATTCGACCATTTCATCACACCTCTACCACACATCGATCCAGTTTCCAATTTCCAATATACATGTTACCATTACACCAAGCATATTTACCATTACCTTCATGCACTCCTCTTCCAACAACCATCATAAATATCGAATTGCTATACTCTTTTCTTCCAAGACCATGTTGATTGTTAAACCTCCATGAGCCTTTGTATGTAGACCCGTCTGGTTTTGTCAACGTGCCAAAACCATCAAGGTAGCCCCAGAAAAATCACCCTCATAACTTGCTCCGGATGACCAAGTGATCCGTCCAACCCCGTCATTTTCCTTCTTCCCAATCGCCTCGTGACCGTACCATCGACCATGTGTATTTACCTCTGCCATTGGGAATCCTTCCTTGACATCACCAAAGTACACACCTCCATTTAGAACAATCTCCATAGCCATCCTAAAACCAACAAATTAGTACACACAGGAGCGCATCGTCAGATTATATAAATACAATTTGCAGAAAAGACAAAATGAGGAAAAAATAATCAAACTTAAAAACAGATAGAAGTTTGAAGTGGTACCTGCAATTTCTCTTTGCGCCCAATCAATAGTAAACGGTATGGAAATCCTGAAAATTAAATGTCAGACATGTACATATATAGGCGGGAGTCAAATTAAAATACACTGCATGTATAATTTTTAAGGTAAAGCAATGCTATAAAATTGATAGTCGAACAATAAGTTGCGACGTTGGAAGAAACGTTTCAGATATATCTACAGAGATTTTCTTATTTACTCATCATACACCTAACTTTATTTATAGGAAGTTCTTTTGTGGAACTTTGTCAACCAAGACAAGATAACATCTATTCCATGCAGTAGTAAATAGCTAATATACAGGCAAAGATATATGGCTCTGTTTCAGAAGATTACAACTTGTGATATACTAATAATAAAGGCCAGAAGATGAATATATAACGTACTTTGACTTTATTCTTCCAGCTGCTAAACTTCTCCATGCAGATTGAATAGACAAGTTGGATTAGATATCCACGTCTGCACAAGTAAACAATAGATTTGCTAATCGCGTATCAGTTCTTTAAGACCTCTTTTCATCAATATAAAAGTGCAACACCTGTTACAAAGAAAATCGTATCTGACATCTCAATTACGAATTTTTTATGAACTCCAATGAAAAGCTGTCTACAATTCGCAAAAAATATTAAAAACGTGCAAAGAGATACACCTGAAAATAAAACCATCCGTATTTTTTATTCAGCTACCTTTCTTTTACAATATCTTAACCTCTGACTTTTGCATACGATGAAGACAGTAGTTGAATATTGATATGTTATCTTAATTGTTCATCTGGAATAAAATAAAATCTGAAAGACAATTTATTAGTTTTTTTAAAAGAAAAAGTAACATGTGCCACCCTCAACAATACCGCCAAAAATCTTAGGTGTCGAAAAGCAACTTTTTTTTTTTAAACAGGATAAGAACATAGCAACTCCAATCAAAACACTTTTAAAGACATAGCAAATAGAAGTGTATACGCCAACCGGACTATATTATTAGTATAATCTATTAGTTCATCATGAGGTAGATATTTGAACATTTTAAGGAATATATAATTTGAGACAGAGCTAGCCTAGTACTTATCATTTTCGTGTTCATTACCATACAAGAAACATTCCTATGACGAAACTGCAATAAAATATAGGCCAGCGACTGAGTTCAATCATTCGACAGCCCACCTTTTAGTAGTTCTTCTGTACTTTGAGCAATAACAGAATTCATTTACACATAATAATTTGATGCATTTTTTGCCTAAATTTTCCAATTATCTTATAAACATGGTTATAATAAAGTATTCATTGTAAAACAATAATTTTAACGAGGGAAAATGGCCTAACTATAAGGTACTCAATTTTAATTTTTCTCACGTAAAGGTATCCGCAATGAAAATCAGTGCAAATTAAGGTTTTTTTGACTTTTCAATAGAACTTAACGATCATAATTTAGCTAAAATTGTTTATTGATGTAATATATCATCATATTTAGTCGGAGAAAACCTTAATTTGCACAAGTTTTCAGCTCCGATACCTTTAATTAGGAAAAAAAAAACAGTATGCCTAAAGTTAACTTAGGCTAGTGCCCTTCTGATGATCATAATCGACGCTAATATTGTTGAAACTTACTGACATACTAAAATTAGCCCACACGACATATATAACAAGAAGACCAAAACACCAAATCTCACCAATTCAACCGCAATTTAATGAAATGAAAACAAACATATACATTACTACACACCTAAAAAACTCATAAACCATAATACTCCAAAATCTCCCACTCAAACAATGATTTTGACGAACCTAGTGCCAGATACATAACTACACCAAATTATATTCCTCATTGGTACATAACCGAAGCTAATTTCGTTAATTAGAACCATATGCTTCACTAATAGATGATTCACATACATACATTAGAACGGATAATATTAAAGTTCCTTTCAATGCCAATTTCGTCAAAACTACATGTTTCACTAATTAATATTAGGAAGAACAAGAAGAGCTAAACAGCTAGTATCACAAACTCTACCGCAATTCAATCTTATAAAATGTAAACAAAAGCGCCAATACATTATCATACTTACATAACACATATAACAAAACTACTTCAAAATATCTTCCTTATCGAGCTATCGCCACATAAACAGAACCTAATTTCGTTAAAAAAATGTAAACAAGCATATACACACTACTACAAAACTAAAAACTAACACATTATAATTACACTAAATAATCATCAATTCAAACTAATACACTATCATTCTAACTAACCTAATGCAAAATATCTTCCTTTTCGAGTTATCGCCACATAACCTAATTTTGTCAAAACTAAAAAATTAACTAACATTACAAGAAACAAAAAACACTAAATTCACAAACAAAATGCAAAATAACCTTCCGTAAAAACATAACAACGAAACTGAACAACTAACCTGCTAAATAAGCTAAAAAATATCGTTATTGACCGTTAAAAAAACGTCTGGTTGATCGGAATTTGCAACTGAAAAAAATATATGCCGTTAGGAAGTTACAGTGTGTGTGTGTGAAAATAACAGAATTATGGTTTGTTTAAAAATAATGTGGAACACGTTGCACGCATTCGTGGTAAATAATGACCGTTGGATTAAAGAGTGAATATTGTTTTGGAACACGTTGCACGCATGCTAAATAGTGGTTTTACAGGATGACCGTTGGATTAAAGAGTAGTTTTTATAATGACCGTTGGATTTAAGATCGACGGTTGGGGTTGGGATTCTGTTTTAGTGGGGAATAATTAGGGGGGAATGCGTAGCAAGTGTGGTAAATGTGTCGGAAATGATGACCGTTGGATTGGAGATTGACGGCGTGTGTGTGTTTAGGGGTGAATATTGCTTTAGTGGGGAATATATAAAGTTTGGTAGTAGGCCTTTGAATAGAAATTAGAAAAAGGGTACTCCTATGCATGCACCCCATAGGTAGGGGTGCTGCATATTTTGAGATTTTTTGTGTCTTAATGATTGGTATTAATTATTGGGGTCTCGATTTCCGTGCTAAAATATACAACCACAACATCACCTGGGGTGATTTTTTACAAGTTTTTGTTTTACAAGTTTATATCAATGTTTTAAAAACCGGTTTTTTTATCGACCCGGTTAAGTCGCGGTTCACGGTCACGGTTCAACCGGTTGAACCGCGGGTCGAACCGGTTCTACATATATATATTTTTCCTATATTTAATAAGTAGTATTGCATAATCTAATAATTTATCCGTTTTATTCATACATTCGATTAAACCCAAAGAAAATTAAGACTATATCAAAAATTTTGCTTTTTAAGTCTACATCTATAAAAATATAGCCAAAATTTTCGAGGTGATTCTAAATTATAAAATGGTTTATTGTAAAACTATATTAATTAGTGATTATAAGATTATATATAACTATAATTTACTATTTTACAAAATTTTAACAAACATTAGTTATCATCGTTTTAACTTTTCAATTAAACCTAGAAAAGTTAATAGAAAAAATCATTTGTTAATTTTTTGGAAAAAAAATTAAAAAAAAAAAAAAAAAAATTGATAAAAGTCATGACCCGGCGGTTTATCAAACCGGGTCAATCCGGGTCAACGAAAAACCGGCGGTTCAATCCGGTTCTCAACCATACAAAAACCCGGTCCTATCCGGCCCGGTCTCCGAACCGGTTCCCGGTTCAACCGGTTGAACCGGCCGGGTCAACCCGGGTTTTAAAACATTGGTTTATATTACAAGTTTTTTTATAAGTTTTTTTTACAACTTCTTTTACAAGTGTTTTTTACAAAGTTTTATATCTTTTTTTAGAGCTAGTTTTTATAACTTTCAGTTTTAGAACTAGTTTTTATAACTTTTTTTACAAGTTTTATAACTTTCAGTTTTAGAACTTTAAAAAAAAAACGTAGTCCGAAATTTTTTGAGGCTCAGTTCGAAGGTTGCAAAAGTGAGATTTTATCTCACTTTGCCGTCCATTCGGTTTTCATCATCGCCTCGGAAAATTTTTAGGCTAAAACCCGAAGGTTGCAAAGTGAGATTTGATCTCACTTTACCGTCCATTCGGTTTTTATCATCATCGCATCGGAAAATTTTTAGTCAATACTGCACAAAGTCACCAGTTCACAGGAACTGCACAAAACTGCACAAGTCTCACAAAACTGCATAAGTCTCACAAAACTGCACAAGCCTCACAACTGCACAAGCCACACAACTGTACAAGTCTCAAACTGCACAAGCACAAGACTCACCATTTCACAGGTTTCACAAGTTACACATTTTCAACATGAATGTGGTAAGTAGGATTCCAAAACTGCAAAAGTTCACAAGAATGTACTAAGATTCTCAAAAGCAAAGTTCACAAGAATGTACTAAGATTCTCAAAGGCAAAGCCTACACAAGCACCCCATATAATCCCAGGCGAAAGCAGCAACACCAACAACAGCAACAAGTGGTCCACTTCCCAAACAAGAAGAAACCAACAACAGCAACAAGTGGTCGAGAACAACAAGAAGAAACCAACAACCAACAACAATCAACCAACAACAGCAACCAACAACCAACAACAATAAACCAACAATAGCAACAAGTGGTCAAGAACAACAACAAACAACAACAAGCAACAACTGCACAAGCAACATCATCACAGTCCGCCATGTCTAGTTCACCATTTAACACACAAGAGGTAAACTTATCGAATAGGCTCAGATTATTAGCTTTTAGCTCATGTTGGTTGCAAATTCGGTTTGCCATGCCAAAACTCTTTAAGTTTAAAAAAAAAAAAAAAAAATCATCATTGCCTTTTTAGCTCAAGTTAATTTCATTAAAGTTGCAAAGTGACCTTGAATGGTCACTTTACCATCGATAATGAAATGTTTTATACCAAAACACTAAGTTTTTTTCATTAAAGTTGCAAAGTGAATTAAAAATTATCACTTTACCATCCAGTAATGAATCTGCATTACCATGGCTTGGATTAAATGGGGTGCTTGCGTAGGCTTTGCCCACAAAAGGGTCCTCCTATGCAAACCTGCAAAACAAACATACAAAAGTTTCAGATCTAAAAAACTTTTAGATCTAAAAAAGTTTTAGATCTAAAAACTTTAAGAACGAAACATTTTTTTTAAAGAAAATCAAACAAAGTAAACGTTTTTTTTTACAAACACAATATCATCACCATATTCAAGATCTAACAAGTATAATACTTGTTAGATCTAAAATGTTTGAAGAAAATCAAACAAAGTAAACCTTTTTTTTACAAACCTCATAATATTTTCAACAACAGATTACTTTGAAGCATCTAAAAAAAGTTTTAGATCTAAAAACATTAACAACGAAACATATACCACAACTGCACAACCACCACAACATCACCACTACCACCACAGCATCACCACAAACACAATATCATCACCATATTCAAGATCTAACAAGTATAATACTTGTTAGATCTAAAATGTTTTAAGAAAATCAAACAAAGTAAATTTTTTTTTAACAAACCTCATAATATTTTCAACAACAGATTACTTTGAAGCATCTAAAAAAAGTTTTAGATCTAAAAACATTAACAACGAAACATATACCACAACTGCACAACAACCACAACATCACCACTACCACCACAGCATCACCACAAACACAATATCATCACCATATTCAAGATCTAACAAGTATAATACTTGTTAGATCTAAAATGTTTTAAGAAAATCAAACAAAGTAAACCTTTTTTTTTTAACAAACCTCATAATATTTTCAACAACAGATTACTTTGAAGCATCTAAAAAAAGTTTTAGATCTAAAAACATTAACAACGAAACATATACCACAACTGCACAACCACCACAACATCACCACTACCACCACAACATCACCACAAACACAATATCATCACAATATTCAAGATCTAACAAATATAATACTTGTCAGATCTAAAATGTTTTAAGAAAATCAAACAAAGTAAACATTTTTTTTTAACAAACATCATAATTTTTTCAACAACAGATTACTTTGAAGCATCTAAAAAAAGTTTTAGATCTAAAAACATTAACAACGAAACATATACCACAACTGCACAACCACCACAACATCACCACTACCACCACATCATCACCACAAACACAATATCATCACCATATTCAAGATCTAACAAGTATAATACTTGTTAGATCTAAAATGTTTTAAGAAAATCAAACAAAGTAAACATTTTTTTAACAAACCTCATAATTTTTTCAACAACAGATTACTTTGAAGCATTTAAAAAAAGTTTTAGATCTAAAAACATTAACAACGAAACATATACCACAACTGCACAACCACCACAACATCACCACAACCACCACAGCATCACCACAAACACAATATCATCACCATATTCAAGATCTAACAAGTATAATACTTGTTAGATCAAAATTTTAGATCTAAAATTTTAAAATAGAGAGAGAGTGGTTTTGCAGAAGTGAGAGAGAGAGAGAGAGAGAGAGAGAGAGAGTGGTTTGCCAGAAGTGAGAGAGAGAGAGAGAGCGAATATCAACTGCACAAAGACAGAAAAACCATGTGCTGGATACACGGTATCAAAAGAAAACGCGTAAACACAACGAGAACCACACACGTCTCACCACAGCAAAACACACATACACACCTCTTTTTATTTAGACTAAAATACACCGTTGGTCCCTAAACTTGTAGTGGAGGATCGCGATGGGATCTAAACTGGCATAATCATCGCCACGGGTCCAAACAATGGCGATTAAATGCCGAATGGTCCTCGACCACTAACACCTATGTCAACGACTCTTTTCTGTTAGTTTCACGAGGGTAATATAGTCCAATCACATTTATAACTCAACCTAGTTAATTCTAACCCAAGAACTATTCCACCAAAACAAAAAAAGTGATATTCTTTGAACAAATAATATCAGTGTTCCTGAGTCCTCACCACTTAAGTATGACTTCATAAAAGTCAACTTGTAAAGAAAGTAATAGCTCACAGAAATTTACCCAGGATTAACAAACAAATTTATACATTATCAACTACTTAGCTAGTTGACTTATAACGATAAACTATATACGATGTTTGATTAAACCGGAACATAAGCGATACTACGGAGTCATTGTGCGATACATGTTAATTTCTTGATTCGTTACAAAATATAGAAGATGAATTTGGGCCCAACTTCAAAACGTTCAATCATTGAATCTTCAAATGATCTACAGATGAGATTGATATCCGAAAACTGTTGAACCGACAAAACTGTTAGGCCTAAGTTGATGATCTGCGCCACCTTATGCTGCTAAAACAAGTATACAAATTACAAACATATAAGTTATGAGCTGTAGTGTTCTGAGTTAATGGAATTTAACACATGACATGGTATTCATCATCAAACATCACCTAGGGTCGCCTTTGGGCGAAGAGTGCTAGGACGCAGCTTTGTAATCTTTTCTTTGCTCGAAAGGTGTCTTAACACCGCTTGAAACATCTGCAGAAGACCACCAACCTTCACCTTCCCTCCAAGTCAAACCTGCAAGTTCTCAACATCAAACCACGCAAACTCAACCATTTTGGCCTTCCCTTCCGTCTAAACCTCGCTTAAATTCTTGAACAACTTGTCTCCCTTTTTTCGGGCAAAACCTCCTCTTCATCAACCATCTTTCCTTTTCCATTTCCTTTAATTTTGTCCCTTTTTAGCTACAACCCCTTCTTCGTCCTTGATTACTACCCTCATTTCACTCTTGGTGTCCTAGTTCCACTCCCTGCATTTTTTCTTATCGATCCCCGCCATTGACTTGTAGTCCTAAAGGTGTTTGACTAAGCATCCTAAAGTTAGCATCCCGCTCTACCCAACCCACAACTTCAAACCGATGTTTTTAAGTAAAATTGTGCTAACTTTTGGGGCTTGTGGGCTATGAAGATATCAAGCGAGTCATTTGTTTCACCATTCCAAACAAGGTATGAACATCAACATCAAGATGAATCAAATGCAAACCATTTTCTAGGGATTGTTTAGGATCACAAAAACAACGCCCATTTTTGTTCATTAATCTCGATAACACATTATCAAGGCTTGAACTAAATATGTCCCTATCATCGGTAAAGGCACAGATTAATTAATGAACCTCGTTCATACCGAGTGGGCTATAATCAAAACCTCATTATAGTGGATTCGAACAGACCTCACCTTCTTCTTCTTCCTTGACATCCTTAAACGTGAGACGAATATGCTTCATCCTTCATTCTTAGTTTTTGTTTTTTAACAATGGGTTTGACTAGATGTGTGTTTGATGACGTGAGTGTGGATGTATGTTAGGTTTCGTTTAATTGGGTTTTGTTAAATGGGTCGGTTATTATGATAGTGTTTATGGTTTCGGATCTTGTTAGTTGGGTTCTTTTGGTGATTCCAAACACATTAATTGTGTATATGCGTATCAAGGAAGGCAAAAGGCCAAGTTGCGGTACTAGGTTTATAATGTCACAATTGGTCCCTCAATTTGGCGATCGACCGTTTTTGCACTTAAAATTCCAGCGTATTTTTGTCACACAAACTTGACTTTTATGTGTTTACTAACTTCACAATTAGTCCACGAATTTGGAGCGTCCATTGTTTTTGCTATTTATTGGTTAATACACTATATCATTTGCATACCAACAATCACAAGAAACAACCTCCCAATGGTGACTTCCCACTACTTGAAGAACTCGCCAAATCTTGAACTCCGACTACATGTTTGACTCGATTTCTCTTTTATCGAGAGAAAGCGATAAGGACATCAAAATTGCTAAAGGACTCCAAAACACTTTGATCGACTTGATTCGGGTATGAAGGAAACCCAACAATACATCTCGAGATCGAAGGCTTTCGAACTACGGTGATGAACTACAAGGTTATCGAGGATCTTCGCAATGGCAAAAGGCTAATGTGTTGAAGGCGTTGGAGATACGGAGGATGATCATCGACACACTCACGGTGTGTGACATGAACAACTTCCTTGATCATCTTAGGAAGTGTTGAGAAGGAAATGCTATGGTTATGTTTTCCTTTTTTTTGGAAAATATGTCTTGAATATTTATGTTCTCTTGTTTTAATATGAAGTTAATGAATCTATATGTTATGTTCTCTTGTTTTAATTCGTTAATTATGTTGTTAATTGTTGTATTCGCTCTAAGAGAGTTGTAATATGGTTTTGATTGTATTGGGTGTTGGTGGAACTATGGTCCTTGGTCAAACAGATTTAGAGTGTAGGGGACACGGGTTTTAGTCCCTATCCAGTCTTGCATTAACTTATAGCAAGCACTTTATTCTCACATTTTACCACAAATTTGAATTCAAATACATAAACCCAACCCTTTCGGAGAAATTGAGTCAAAATGGGTAAATCTAGAGCTCGTAAGCATTAAATGCTCCAATTGTCAAACTGTTGGACATAATAAGTCTAGATGTCACAAGGATCAGGTACCAAAACCAACAAAGGAAAGTATGGTTCGAGGTAGAAAAAGGCATTGTGATGGCAGAAGGCAACATGTATTCATTTAATTGTCATTTGTATAACGATTGTTCTAGTGTGTTTACATTCTAGTTGATGTACAAATGTATTACATTTGAAGTGGATGGATGAAGAGGATATAAGAAAGACTATGGAACAAGATTTTTATGATGCTCTTTACGAGCAAGAAGAAGAACACACAAATTTGGAGGAAAATGAAGAAGCGATCAGGTTGGATGAAGAAGCATTCCAGTTTTTGGAAGAGGAGAGAATGTACAAAAGAATTGAAGAGGAATGGGAGAGGAAAAATTGGCTTCAAGATGCAGAGTATGAGGCGACTTACTATGGAGTGTCTGTGGAAGAGTTATATCCAAGACATCCATATGTCTTGGATAAAATTCACGCTCTGAAAGTAACAAATTCCACAGCTTTTCTAAGGTCAGAGGCTTCTACTCTTCTAGCCATTTTGTAATATCGACAATATTATGTTTCAACATGTTTTTGTTTTTGTTGACTTTATAAGTTGACTAGCTTGTAAGAATTTATGTTGTCTTTACTCCTTATCTACTTGTTCAACAACCACAACTCCCATCTACTTATATAACACATCTTAAGTCGAGAATTGTTTATCATGCCACCATATTATCACCATGGATGTAGAAAATGGTTGTCAAATTGTATGCATTGATGTTGGCTTCAAAGGGAAAACAGGTGGATTGACCTTTTTGCAAGGCGTCCACCTTATAGAGCTTTCATGTGGTATGTTTGTCCGGTGTGCCTTGAGATAAGGGGAAACACATCTTATATTGGTAGAGATGGTGTTACAAGAGAAAACACAACCACAGGAGATAGTGGTGGATATGTGATGGGTCTACATATTTCTGCACCTACTAGTGTTGGTGCATCCTTGGCGGTGATGAAGAACAAAGTGAACCACCTACAATCGAAATAGCAAGTGGAGTTCGCCAAGCCAAACACCACGTGAAGCACCGCAACCGAAAGAGCAAATGGATCACCTACTAGTCATTTATCGCAGTGAATTCCTAGCAAGAAATGTTATGTTGTCTTTCCTAAATGTAGCTTTAAGCGATATGTGTGTTCTTTTCTTATAATAATTGAATTTTGGTTACAATTTGAATTTGTTGACTTTATAAGTCAAACAAGCGAGATTTTAAAACTAACAATTCGGTTTCGTATCCTCTAATAATTTGGTTTATGTTGACCTTATAAGTCAAAATGGGTTTTCCCAAGCACCCACCTAAACCGGATATGCAAGCGCAAACTACAAAAGAAAACAACATTTCCAAAATATACCTACACCACCACCTAATTACACCATATGAAGCAAAACATACATGTTAACAAGTATCGTTTTCAAGAACCATCATCGAGCAAAACTATACATCTTCATTACATCAACAACTAAAAATAACAGTGAACTTCTTGATGGGAGGCTTGTTATTCATGGGGGAGACTTGAGGTCCTTAGGGGAGGTACATACCACTCATTCCTATTTGTGCCGAGCATCCCACACCGCTACAAGACCAAGTACAACTTTGGGAGCGAAGCCTTGGGCCTTGGAAGCTTGGGAAGTGGAACCTTTGAATTAGTGGTCTTAGAGACATGTTCCCACTCATCATCGGATGTGTCGAAATAATGATGACATCAACTTCATTTCCCTTCACGTTAGTATCTGGAAAGATAGACAAAACAGATATAATCAGAGTTGACCCATTACAACTTTCTTAGCTTGTAAACATTCACTCTAAAGTCTGACCTTTCTGAGACTCCTTATTCCCATATTTTTCCCACAAGTCTTCAAGTATCACATCAGCAATGTCATCTCCTATATCCCACTTATTCCCATAAGTAGCCATGGCATAGTCAACCATATCGGCAGATACCTTTAGCTTGCTATAATCCCTCTTTTTGACAGATTCTGAAACCGCTCGGATTTCTGTCAAATAAATAGGAGTAATTTATGCTCCTCCCTTAAAATGGGAATAACACAAATACAAAAAAAACCCGACTAACCTTTCATCACTTGAGCTTCTTTCGCAAATCTGCATAAATCATCAAACATTTCATCAGACATTTCATCGCTTTTAACCAAGTATTCCGTATTTTCCTTCACATATTTTACCATCTCATCGATTACATCCGTACAAGTAAGCTCCTTGTCTGCCATTGTTAAAGTGTGTGCGAGGGTTGTGTGAAGAAGGCGGGAAACAATCAAGATGGTATATGGTAAACCGTATCTCATAATTAACTAGGTTGAGTTATAAATGTGATTGGACTATATTACCCTCGTGAAACTAACAGAAAAGAGTCGTTGACATAGGTGTTAGTGGTCAAGGGACCATTCTGGTATTTAATCGCTACTGTTTGGACCCGTGGCGATGATTATGCCCGGTTTCGTCCCATCGCGATCCTCCACTACAAGTTTAGGGACCAACGGTGTATTTTAGTCTTTTATTTATAACAAAAAAAACGTTTTTTTAAGTATTTATATAAAAAGTAAATAAAAAGTTTTTTTAAAAGTATTTATAAGAAAATGTATTTATAAAAAAAGTTAATAAAAGTATTTTTAAAATATTTATAAAACATGTATTTATAAAAAAAGTTAATAAAAAGTATTTATAATTGTTTGTAAAAAAATGTATTTATAAAAAAGTTAATAAAAGTATTTATAAAAGTTTGTAAAAACATGTATTTATAAAAAAAAAAGTTAATAAAAAGTATTTATAATTGTTTGTAAAAAAATGTATTTATAAAAAAAGTTAATAAAAAGTATTTATAAAAGTTTGTAAAAAATTTGTATTCATAAAAGTATTTTTAAAAGTTTGTAAAAAATTTTGTACAAGGTTGTATTTTTTATCAAAGTTTTTAAAAACTTTTTTATTTTTTAGGTGTTCGGTACTGAAGTTGCTTTAACTGATTGGGTGCGATCTACTGCTGAATCGATTGGTTTTCTTATTGTTAAAGGAAAAAGTAAAACAGATAGGGGCTATAAGTACTCTATCGAATTTTTGTGTTCTAGACATGGGACGTCTGTACGTGAAGGTTTAGAAGATGAACTTGAACGGCATACTAGTACCGCTAAAATTAATTGCCCATTCAGATTACTAGCGAAATTTATAAAAGGTCGAAATGGTTGGATCTTGAGGGTCAAGTGTCCAAGGCATAATCATAACTTTGTAGACTCGTTCCATGGTTTGAAGGTCCAGCACCAGCATTCTTGGATGACTATGCGAAGCAGGCGTGGTATTACTCTGACTCTTAACCGTCCTATTGTATGTATATCCAATTCACAACTGTTATGTGTCTTTCACGAGAGGTGGTCCCAATTCAAAGACAAATATTGTCCCGTTGTGATTCTTCGTGTGGGGAAGACCAGTCGCTTCACTTCGTTCTTGCTCTTCTTGATGAAAACTCACCACTCCGTATAATCACCCGAATGGAGATTTTTAGAAATGTCGTGGCGCGACATGGGAACATATGTTTACTCAACGACACGGGATGTTTAGACGACGCGTAAAACGATTATTGATTTATATTGTAAATGACAAAACATGTATAGGCGATTCTCGATTTATATTGTAAATGACAAAACATGTATAGACGATTCTTGATTTATAGTAAACGACTCGTCATCTTTTATTCTGATTTACGCTCCTGCTCCGGTTCTTCCTCATCTTTTGTTACGAGAATCGGATGACATTCGATGGAGGGACATTCATTGTGTCAACAACACACCCGCTTTCGTGTTGAGAGTCCAGATTATGTGCCTTCTTCTCCATCTTATGTGCCTCCTCTCCGGCTATATCTCCATTGCAGATGAGGACAATTTTATACATCGTCCTCCGGTTCTTCCTCATCTTTTGTTACAACCGTCTCGCGTTGGCACGAGCGAGATTGCCGGATTGAGGAGACGATTTGAGTTAGAGTTTCGTGTGGGACGGATGGCGGCATCATTGGGCGACTACGCCTCGGGCGTGATTGATCTTAGTTGCTAGTTATATTATGATTTTGTGAACCATGTATCAACTATTAATCTATAACAAGATTGGTTATTTATGTATTCAAGCTTCTAATTTTGTGAACCATGATATTCCGATTTATGTTGTTAATAATTATACAAATTCTTTTGGCGGATGGAACAAGAAAATCCTTTCTTGTGTCGTTGTCGACGTGGATTTATAATTGAAAGAACATTCCAACAGCCAAAAACTTGTGGTCTGAAGTATTATGCATGTCCTTTGTCAAAGGTAAATAATTAAATGTTTGCTTATTTACGTAAATATATCAATAACTTGTTTGTTTAGAATACATTTCATATAATTGTTTCATCATGTAACAGCCAGGGACTAAAGACTATGGGTGTCGATACTTCATGTGGAAGGAAATATTTCAACAAAAGTACTTTGGTCAAGCATCTTCTTTAACGCAGTGCTCAAACTGCGAAACTCAAGATAAAACGATCAACATGCTATTGGCTCAAAACAATTTGTTGAAGGCAAGAATAAAGACGTTGGAGGCATCACTGGAATTGGCAAGAAATCCAGTTGATCATGCATGTCAGTCGAGTGGAATACTCTATGAGCTTATAGATGACATTAATAATCTTCATGTGGAGTAGATTTCGTTGTAATATTAGTAACATTTGTTGTTGACTTGTTAAGATATAACTTTTCACATACACATCAAACCATAACACAAAGTAGCATATAGATGGAATTCTAGAGAGAAAGTTAGAGGTTTAGGGAACTTAGTGAGAGAAAGTGAAAGATATTATTATGAGCTCCAACTCTCTACCTTGGGAGGTAGAGAGTATTTATAGTCTTACATAAATCGCCACACATCGGGCATGGATGGATCGGGCATACAGGTGGGTAAAGACCGTCCGTCCTCCACGGTGTTACTTAACTAAATACTACTTAACTTAAAATAACTACGACTACGAGCTTTCTAACGATTACATATACTTGAGGTGACCGACTCTTTAATACACGGAATTTCTAATTCCTAACAATCTCCCCAAGGAGGTCACCTCAATCATGTACCAAAATTACATTGAATACAAATAGATATTACATTAACAATTGTTCTTGCATTCTTGATGTAGTCCTTTGCTCCTAAGCTCGTAGTCATTGATTCTTCACATTGCATGTTTGGTTACTTCAAGTGGAGGTCTTTTCTTGATCCACGTGATAATAATTTTGAGCCATCATTTGAGATCATCGACTATCAAAAATCTCGTGACATCCTTTGTGGTGTTGGTATTATGTGATGTTGTGACTTTAGGACCGACATGCTCACATTACGGATCATGATATCTTCTCATCGAGTAGCGGAAGCTTTTGTTGAATCATGATATTGGCGGCGTGGCGAAGCATGGAGTGAAAATATCGAGTCATTGATGCACTAATCATGATTTCTTTTGAGATGAATGTGTTAAGTGAGCATGCGGCTATGGATTGACCGCTTCATTACGATCATTTGCAAGCGTCGGGCGTACACGCATACAACGATTAGCAATAAATCGCACGAAAGTGTCTTTGATCACTTCGTTGAATTGAGGTACACGGCCCACGGTTCCCGTTGATCGATACAAATCTTGCTGTGATCGGTATAATTCGAAGAATTTCCTTGACGGGGTTTCGCGGTTGCTCTAGTTGTTCTCAAACCGGAGCGTCTCAAAGAAGACAACACGGAGTGAGTGAACCGGTAATTTTAAGTCCAGCGATTGATGAAAAGATATTTGAAAAACAATCGTGTATTGCTCAATAGAAATTGTTTTTGCAATACAACGAAGGTTTTATTGAAAATCAATTATCAATCATAAAACACCTTTTGATTTGAAATATGAGTACACGGTCGATGTGCTAAAGAAAAGAGTTGTTAAGCACAAAGACCGGTTTTCAAAGGTATCCGTCAATCCCAACTCGAACCGAGATTGATTCAAGAAATTGAATCGCCCCATTGTTTCATTCGGTTGTCACATGGTTGATCCATATAATAGATCTCACATGCCACCTACCGGGAGCTTGTTTGATGTTGGCTCGAAGGCTTTCCATCTTCATTGTGAATGTGTAAACACATCACTCGGATGTTCGCAATACCACAAGGATAATCGTGGGACTCAAGATATAATCTCTCTTTCCACATTGTGTGAAACAGAGAGTCTTCATTGAAAGTGTCCTAATGAGATTTATTGATGATCTCGTGGCTCTAGACTCAATTTGTGCATATTTGGATCTGTCTTGGGAGACTAGGGAGAGGTCTCCTTCTTCAATATCAACAATCTCTAAGAGAAAGTCGATAGATAATGTCGGTTCCCGTGAGAATGAAACAAGTCCTTTTAAGAGGAACTTGAGTGGTTTGGAAAGTTGAAGTGCGGTCGTCCTTTGGGTCCATGACGTCTTGTCTTCAATACCGATGTTACCATCGGTAGCATATGAATTGAACCGGTTTACGCCTAAGGTTGAATAAATGGAGGCTATTTGTTTTCACCCTATTCTCATTCAATTCTTTTAATTCTTCAACCCCTTGATTGCTTACGAGACTTCATAACTAGAACCTTGTTGGGTTTATTCCATTACTAGCTCGGTCTTAGTCCGCACTCTTCCCATATCTCATTTTCTCCTTTTATCATCATACCTAAGGACTTCTACACTAACTAGTGGATTGTCCTGGGTAGATCCCTCCGGTTACGGCGGATCATGGGAACCAATACCTAACCTTATCATCCTTATATCACCGTACATAAAGTAAAGTTGGTCGGTCTATTTGGTATTGTTCATACGCCATTGGATCCAATTGAAAACCATTTGAAAATCAATTCGGATACTTGTGATATATTATCAAAGCATTTTGTACTGAATTGTTTTGATATTTTAGAACGAGAACTCCCCTCAACATGTGCATCAAGTATTTGAAAATGTTTTGCACACGGAGGCAAGAGAAAGAATTAACTTCTTTGATTACCATTTTCTAAAGATATCAACATCACTTCCTTGATCAAATCAAGTAGATAAAGCATTTCGGGAAGGATGAGGTTTCCATAAATTTGCTCCCCTCAATATGTGCCTCGAGGTTTGAAAAGAGTTTTGCACATACTAGAGGAACACACATGAGATAAATGATCACGTTTCAAATCATAGGTTTAAGATAGATGCTCCCCTCAACATGTGCATGGAAAATTTGAAATCGTTTGTCACATGTGGGAAGGACAGCATGTACATCCTTATAAAACCATTTACCGAATTATCGGTTTAAATCCAATTTAAATCACACATTCTCCCCGATCACAATTATCAAATCATTTGAGATTTGTGATCTCTTATAGATTAAATTGATTTTGAAAGCTTTTAAGGAGAATTGTGACTTGATTATGAAAGCGTTTGAGCGATAAGGATCGGATTTTAAGACTTTAAACTCCATTGATAAAACATGCATGTACATCTTTTGAAAACAATTTAATGCCAAATAACTTTTTAATTTAATTGAAATCATTCTCCCCTCAATCAATGACATAGGTTGTTGATTGAGAGATAGAGATTTTGACAAATAAGTCGATGATTATCAAAAATAGAGATCGAGTTATTTTTCAAAGCATTTAGTTTTCAATGAGATAAATGTTTATAGAATCGAGCATGGAATTTTGAAAACATGATAAAACATGGCTCTGTTCTTTCTTTTAAAACCGGGTTATTGCACGAAAATGACAATAAACCATTTTTTCTCTTTCTCCCAAAATATATATATATATATATATATATATATATATATATATATATATATATATATATATATATTATTTATATATTTATTATATATATAATATATATATATTTTTAAAATTGAAACATCTAAAGTCCCGTATCATTCTTTGAATGACATCACAAAGACCGTAGATATTATCGAACCGAGAAAAAAATGACAAATTGACAATATTTTTGAAGATTTTTGAATTTTTGATTTTTATGGATTTTGAAAGTTTTATAATTTTCTATTTGATTTTTGAGAGTTTTATAATTTTGTATTTTGTTTTTCGAATAAATATTTACAAGAGATAGATGAAGATAGACCTTTACTCCTCGTCTTCCTCCACGAAGGCGTTTGAGAGTTTCGGTTGAAGGCTTTTCAAACCAAGGCGTGGAAGAATAAACTCAAACGTTCTCTTGGAAGAGCTTTGGTGAAGATGTCCGCTAAGCGATATTCGGACCTCACAAAATATAGTTCCACCACACCTTTTTCCACTTGTTCCCGATGAAATGATGTCGAATGTCGATATGCTTTGCTCTTGAGTGTTGAGCGTTGTTGCATGAGAGAGCAATAGCACTTTATTATCACGATGCGGAGAGGATTTTGTTGAATTCAAAGCCATAGTCGGATAATTGAGATCTCATCCATAAGATTTGAGCACAACAAGATGACATGGCTATGTATTCAACCTCTGTAGAGGAAATAAAAGTACTCATTTGCTTCTTTGAAGACCGACTCACAAGCTTATCACCCAAAAGCGAGCACCTCGGATGTACTTGACGTGTATCTTGACAACTGCATGATCGGCATCGCATAGGCCGTTAGTGACATACCGGTGTCCTTGGTACCATAGTCCCATATTGATGGTTCCTTGGAATACCGAAGACCCGTTTAAGCGCTTCAAGGTGCTTTTAGTAGGCTTAGCACGGTATCTAGCACACATGCAAACAATGAACAAGATGTCGGTCTACTAGCGTGAGATACATCGGGATCCAATCATACTACGATATTTCGTTTGGTCAATCATGATCCACGAGTGGTCCTCATCTAGTTTGGTTCGATCAATCATGGGGGTGTCAGCGGTCACTTGAATCAAATCCAAATTTCTTTAAGATCTCATTGCATATTTAGATTGATTTATGAAAATGCCTCCGGGACTTTGTGAAATTTGTAATCCCAAGAAAAATGACATTTGTCCCATCATTGACATTTGAAATTTTGAACTCATTTCATTAGAAAACGATCACATTCCATTGGGTGCATCGAGGCAAAAATAATATCATCAACATAAATTTGAACATGAGTTAAATGTTTGCACGACTTCACGGTGAACAATGTAGGATCAAGCTGCTCCTTTCTTTGAATCCGGTTGATAGAAGAAACTTTGATGATGTATCATACCATGCCCTTGGAGCTTGCTTTAAACCGTAAAGAGCCTTCTTGAGACGATAAGCGTGAGTAGGATGCTCTTGATTCACAAATCCTTGAGTTGGTGGCGTGAGCGACTTCTTTAAGATCTCCGTTCGAAATGCCGTCTTCACATCCATCGATATACTACCATGTTCTTACTAGCGGCATTAGCGGAAAGATTACGATTGCCTCGATTCGAGCAACAGGGAGCAAAAGATTCTTCAAAGTCTATACCCTCCTCTTGGCGATATCCTTTAGCAACTAATCGGGCCTTGTTCTTCAACACATCACCATGCTCATCAAGTTTTACTTTGAAGATCCATTTAAGGGCAATAATCATAGCACGATCTGGAGCGGTACTAACTCCCATACATCAAGTCGATCAAACTCATGAATTTCATCTTGCATGGCATTGAACCAACTTGTCTTCATTCATGGCGGTTTAACATCTTTTGGTTCGATCTTAGATAGTGCGGAGTTGAAGAAACACCATAAGGCATCGGTTGCAAGTTGTTTCGGGTTGATACAGAGACGGGAGGATTTCCAATGATGTTGTCTAATGGATGATCGTGAGTCCATTTTACGAGGTGTTCATGTGGCGGTTGTTGAGGCGGAGGTAGGCGAGTCGATGTCTCTGAAGAAGATGGTTCGATGATGATTCGGGAGTAGCAAATATGTTTTCAAATGGAGCATCTTCGGGAGTAGCAAAGGGATTAACTTCATCATTGATGCGAAACATTTCCATGATGTACATTTGAAGAATGATGATTTGTTGAAGAGGCGAAGGATCGGACGGTGCTTCTTGACTTAAAGATATTGAGGCGAAGGATTGACTTCATTCACGGGAATATGAGCATCCTCTGTTGTAGGGATCAACACCTCATTAGTAATTGAATCATACAGTTCATCAAACATAGGATCAAACAATTTCTTTACATCATCTTGGATGGAGGTACATATGGAGTTTCTTGAGAAGAGTTTGGAACAAGAGATGAACCAATGGGATTGTCTTGAAGTGCGGGTCTGGTGGAGTGTCCGGAGCCATTTGACCGGTCGACTCATCAAGCGTAACGTGAATTGTTTCCATGATATTTCGGGTTCTTTTGTTGTAGATTCGGTATCCCTTTTTGTTTGGTGCGTATCCTACAAATACTCCAATGTCGACTTTAGCCCTAAGTTTCCCTAAGTCTTGACCCTCATTAGTTGGATAGCACAATGCACCAAACACGAAAGGAAAGAGATTAGGTTTTCTGTTGTGGACAAGTTCATATGGAGTTTTTCCATGTACGGTGTGGATTAGGGAGCGATTTTGTGTATAGCATGCGATGGCGATTGCTTGACCCGAGAAACATTGGAACCTTTGAGTAAATCAACATTGTTCTAGCGGCTTCAACGAGTTCGATTTCGTCTTTCAACTACACCGTTACATTGAGGAGTTCGTGGAACACTTCTTTGATGGTGATTCCAACGCTTTCATAGAATTCATTAAGTTGTTTGTTGACAAACTCGGTTCCATTATGCATTACGATAATTACGGCGGTTTTGTTAAGTCGAACTGCAATTTGTTTGATGAGTTTGATGATGATATCGGAGTTTCATCCTTTGTCCTTAAGAACTTGACCGGTGAATCTAGAGTAATCATCAACCACAACTAACACATATTTCTTCCCAAAGATATTACGCACCTCATTGGTCCATAAATCCATATGAATCATATGAAGAACTTACGTGACGAGTTAGTAGGTTTGGGTTTATGGGCATACTTCTTGCTTTTACCCAATTGACATCTTGAACAAAGATGATCCTTTTCATACTTTAGTCTAGGTAAACCTACCACTAAGTCCTTTACGGAAAGATCGTTGATGGTGCGAAGTTCAAGTGATTGAGGCGACGATGCCATAACCATGACTTTGTTTTGAAGCCTTTGATAACAAGCGATTGGAGAAGCCCTCATCATGTCATCGAT
Organism: Chrysanthemum lavandulifolium; assembly: GCA_022545495.1. Taxonomy (NCBI): domain Eukaryota; kingdom Viridiplantae; phylum Streptophyta; class Magnoliopsida; order Asterales; family Asteraceae; genus Chrysanthemum; species Chrysanthemum lavandulifolium. Next base: position 74,975,825 of record CM040239.1, on the reverse strand, counting down.
AGAGATGGTGTAAAGATTTGACCCACGAGTTCCTTTTAACAGTTCCTTACCATTAAGATCTCTAACAAAGCGGTATGTTTTACGAAGGCAACTTCTAGATCGAATCACGAAATTGACCAGCGAGAGAGCAGTTATGACCCAAACCTTCTACATAGTAAACTCTAGAGATGACACTATCACCAACAACATAATCTCCATAACCCATAATAGCACCGAAATGATCATTACCAAATCTAACGATCCGATGAATTTGCTCACGAAGTTCATGAGCGCGACCGGTCTCGGTCATATGCTTGGAGCGACTGAGTCCGGTACCACGAAACGATTTGAGCGATCTGCGGTTGAACACGAGACAAGAATGGATAAGCGGATAATTGGGATCCCCATGCAAGAATGGGTTCCATTTGGTTAGTAACAATGTTTGGAACACCCACATCGAAATAGAAGCATTCATATCGAAAAGTGAGGCAATGGAATCGTTGTGAATAGATGCGATACTAGTGTCGATGTTAGCCACATTCACGGTGTGATCACTTCTTAAGGAATAGTTCTACCGGTGGGCATCCATTTTCTAGTGGGCATTATCGATTAGTCTTAAGACCAACGGTGTCCAATAAAAGCCTATTTTCTTGAATGTTCTTCTGTGGGTTTCCTTTGTTTTCTAACTTTCTTTCGTTTTGCCTTTTAGCCTTCTTAGCATGAATTTTAGCATTAACAATATTAATGGACAATTAACATCATTAGGCGAGCAGTAACACCACATTCATGATTAGAAAGCGAATTCAAGCGGACATCGATACAAGGTTTGCAAATAGTATCGAATTGAATTAATTACGATGCGCCTATGGCAAATACTAGAATCAACACGATTCGTTTTATTCAATTCAAGCTTAAAGTTCCTAGATTGTTCTTCTACTTTCTTCCAATGCACATTCTTAGCTTGAGAGGTCCTATCATTCCTTGTATTGTCTTGAGACTTTGACTGCTCCGTTTAATGTCACGATTACTCTGTAGAGGAATGGGAACATTAGTTGGTTTAACTACTCTTTGCATCACTGTTTAGATGTCTTGGGTCGAACTACATGCGGTGCACTAAGGTTCACTTTCTTAAAACTAGAGTCTTGTGATTTGTACTCCTAGAGCACACTTGAGTTCTCTTTCTTAGCATTGACGGATCGGGAATCGAACTACTTAAAGGTACACTACGGTTCATATTCAAAACATTGGGAATCGAATGCATATCATACTTAGCTTTAGGCATTGAGCATGGAATCAAAGGATTAACTCTCTCACCTAATGACTTTGGGCATATTGTGATCAAGCATTCTAAGATTTCTTGAGATCGTTTGGCATATAAGCATGCATGTCCAATTGCATTATCATGAGGTTTCTCTAGCTTATCCTCTTCAACAATCTCACGAGACATTCTAGGCAATCCTTAAGGGATGAGAAGTATGTTTGAATGGCAAGTTTGTTGTTCCTTAGATGAGGAGGGACATATGTCACGGATAAAGCATATTTATTACAAGAGTGATCCTTTGATACAACATTCTCCCCATTGGTCATTGGCATTTTCCTTTTACGACTCTTGATTCTCAATTTCCTTTTGCAATGACGCTATTTGATCGTTATTTTTGTTATTGAGTGACTTTAATTGATTCAAATAACTCATTGAAATGACGTTTAACCTTTTCATTTTCTTCTAGAAAACTTTCATTTTCCTTTTGTAAAGCATTTACTAAGTTTTGAAGATGAAATGTTTGAGAATTCGAGAATCTAAAGGAGGAGGCATTTGGGAGCTGTCATATTGTTCGTTTGACCCTTTAATTGAGAGATTTGGGCTTTCAACTTTACGATCGTGTTGCAGAGCTTGAATCATTCATCACGTTTGTGAATTTGAAAAGCGCATCAAACTCGGAGCATCGAAGATGTCTTGATATTTGAAGTTTTGACATTTTCTTTGAGATGTTGATATTTTAGTTGTAAATTAAAATACTCAACTTCTAGTTTAGAAAATGTTTAACCAAAGTGTCGTGATCATCGGTTCAATTTTCTCGTTTAGTTTAGAATTAGTTTTTCAAGCTCAATGACACGATCATGGGAGACTTTCGAGAACAACAGATAGTTCATGAAATTTGGAAGCATTAATAGAGCAATTTGAGCGATGAAAAAATATCTTGAGCAACACATTCGATAATAAGAGTCTCATTTAATGTATGCAAGTTCTTCCTCTCAATCTCATTATATTTTAGTGCGCGCTCATAATCACTAACTTCACTACCATTGCATCAAATTCCTTTTCCATTCCCTTGATATCGGTTTCTATTCCTTTTAAGACTCTCAAAGTGATCTTTCGAAGTTTAAAGAAAGGCATGACCTCGGTTAAATAACATTCTTTCATTTGCTCAAAACCCTTTCTCCTTACATTATACCGATGGGTGTGATCCTTTTCTTGCAAGTTTTCTCAAAATCAACAAATAGTTGAAATATAACATATTGACTAATTAAGGTCTTGCTTTTAGTGGCAATTTTTCTAGGAACTAGATGCATTGGTGTATTAGGAGGATACACAGTTGCTCTAGGCATTTTCCATAAAGGGGTTTGTTTCAACAATATTTTCGACTTTACCTTATCTAAATCCTTTTCGAGAAAATTTGTTCGGGAGTCGGCAATGTTTGAGGTTTAAACATGTTCAAGGAAATCCAGTTTTCCTTCTTGTAGTCATGGGGAGTGATAATAATTTTTCTCTTTGCATTTGGGTCATCTAGTTTTTGTTCATCCTTTCCTAGTGACTTCATCGATTTCTTATCTTCCTCGGTGCACTCAACGCAACTAGGTTTACGCCTAGGCTTAAGGATTTCATTACCATCATAAAGCACCTTATGAGCATTTCTAGCCTTTTAATTACCTCTGGATTTGGTTCCTCAACAAGGGAATGCTATGCTTATCGCTTAAGACTCGATGTTTAGTGACCATGTGAGCGATCTGAATGGTGTTTCCTTGTATGTACAACTTGTTCTCAAGTTTGTTTTCAAAGTTTTAGATTAGAAAAATCTCTCAAGAGTTTTGATTCCTTTGCATTAAATTCTTGCTTAAGCATTTTCACATTTTCTTGAAGTTCTTGTTTTGTTTAGTTGTTTTAGAAAGTTTTTCTTGCAAGGAATTTAATTCTTGTTTCAATACTTCTTCTCTAAACTTACTTTTCTAATTCTTGTACTCACTTGGTCATCCATTTCACTGCTCACGGTGGTCAACTCAAACTTAGCACGTTGTTCATAAATAGCAACACGTTCTTTATAGGCATTTAGTTCGAAATTACGGAATCATCGAGGCACATGCGGTGTATTCATCAAAACATAGTCATTGTTGATGCGGAAGATGCATCACTTGGTACAACTTCACTTTCACTTTGTTTCACATATTGATCATATGGGACAATATCGATATTACCCATATTTTCAATATTTGATTCAATAACCGATTGATTGTACTTTGTCATGCATCATTGCACATCATCGACATCATCGTATAGTTTTAGTACCTCGAGATGAGCTTGTCATGGGATGGGCCAGCCGTGGTGAAGAAGAGACCTTGGGAGAAACCATTGGAGAAATACTAGCCATAAAAATTGTGTGTGCGTGGGTCCATCATCCACATCAGTCGTATGCATCACGATCACCGACTTGAAAGGCATTTTGATGATTGTGACCTATCTCACGAATAGGTTGCTCATCTACATACGCATCATAGGTCTTGGCATTGCCCTCGGCAAAAGCGACAATTCCTCTTCATTCAAAGCGGCACCATTGTCACGAGCTTGTGCCGGACATCTTATCTCGAAGTATTGACGTTACGTGGGCGCTTTGGAGATGTGCGGTTCCTTGCAATGTGTCCTCACCACCACGGTTATAGCATTTGATTGGCTTAGCTTGACCTTGGTTACCATTCCTTCCTCGATTACGGTTGCCAACATAACCTCTCCCGGCTCCACCTCGTCCACGATCATCTTGTCTTTCTGAGCTGGTTGCACCACGATCCTTCCATCTTTAACGGTGGCTTGATTGTGTGGGTTAGATGCGATTCGAGGTTGTTGTTGGTTTGTGGGAGAGTATTCATGTTTTGACTAATGAGAAGAGCTAGTTGATTAATGAAGCTACCCAGCGTGAGCATCGGCATCGACTTGTTTGTACATAGGATCGGGAATGAGTTTGTGATTACCATTACCCAAGGGTATGACTTGTGATGCTTTGGTTGTGATTCCGATGTTTGAGTAGAAAGTTGTAGAGTCATTAGGCGAGCTTGTCTCTCCACAGGTTAGTTTTGAGCGATTGAGAATTAATTTTTCAAACATAGCATGTCTCTCATTACGAAGGAGGAAGGCATAGAGTTGCTCATAGTTTGTATTCTTCAATCCTTTAGTGAGCTTCACGTGTAACAAACTTGTGCCATTCGGGATTCATGTTGTTCACAAATTTTGAGTTCAAGCGAATGTTAGGCATAGTCATTCGATGTTCCTCATGTCATTAACTAACTTATGAAATCTCACATAGTACTCATAGACATTCTCATCGGTTTCATCTTGAAGTGCTCAAATTAGTCATAGAGTTGGGATTCTCTGTCTTCCATAGTTAATTACGAACACGAGAGAAGCATCTTAACATTATCCCAAAGCGCCTTAGCATCGGTGTTATGATTGATCGACTTGTAGATGTCTTTAGGAAGACCTTGAAGAACAATGTTTGAAGCCACGATATCGCATCAAATCTCTTTTATCCTTATCATCAAGCTCATCATACATCTTAGGTCCATCCATTCCGTAAGCAGAGTACCATCTTCATTAGTATCAAGTATGTCTCTAGTCGTCTCAACTCGATATGGTCCTTCATCAATGGATTTGAGAATGTTGACACCATTTTCCTTTCAAGGCAATACTGATCGATTCGTTGAGCCCAAGAATCGTAGTCGATTCATCAAGCATGGGTGGGCGAGTATCCGAGCCACCGCTTGAACATCCTCGACAGCGATGGAGATGATAGGTAGGAGCGTTGGTAGACATGTTAACAGTTATACGGGATTTTATAACTCTATGATTAAACCGGAAATAGATTCTTTCACGGGTTTTACTAAATCAAGAAAACCGTAAACAATCACTCAAGTCGCTAGAAGATAATGCACTAAGTCGCTAGAAGATCTTGCACTAAGTCGCTAGAAGATAATGCACTAAGTCGCTAAGATAATGCACTAAGTCGCTAAGCTTAATTAGCTACACCACTAAGTCGCTAGAGTCCCAAGTCGCTAGACATATGCAAGTCGCTAAGTAGTAACTCGCTAAGACTCAAGTCGCTAGCAAAATTTTGGCGACAATTAAGCTACTCAGTCGCTAAAGATACAAGTCGCTAAAGAGCAACTCGCTACAGACCAAGTCGCTACCACCAAGTCGCTACTCGTAGTGGAGAGTCCACTACTTGTACTTTAACTCGCTAGATCTAACTCGCTAGGTCTAAAGCTGTAACTCGCTACAATTTTGTAAAGCAAGTCGCTAAGAAGAAAATACTCCGTGAGCTAAGTCGCTAGCTTGAAAAACCATATAAACATCACTTTTCAATCCAAAAACAACCCAACCAAGATGATTCAAGCTTACCAAATGAAAACCTAAACACTTGTGATGATTCTAAACATAAAAGTACCAACAAAATTCAAACTTTAACACAAGAAATCAACCAAATGATGCAAAAACCACTAAACTTTTTCAAACTCAAAACCACCTAAAACCACTATAAATCCAAAGATGTGCAAGATATGATCTAACCATGGCTCTTGATACCAATTGTAAGATATAACTTTTCACATACACATCAAACCATAACACAAAGTAGCATATAGATGGAATTCTAGAGAGAAAGTTAGAGGTTTAGGGAACTTAGTGAGAGAAAGTGAAAGATATTATTATGAGCTCCACTCTCTACCTTGGGAGGTAGAGAGTATTTATAGTCTTACATAAATCGCCACACATCGGGTGTGGATCGGGCATACAGTGGGTAAAGACCGTCCGTCCTCCACGGTGTTACTTAACTAAATACTACTTAACTTAAAATAACTACGACTACGAGCTTTCTAACGATTACATATACTTGAGGTGACCGACTCTTTAATACCGGAATTTCTAATTCCTAACATAGTGATGATTTGTGGAATTTAAAGCCGGTTACAAATCGTATGTATTAGTTTTCGTGAATTAAAACGTTATTAGAAACCTGTTTTGATTAAGTTTCGTGTGGAAATATTTCAAGGTGGGGTTTGAGCGTTTTTGTTCTTAAAGCGAGTCGGGTCAGACTCGTACTACTCCTGGGTCGTGAGTCCGTGGGTCTCGGTTAGGCTTATCTAAGTCTGTTTCTTTTGATCATCGATTAACGACAAACAATACCAAGGGTGTTGGGTATATATTATGTGGTGCATAAGATTGATGTAGCAGATTGTTATCGAGAGTGCAATCTAGTTTGTTTTATTTTCTGTCATTAAGGGTGCATCTGTGTCTCGAGTTCGGATCGATTTCATTTACCTTCTGTTCATATTTGAATTTTCTTTAGTGTTATGTCTTGATTTATTCTTTAAAAGCTTAAGTTTGTTGTGATTATAATGAGCACTTTGAGTTTATCATGGTTGTCTTAATTCTCGAATTCAAGCAACAACATCAAATTGGTGAAATTGTTTGCATTTCTGTTATATGGGTTGCGTTTGGGTTGTATGTGTTTGGGCTCAGCAGCCCACAAGTATCTTAGGGTGTGTTTGTGGTATTAGTTACGGACGGTGGAATGAGTATTAATTTGGCAAACCGGACTAACGAATAAGAAACTATAAAACAGTTAAAGTATTTATAGTTAAGGGATTGATTGCAACACTTGGATCGGATACGAGAATTGAGGCATTGATTTATTGTTGGACAAGGATTGGACGTATTGGATTTACGGTATTAGTTATTTGGACATTATGGACCATTTGGTACACGCGACAGAAGGGTATGCTAGACTCATAGGAGTTTAACATATCTGGACTCGAACTATACAAACGGTCGATAAAACTAAACAACTAATATATACGCGAATGATATGTTCAATTGTATATTATAAATTGTAACATTTAACGAATTGGGAAACTTAACGATAAATTTTATATTATTTAAGAGTCATTATGACTTGGAAATGTTTTATAAATGGGCACTTCATGCAGAAAATTTCATTAAAATCTTTATAAACTTAAATCATTGTGATTTCTTTAATATCCTAAAACCTTTTCAAAACTTATACGTTTTGACGATATACCAACTATTTTGGTAGTATTGGATAAACAAACGCGTCATTTATAATATACTACACTTATTCGAGGTACTTTATCATAAACTCGTTTAAGTACGAGTAACGTTTATGAAACATTTATTATCAAGCAATAAATGGAAACTATTCTTTTATTATATACATGCACGTTTGGGGATCTTGGGGAAGTTATCGAAAGTTAACCTATTTAACTGTCGTAAATAGATGTTGTCATTTCCTAGTCTTTAGCTTGAGTATTGTCAGTATTTCTTGACTTTGTCAATACATTTTCCTTTTTGGCGTGTGTTCTTGTAGTATGTCTCGACTGTGTCGATGTCTTCTCTTCTTTCGCGTGAGTAGTGCGTCGCGTCTATGATTCCTTACCACCACACGAAACGTTAAAACTAAACTCTTGAGATATTGATAATGGAATTTTTGGAAACGTTTGATACAAGTATTCCACGAAAGCTAAGACACGTTGTCTTTCGGATATTTTATTATTTTACTTTTTGAGACGTATTTTGAGATAATACGTATACTATTAGGTCGTGACGATGTAGTATCTTTGCACTTGTACTCTTTGGATATCGACGTGCCTTCCTTCACGATTTGGTTGTGCTTACTCTTTGATGCCAGTCTTGTAAGTTGTGATTCTTGCGTTGCTTTGTATCGAGGTGAGTTCATGGCCCTTACTTTTACTTATTTTTAAAATTGTTTTGGGGGAGAATACATGCTCGTTTTATTAAATGCAAATGCTTGATTTATTTGAATAAATGATTGTTACTTGGTTTGATGAAATGCATGATATGGTTTAAATATGTTTTATGTGGACACAAGTGCTTGAACTATTTTGGATTGGACCTGAAAATGTTTTTGTGAGCTATTACGTGCTAGGTTAAGGTTAGAAACCCAAGCGTTGTTATGAATTGTTACATCCTGCTCGGGATGGTGCGAATGTTATTGATAGATCTATTGGGAATGGCCACCCGTCGGACTTTGGTTGCCCAACTTGCCAAGGACTTTACTTGGTTTGTGGATGCACCAACTTGCCATGACGTATAACATGTCGATTGTTAGTGTGTTTAGAGATAGTCACGGCTCGTGCTATCTAGTGATGGTTTCGACTTAGCTGCGTAATAGTTAAGCTTGCGTGACACTATATTCGTTGTAGTGTTTGATTTTATATTGGTCCAAGTGGTTGTTTATGAATTATTTTGCGGATAAATATTTTGATCTGCGAGTTAGGCGGTATGCCTCGGTTAAATTTGACTTGTTTATAAGAAATGATTTGCACTTGAAAACCTTGTGGTCCACCTTTCTATTCTTTTGCTTAAAGGTAAACCTTGTTTCATGACATTGTGGGCGCCACAATGATCGAAAGGATCTTTTGAACTCGAAATACTTTTATGAAAACCTATGAACTCACCAACCTCGTGTTGACACTTTTAGCATGTATTCTCGGTATTGAGGCGATTGTTTACTTTGGAGGCTTGGGCAATGGCATGGCATGGTCATGACATCTCGATATTTGTATTGGGGACCGCTTATTTATTATGGGCCTATTTCGCATTAAATTTTATTGTGAACATTTATTTTATTAAATAAATGAGTTTTCTTAAGAAAACCTTTACTCTATGCTTGTGTTGTGATACCGATTAGTAGCACCCAAAACTTGTATGCTTCGCTAAAACTCGCTTTTTAGGGTGTTCTGATTGGTATCGAGCCTAGGTTATAGAGAACTGGTAAATTTTCAAAACCTAGACTATAACCACTTTTATGAAAATTTAACCCTATGACCGACACGCGTGCTCGCTTAGTCGATGCCTCACTCGTGACTTTGATTGCTAATATATTTGATGAGATGTGTGCATTACTATTGGATGAGTATATCCATTTATTTTCGTTATATGCTATAAGTATCCTCGACATACTTATGTTTACGCATCGTATCTGTTGTAGCGTTGTGCCTTTTTCGCTGCACAATCTCATCACTCGTCCTCGCGTGTGGACACTTGTTTTAATCTTTTGAAAATGGATTTTTGGGAAGTGAAAGACATGAGGCTAGAGTAACTAAATCAAGTATATCAAAATTCATTAAACCTCGGCGAATATGGTGATCACCTATATTCAACCGAGGACGATGGGACATAGCCCGATCACCTATGTCCGACTCGGAGGTGAATTTTGCGATACTTGAGTAGTTATAATATAATTATGTCGGTTGGTTTTGGTTTGATTTCGGAAATGGAAAAGTTTTGGTGTGTGTATACGAGCATGAAATTTTATAAAGCTTTCCTTCACACACAACACACACCGCATCACAAATTCTTGTTTATCGTGATATCCTTCCTTTGTTATGAATCGCTATTCGTAAATCGTCTAATCATTATTTGACTTGGATTATTTTTGGAATCGTTGGAACTGTAATACCTTGTTTCGCATCGGGCCAGGTTAGACCCGATTGGTTACAAGTTTGCATTTGGGTTGCGTAAAGTTGTGATAAGCTCATCGGGCTTCTTGGAATATTTGAAATCGATCTTGGCTACGTCGAAGTTGGATTGTTAGATTCTGTGATTTTGGTCTCGTGGTTTTGTTTTGGGTCTTGTTGTAGACGCCTCTACTCCAAGCCTTATCTTCGATCGATGATTATTCCACTGATGCTAATCTTTTGATGTTGCACCTTGCGCTCTATCGATGTGTATGCTTTTAGCGTAACTTTTTGGAACCATCGTCGTTCAATTGTATTTAGAATTTGATTTGATATCGATTGGTAGTCGAATTTCTTTTGGAAATTATGACGTTGGATTTGAATGCTGTTTCTTTATGCGTTAAGTACTAAGTACACTACGGAATCAATCTATTGATTTCTAGTAGTAACTAATGCTCTCCTTCAGAGTCGTACTCTGAATTTGCTTAACTCTCTTTTCGACAGAGATTCTGTTGGTCCAACAGAAACCTTAAGACTTTAAGGAGTAACTTGAGTCGCGATCCTTGGAGCTGACGTCTAATCCTTCGCTCGCCCTTTTGGAATATCTGTTATTCTTGCTACCTCCTTATGAGATATGGAGGCGTACCGTTATTGTCTTTCAAGCTTACTTCGGTTTCCCTACTGACAATTTTGCGGTCGTTTTACGAAATGCTTTACTACTGTCGAAAACTTTGACCTTTCCGTTATCCTTACACGAAGGATTATTTCCTTGTTATCCTCTAAGCTATTTCACTAGTCGTTTCACTAGTTGTTCGTGTCACCAAACCCACTCAGTTCCTAATAATCAAAGGAACGGACACTATGGACAACTTTGCTCACTCACATGTGAAGGAGACTGTTGTACATTATGTAGTGCCGATTTCTATCACCTCTAATCTGATAATCGTTTCACATCAAATTCCTGGTCATCACTCCAAGAGCCATGGGAACAAGTCGGGGTATGAGTACTGGGTATCATACACGGAATGCTGGCTGGAGTGAAAGGACTATCCAACACATTAGAGAACATATTGCGTGTTTGCGTGATTGATTCCGAAAATGGTTGGTGTAAACACCTCCCATTGGTCGGAATCTCTTACAACCATAGCCACGTTGTACGAGGCACTTCATGGTTGAAAATGCCGCTCAACGATTGTTTGGATTAAATTGGGGGATACCCAACTTGATATCCTAAAACTGTTCATGAAACTGTCGAGAGATTGTTTAGATCAAAAGTATAATGCAAACTGCTCACAAACATCAGAAGAGCTAAGATAGACGGATGACACGAATCTTTGAAACTCCATGATTGGAGATGAGGCTATGCTTAGATACCTCACCATGGATTGTGTGATGCGCTTAGTAAACGTGGAAAGCCAAATATTTGTCGTGCAAATCCTTTTAAGACTCTTGCTAGAGCTGGACTGGTAGCTTAGAGTCTTAAGCTACCGTCGGAGCTTAGTTATTCATGACACTTTCATGTGCGTAATCAGAGGTAATGCCTCACTGTTGAAAACGATTATTGTCTTTGTTAGGAGATATTCATATCGACGAGCGCCTAAGCTGTGTTGAGAAACCTATCGAAATCGTGAACAGCGAAGTCAAATGACTTGAGCAAAGTCGTTTTCCTGTTTTACTGATCGGTGGAAACTCTAAGAAATATCTCGAATTCGCGTGAGAACGTGAAAATTGAATCTTGAGAAAGTATCTATATCTCTTTACAAATCTAACGGATAACTCGAATTGAATCGCGAGGACGCGATTCCGTTAAGGAGGGAAGTCTATAACATCCCGTGATTTTTCCAGATATTTATTTTTCGAGGAATTCGTCTGTTTTTCAATTACGAACTTTCCTGAGCTCATTTGACGTGAAACATAAAAGTTGGACACAACACGTACTAGCATAACCGACGATTTGATTTAATTTTGATATTTTATTCGAGAAATTAGCCGTGTGAACACTTATTTTTATCGAAAAAGTTATTCTGAACGCAATGGCGCAAGTTTCGTAATTTTTCGAGTCCGTTTACCCCTCCGAATATGTCCCGAACCTCTATTTTACAAAAGTTTGCAAAAATTGCAGAACTGGTCCCTGCGGTATAGTTTTGCCGCCCCTAAATTTTGGGATAATTACACAAATAGTCCTTGTGGGATATAAAATCCGGATTAGGGTTTTACCCTTTCTTTTACAAAACCTAAAGCCAAATGTGCAGCTCCCTCCTCCATTTGACCTAGCCACCTTCCTCCTCTCCAGCCGCCACCCATCTCACCGCCACCACCCCCACACTACAGCCACCACCACCATCTTACTTCGCCACCACTATTCAAGGCGAATATGAGACCAAGGGTTTGTTGTTAAGGGTCAAGAGTAAAGATCCACAACTAGGGTTTCGTTTGAATCTGTTCTTGATTCGTAATTTACCACCACTCGCGCCCCTCTTTTCTTTGTTTGTCCGTCTCTTTGGGTAAGCCAAAACCTATGTAATTTCTATTTTTATTATTTGATTAAAACCAGTTAAAAGCACTCCGGATTAATTTTCGTGGAATCAAAATAAATAATAAAACGAGTTGTATTGTTTTAACAAGTTAAAAACGTTTTTATTTTTTTTCGTGTGGTAAACCCTGTTTATAAAACGTGTAGTGATGATTTGTGGAATTTAAAGCCGGTTACAAATCGTATGTATTAGTTTTCGTGAATTAAAACGTTATTAGAAACCTGTTTTGATTAAGTTTCGTGTGGAAATATTTCAAGGTGGTGTTTGAGCGTTTTTGTTCTTAAAGCGAGTCGGGTCAGACTCGTACTACTCCTGGGTCGTGAGTCCGTGGGTCTCGGTTAGGCTTATCTAAGTCTGTTTCTTTTGATCTGTCAGTTAACGACAAACAATACCAAGGCGTGTTGGGTATATATTATGTGGTGCATAAGATTGATGTAGCAGATTGTTATCGAGAGTGCAATCTAGTTTGTTTTATTTTCTGTCATTAAGGGTGCATCTGTGTCTCGAGTTCGGATCGATTTCATTTACCTTCTGTTCATATTTGAATTTTCTTTAGTGTTATGTCTTGATTTATTCTTTAAAAGCTTAAGTTTGTTGTGATTATAATGAGCACTTTGAGTTTATCATGGTTGTCTTAATTCTAATTCAAGCAACAACATCAAATTAGTGAAATTGTTTGCATTTACATTATATGGGTTGCGTTTGGGTTGTATGTGTTTGGGCTCAGCAGCCCACAAGTATCTTAGGGTGTGTTTGTGGTATTAGTTACGGACGGTGGAATGAGTATTAATTTGGCAAACCGGACTAACGAATAAGAAACTATAAAACAGTTAAAGTATTTATAGTTAAGGGATTGATTGCAACACTTGGATCGGATACGAGCATTGAGGCATTGATTTATTGTTGGACAAGGATTGGACGTATTGGATTTACGGTATTAGTTATTTGGACATTATGGACCATTTGGTACACGCGACAGAAGGGTATGCTAGACTCATAAGAGTTTAACATATCTGGACTCGAACTATACAAACGGTCGATAAAACTAAACAACTAATATATACGCGAATGATATGTTCAATTGTATATTATAAATTGTAACATTTAACGAATTGGGAAACTTAACGATAAATTTTATATTATTTAAGAGTCATTATGACTTGGAAATGTTTTATAAATGGGCACTTCATGCAGAAAATTTCATAAAATCTTTTATAAACTTAAATCATTGTGATTTCTTTAATATCCTAAAACCTTTTCAAAACTTATACGTTTTGACGATATACCAACTATTTTGGTAGTATTGGATAAACAAACGCGTCATTTATAATATACTACACTTATTCGAGGTACTTTATCATAAACTCGTTTAAGTCGAGTAACGTTTATGAAACATTTATTATCAAGCAATAAATGGAAACTATTCTTTATTATATACATGCACGTTTGGGATCTTGGGAAGTTATCGAAAGTTAACCTATTTAGCGTATCGTAAATAGATGTTGTCATTTCCTAGTCTTTAGCTTGAGTATTGTCAGTATTTCTTGACTTTGTCAATCCATTTTCCTTTTTGGCGTGTGTTCTTGTAGTATGTCTCGACTGTGTCGATGTCTTCTCTTCTTTCGCGTGAGTAGTGCGTCGCGTCTATGATTCCTTACCACCACACGAAACGTTAAAACTAAACTCTTGAGATATTGATAATGGAATTTTGGAAGCGTTTGATACAAGTATTCCACAGCTAAGACACGTTGTCTTTCGGATATTTTATTATTTTACTTTTTGAGACGTATTTTGAGATAATACGTATACTATTAGGTCGTGACGATGTAGTACCTTTGCACTTGTACTCTTTGGATATCGACGTGCCTTCCTTCACGATTTGGTTGGGCTTACTCTTTGATGCCAGTCTTGTAAGTTGTGATTCTTGCGTTGCTTTGTATCGAGGTGAGTTCATGGCCCCTACTTTTACTTATTTTTAAAATTGTTTTGGGGGAGAATACATGCTCGTTTTATTAAATGCAAATGCTTGATTTATTTGAATAAATGATTGTTACTTGGTTTGATGAAATGCATGATATGGTTTAAATATGTTTTATGTGGACACAAGTGCTTGAACTATTTTGGATTGGACCTGAAAATGTTTTTGTGAGCTATTATGTGCTAGGTTAAGGTTAGAAACCCAAGCGTTGTTATGAATTGTTACATCCTGGCTCAGGATGGTGCGAATGTTATTGATAGATCTATTGGGAATGGCCACCCCGTCTGGACTTTGGTTGCCCAACTTGCCAAGGACTTTACTTGGATTTGTGGATGCACCAACTTGCCATGACGTATAACATGTCGATTGTTAGTGTGTTTAGAGATAGTCACGGCTCGTGCTATCTAGTGATGGTTTCCTGACTTAGCCTGCGTAATAGTTAAGCTTGCGTGACACTATATTCGTTGTAGTGTTTGATTTTTATATTGGTCCAAGTGGTTGTTTATGAATTATTTTTGCGGATAAATATTTTGATACTGCGAGTTAGGCAGGGTATGCCTCGGTTAAATTTGACTTGTTTATAAGAAATGATTTGCACTTGAAAACCTTGTGGTCCACCTTTCTATTCTTTTGCTTAAAGGTAAACCTTGTTTTCGCGACATTGTGGGCGCCACAATGATCGAAAGGATCTTTTGAACTCGAAATACTTTTATGAAAACCTATGAACTCACCAACCTCGTGTTGACACTTTTAGCATGTATTCTCAGGTATTGAGGCGATTGTTTACTTTTGGGCGCAGGCAATGGCATGGCATGGTCATAGGCAACTTCGATATTTGTATTTGGGGACCGCTTATTTATTATGGGCCTATTTCCGCATTAAATTTTATTGTGAACATTTATTTTATTAAATAAATGAGTTTTCTTAAGAAAAACCTTTTACTCTATGCTTGTGTTGTGATACCGTTAGTAGCACCCAAAACTTGTATGCTTCCGCTAAACCCGCTTTTTCGGGGTGTTACAGAATATGACTTTGGGGTATAGTAGTTGAATATGAGAATACAACAAGATTGCAAATACAAAACGCAAAAGACACTAATTTTACTTGTGTTCTTCCCTTGCTAGAGTTGATTACTTTGAATGAATTAAAACAAGATAATGATCAAAGTTTATTACAAATGAAAAGCTTTTAGTAATGCTTGAGATGTGTTTGCAAATGATGAGTAATGGTAGCAAAATAACTTGTTTAAAGAGGCAAACAAGAATTGTTCTCAGACCTATACGGATCCACGAATCCTTGGAGGATCCGTGGGTCTGAAGGTTTTAAATGACATATAATGTCTTTCAATTTTTGTTTGCATTGTTTCCATTAAAGATTTCTTAGAGAAGAGTTAGGGGAAACCATGTTTGATGCTTTCCTAAATTGTTAAACACTCAAAGGTTAAAAATGGTTAATGAGTGATTTTATGCAAAAACATATATTATGCTTTCATCTTTTGTTTTGGATTTTTACAAGAGTAGTAAAAAATTCAATGAAGGACGAGATTTAAATGACTTATCTAAATGAAAGATTCTAGCTACTTGTAAACTACATTTTAGAAAACATTTTGTTTATAATGGAAATAAATAAAATTGATATAAGTGTTTATAAAATGTTGCAAGAGTTTATAAATGATATGTATGTGATAAAACTATCTTTGCTCAATAAGCTAGTTTAATATCCATACCGTGAGTGATTTGCGGCAAGGATAACTATTGTCCAAAACATGTATACGTAAACTTTTACTTAAGACGTTTTTATATTTGTCATTAACAAAACATAGAAAAATCGTTAACTTGAAATAACGTTTTTATGCGATTTTTTTATTAACAATCTCCCCATATTTGATGATGAGAAAACATAAACTAAAATAAACATAAAAGTAAAGTAGTAATGTTTTAGAGTTGAATTTTAACCTTTCTCCCTGCTGTTGTCGAAGCAAAAAAGAAAAGGTTTGTAGTAGAGAGATAAGTCGTTGAATATGGCTCCTCCTTGGTTTATGCTCCCTCTTGATGTGAATAAACAAATGAATAGAGTTATGATGACTAGCTACAAAGTGGGCTAGCGCAAAAGCAAGCATAACATATATTAAAAATAAGATAGATTCACAAACAAACAAAAAAATAAACAAACATAATGATAAATGATCTAAAGATACAACTAAAATGAAATAGCCATAGTTTAAAACTTTAAATACCCTTAAAAAATGTAATACAACCAAATCTAAAGAAAAAAAATAAAGGGTTGTCTTTGCGGACGAAAGCGGTTAGGTTGGTGATATCGCGCCGGATTCTCGTGAGCATGAACCGGACTTCCTCCTTGAAGTCCAGAAGCTCCTCGCGAGCATTGCGAGTGTTCTTGAAACACACGCACATGGAAGCATGAGCTTCACTCATAGGTGGAATGGGAGAAAACGGGAAGGAGGTTTGCAACTATATGGATGGTAGTGGTTCAAGGGAAGGAAAGGACAAATAAGAGTGTGATTATTGTGGGAAATTATCTTGGTTTGATGATTCAAGGTTAATTTAGGTGGGTTTGTGTACCTCATTCATTGTTTGGTGCTTCATGGCTTGTTGATGGAACTTTGGGAGCCTTGATGATCCATTTGTGAAAGAGTTGGTTGAGGATGTAGTAGGGGAAGATGCTTGTGTGAGGATGAAGATACATGATTTTATAAAGGAAATGAGGAGAATTATTTTGTTCAATGGGTTGTAGCATGAATGCATGAGAATATGGGAGAAGATTTGGTGGGAAGAAGTCATTATTTTTACTCAAGAGTTTTAAGTGTGTGCTGCATAAGTATTTAGGAGGTTATTTGGTTGAGTACATTAAATGAAAGCAAGTGATGCAGAATTTCCGACCAAGATTTAATATTTATAATTCTCGTCTACCTAAGGTCTACCTAATGCATTAACGAGTGTTGGGTTTTAGGTTCCTTGGATTTGATGAGACAAAATAAATACAAGAATGAAACATCAAGGGCTTAAAGTGACAAAGAAGAAATCTACAAAAAGATGGAAGGACTTGCTTGCAAAAGAAGATTTATTATTTAGTCCTTCGTAGTATTTTGTAAACCCTAATCCTCTAGTATATAAAGAGGACATGGGGTGTAGGTTTTATATAAGTCTTCCATAATGTAGTCTAAAGGTGTGTGTATGTGTAACCTAGGCGTGTTCCTATAAGCGTCTAGGGTTAGAGTTTGTTTAGTTTAGCCTCAAGGATCTTTGATCCACTGTTACAAGTTAAGTGTAACCGTATTATTCGATCATATAATATTTGAGGCTTGGGTGATTATAATGAAAACCTTGTGTCAATAACTTTGATTTGTTTTATTCATTGCGTATCATGTTTATTGTCATTGTTATTGTTAACCCTAGAGGCTCAAAACGATCTCAAGGAGTAATATCAAACTCCACAATTGGTATAAGAGCTTGGGAGCTCGTTACCTAGGGATTCTAAGGTTTTATTGGTGAAGAATGGCGAAAAGAAGAAAAATTCGGTTGAAATTTTCGTATATGTTTACGACCTTTGTTTTATAACGATCATAACGTTTTGTTAACCGTTGGATCGTGACGAAATTTTCGGTGGGCGTTCTCTATATATTCATCTAACTTTTCACCAAGGGATTTTCGATCCGAGCTTCGGTAAAAGTTATTCATTGTCGAAGTTGGTCTGTGAAGGGTTTTGAACCGGTTTAATAATTCAATTTTGGGTTTTCATGCATATTCAACTTCTTGAATTTGTGTTACTTGTTCTAATTCTTGATGGAGGTTGTTTATACATTGTGTGGTGTTTATGATTCATGGTTAGAAGCAGCTTTCCTAGTGTTTTTACGAAACCACTTCTAGTGTTTTCTGAAACCACTGATAGTGTATTCTTGAAACCACTGATAGTGTATTCTTGAAACCACTGATAGTGTATTCTCGAAACCACTGATAGTGTTTTTACGAAACCACTTCTAGTGTTTTCTGAAACCACTTCTAGTGTTTTTCTGAAACCACTTCTAGTGTTTTTCTGAAACCACTTCTAGTGTTTTTCTGAAACCACTTATAGTGTTTTTCTGAAACCACTTCTAGTGTTTTCCGAAACCACTCCTAGTGTTTTCTCCAAACCATTTGCTAGTGTTATCTCAATTCCACTTTTTGGTGTTTCTTGCGTTATTCGTTTCTCTTGATGAGGTTTTGGAATTGAGGGAAGCCATGTTGTTTTTGTACTGAGATTTTTGGTGACACACACATGGGATTTTGGTTCACACACACAAGGAGTTTGGTTATTTGATCTTAAAGGTTTTAAAAAGGCTCGTATTTGGTTTATTGGACTAGTTGATTACGAAGACGGTTGAATATCACTAATTTGATGTTGTAGTTGAGTTTCACGGGTTTGTGTTCTTATCATATCTCAAAGTGGGAGTTACACTTTGTAGATAACTTGTTAAATGCTTAAAGGATGTTGGCGAAGACTTGCAAAATCTAGTTTCATAGGTCAAGGGGTGGATGGATGAAGACCTAGTTAACTATCACTTAAAGGAGTTACATTGTAGTGCTCGATGTCTCATTGAAGATGAGGATTTTGTCAAGAGATTGTGGTCTACTTATATGGTGTTAGTATAAGTTTGAGTCACGTGGATAAACAAGACATAAGATACAAGTTTGGGTTATTTTACTTCTTCATCAAATTCGTTATACTTGGTTTTCTTCACAAGTGATCATTACATAGAGCTTCTTGATTTGAAGAATCATTTTCATGCACCACTCAAGGGAAGTTTCTAATGTATACATTCTCTATTTGTTGATAACAAAAGAGGAAGAGATATTGAGTGCGATGGCATGGATTAAGGGAAGACAAAAGAAGACAAGAATGTTTCATTCACGGAGATGTTTACATCTCAACTTCGCTACTTCGTCTAGGAAGTTCGTACACGACTTTGTTTGTTTTGTCATCATCAAATAGGGAAGATTGTTGGGTTTAGGTTCCTTGGATTTTATGAGACAAAATAAATACAAGAATGAAACATCAAGGGCTTAAAGTGACAAAGAAGAAATCTACAAAAGATGGAAGGACTTGCTTGCAAAGAAGATTTATTATTTAGTCCTTCGTAGTATTTTGTAAACCCTAATCCTCTAGTATATAAAGAGGACATGGGGTGTAGGTTTTATATATAAGTCTTCCATAATGTAGTCTAAAGGTGTGTGTATGTGTAACCTAGACGTGTTCCTATAAACGTCTAGGGTTAGAGTTTGTTTAGTTTAGCCTCAAGGATCTTTGATCCCTGTTACAAGTTAAGTGTAACCGTATTATTCTGATCATATAATATTTGACGCTTGGAGTGATTATAATGAAAAACCTTGTGTCAATAACTTTGATTTGTTTTATTCTGCTGCGTATCATGTTTATTGTCATTGTTATTATTAACCCTAGAGGCTCAAAACGATCTCAAGGAGTAATATCAAACTCCACAACGAGCAGTATAAGAGGTGGTAAAGCCGAGGTGGTTCCCAAGAGCTATGTAGATGAGGATCCTATTAAGTCTAAGTGTCACTTGTTTTAAACTGGTTTTGAGGTTGAAATGATTAATTAAACTAAAGACAAGAACTAAAATGCGCAAAGTAAGTTTAAGTTGTAAACAGTGGAGAAAGTGTGCTAACCTAATTAATCATCTTATCATTTAATGTCTATGTTTTCTAAATTACTTCTAATTGATTCAAGTGGGGGTTTAAGTCGCTAGGACATCATTTGGTCAATTCATCATAACCTATCAACAAAGGCTCCTACCCAACATCAAAGGCCAACCCTTTGGGGAGTCGAGGGTCTTAAGTCACCTAAGCCAAGTCATTAAGTACCCTACATGCAAGATTCGAAATAACGAGTGCCCGGGCGCTAGCATCTTAGACACTCATCCCTAACTTAAGTTCGACCATACGAACGGTGATCATTTGGTCAGTTCGCACAAGAGGGGAAGGGTCGTCAGTTGGTCAATTCTTACCCTTCCCAACTCTACCTACTTACTTAGGGTCAGTTGGTCAATTATTTTAAGCAACTAGATATGACCGCATTTCAGAACTACTGAAGCTAGGGTAACTACCATCGAACTATGCATGCATACGCTAGAAACAATTATATGGAAGCATGAAAACACAAACAATACATTCAAGGAATCATAACTAGGCTAGCACCAAAGGTTCTTAGCCGATCATATTAAAAGATACAATAAATTCAATGTTTAACATAATGAAAGACATAAATTAAAGTAAAAGATAGAAATAATCGCTAATGCTTATCGATATGGTGTGATTCCTCCCTTGGAGATGACTCTGTATGCTCCGCATGATCTGCCTTTGGAACCCTGTTCACGTTCTCTGCCTTTGAGTTGTGTGTGAATGATGTGAAATGCAGAATTTAGGGCTTGTATTTATAGGCATGATCATAGGTACGGCGTAACTTGAGTTGAGAGTTATGCCGTAACTTAATTATCTTCAAAACATAAATCTCGTTAAGTAGACTACGGCATAAGAATAAGGAATGGTTATGCCGTAGTTAGCAGCTCCGTCGTATAGTAGATGTGAGTTACGCCGTAACCTCTTAACAAAATGTTGTTACGTCATAATGCTTGTGAGGAATTACGACGTAGTTGTAACACCCTAAATATCAACATGACAGAGGAAGGCTAATCGGGGTGTTACTTGAGGGAGATCACAGTCAATAATTGTGGAGTCCCAAACCTTGGATCTAGAACACTTAGCTTGCAAACGTGCTAGTTGCCTTGGATGGTTCCAAAAAAACAATGAGAAACTTTGTTGTAGATGCACACAAGTATGCGGAATCTACTTGAATGCACTTATTAGATTAAAGTAAGAACAAGTATAACACCAACAGCTTCAATATTATTAAGAAATAATACGAGTACTCTCCTAGTACTAGGGTTTACAACCTTGAAGCTCTTCTTAAGACGGCTAGAATATTTTTTGTCTGTTTAACCTAGCTAGGATCTCCTTTTATACACTAAGGAGATCCCTTACAGAGAAAACTATGCATTAAGTATATCATATCTTCTATTAGAATAGAAGATATTTTGTTACAACTCTTACACGACATTCCTAACATAGATCAGTACAAACTTAATACTATCAGTACTAATATTATCACTATCAGTACTAACTAGTTAATACTTATCAAATAACACTATCAATACTAACTCTACTGAAATAAGTATTAACTCCCAAAAACGTATTTCCCAACAATAATCATAGAAAACGACTCAAAAGAGACGTTTTAAGAAAAAATGTTATCATTCAAGAAAAACTCATAGTTTGTTACAAAATAATTTCCAATTGTTTTAGATAATACACAAAAGACTGATCATGAGTTTGTAAGAAATGATAACGTTAAGTTTACACCACTAAATAAAGGTCTTGCATTGCCCGCTCCGTACCATAGATATGATCTTCAATGATTACCTGAGATAACATGCTTAAAAGGGTCAACAAAAATGTTGAGTGAATCCATAAGTTTATATTTAATCAGTTGAACAAAAGAACATGAACATGATAATTGTAAACTAACAACTTATCATAAAGAAAATCACAGATTATTATGCGCTAAGCTCATGCAACCAATACTCAATTGCATACACCAAATTACTGGTGTACGTTATCAGTTTGACCCCAAGGAGGTAATAGCCAATTACCTAATGCAATTCAAATATGGTGTGCCCCGGTTATTTCCGATAACCAAGACGGGGTCGTTACTCCCTATAGTACTATTCACGATATCTGTGTTCACTCGCAAGTGACTAATGGTTCATGATGCAGGGGTCTTTCGACTAAATACTTAGGCAATTCCAATAATCAAGTAGCGAACAGTTATGAAAAACCTTGTGTCCTATTTTAGAGCATGTATCTCCCTCGCGGGGTTTGTAAATAAAAGTAAAAGCGAGGCTATGAACTCACCTTAGCGGAAATGAACAAGCACAAAGAGATCAAGTACGATATAGTGGAGGCTCCAACCTGGAACCTAAGAACGAGATGGCAAGTCTCAGAATAATGATAAACTTTTGGTTCACGACCAAAATGATAGAGCATTGAATACACCATTCAATAAAGTGTAGAAAACTAGAAGGGGGGGGGGTTGAATAGTTTTACCGATTAAAACTTGGTTTTAAACTATTTAGATCGACTTATGTCAATCTATATGAACGTGTGTGTTGGATGTTGATAGACAAGCATATAGTTCAATAAAAGCTAAGATAAAGACTAAGAAGCACAAAACCACAACACGAGTATTTATAGTGGTTCGGCTACAAGGACACCTTCCTTGCCTTACTCCACTCCCCGAGTCACCTACTCGAGAGTTCGTAATCACTACACAACACCAACTCCTTGTGGCGGAGAAGCCTTCACAACGTCGCCTACTCTTTATCCGGTACAAGGCCAGACACCGGGTTCTTTCACAAGGTAGAACCACACCTATCATAACGTTGCCTATACTTTATCCGGTACAAGGCTAGATACTGAGTTCCATTATAAAGGAGGAACTACTACCCAACACTATACAACACCTATCCCAAAGGATACCCACTCCTTATGACAACATCAACAAGGATATCAATATCCTTTGACACAACCTATCTCTATTTGTACATCGATGCACCTCATCGATTGTACACTCTTGACATCTTTCACTAATGCCTCTTGACTTGACTTCTAGGCATCCTTCACTAATGCCTTTGACACGGACGTTCGGCAATGCCTTCGTCTTGACTCTTTTGGCATCCTTCACTAATGCCTTTGACATGGATGTTAAACACCTTTCACTAATTCCTTCATCTTGACTCTTTCGGTATCCTACACTAATGCCTTTGACACAACACTTCTAGGGAGGAAGAAAGAACTAGCAACAAGAGAACCTCAATATTCTTGATGATGACGAAGCATGGCAACTCATGGACTTGAGCTTGTTCAACTTCAAAGAGGTGGTGATCTCGCCTTTAAGAGGAACCTAGAGAATCACACAATAACAAAACTACATACAAAGATCACTTGGATATGTGGTTAAAGAGTTTACAACTCAAAGAGAAAATATATGTGAAAGGGTTGAGTTACAATGAAGAAATGGCTCACTATTTATAGAGGAAAATGTGCTACTGTCCCACGGATCCCTTACTTGAGGGATCCGTCCAGTGTAAACTGGGGAAACCGTGGGACGCTCTTCTTTGCCCATGGGTTCTGGGTCATGGGTCATGGGTTATGGGTCCTAGACTTTGGACCATGGGTATCTAAGTAGATACAATGTATCTACTAGATGTAATGCATCTAATCCATGGGTCATGGGTTAGCTCCACGGGTCATGGATAATGCTCATTTATGACTTATGCATGATGTCATGCAATGGGTTATGGGTTATGCTCCATGGGTATGGGTCATGGACTTTGGGTTTTACCCAACTACATTCAATGTATTTAGTCAATAGGTCAAATACTTTAAACTTCTACCCATTGTATTACCCATTACAATACATACTAATTATGTATACATCTACCCAATATGTAAACACTAGTTGTTGTACATATGCATTACTAAAACATAAAAACACTATTACTTGTTTAGTGTTTTATATGAAAAATGTAAGTGTGTTAGTAAACTATTGACTCAAACTATTTACGTATTTTATTTATTTCGTTAAAATAATTTTACGTTTGTTATCGACAACATTAGAAGATCGTAAAATATAAATAAATGTTTTTGCGGCTTATTTGTATTAACAATCTCCCCCTTTTTGTTGATGACAAAAAATAAGATTATTTTAAGGAAAAACTAAAATTCGTAAAAGTTTGAATTGTAGTTTTTACTCTCTTCTTCCCCTTTTTGTCGAAACAAAAAGAGCTTCGAAAAGAAACTAACACATTATTTTAAGAGAAAACATGTAAAAAGAAAGAAAAAAAATATAAATATAGAGAGCAAGTGACGGGAAGTGTTCTTGTCTTAGCTCCTCCTTGACGAGTCCATCCTTTTGTGAGGGCGTCAAGTAAGAAGAAATACTAAACTAGTGCATTGCAACTATGTTTGCAAATGGTTTTGTCTTTGTGATGAGTATACTCCCCCTTGATGATTGCAACTTTGCAAAGGGACGTCATGTAACGTAATCCTAATGTGAAATATATTGCAAATGATTTTGCAATGTGCCGCTTTGACACGAAGCTTCCCTTAGCTTAGGGTGTCAAAGTCTTCATGTGTATATTGAAAATTTACAAAACAAAGGTTAGAAAACGAGTATATAATGCATAATTTCCTGCAAATAAGACTCAAGTTAGTAGAAAACAAGTCTTCTGTTGCACGGATCCCACGGTTCCCTCTTTGAAGGGATCCGTCTAGGCAAAACTGAGGGATCCATCTGTCTAAAAGCTTAAGACAGCAATTGTAACACCCCAACCCGCTAAGGGTAGAAGTATCACAGTATTTGTGCATTCCTTTATCGATCGTTTATATGGAGACTATTCGTGGAGTCAAAGGTGATGGTACCGATCTGAGTTCTTTAGCAGTTTAGAGTTGGAGAGGTCGGTGAGCGAAGCCGCCGACCGCAATGCTACTTGGAGACATCGGATGCTGCTAGAGGGAGGCGGACGAATCAACCGAGGCGCAAAGAGCGGAGACAAGATTCAACGGTGGACACTTGGAAGAAGTATGAGCGGAAAAAGCATGATCTGGCGTACTTTAGTTACGAGGTGAAACTACTACCAAGATTCGGGCATATTGTGGTCAATAGTCCAACCGTTGAGATGCTGAGGAGATTCATTTGCTTCATATGATTGAGCGCGTTTAGATGATGGAGTCCTAGGGCTTGATTCTTCGATGTTACTACGACCTCGCGTTGTATTCTAAATCCCTTGAATAAATTTGTTCTCTGTGAATGATTTTTCGTTCTATATAAATTTTGTGTATGTTGGATGATTGTTTTGTTCTGGAAGATTTGACGAACTGTGGAAGACCTGATGCTATTTCGGACGATTTCGGTTCGATGGTACTCGCTATGTTCCGTTCGTTCCTTATATGTTCGCTTCTCGATTTGAATCCGTTAGTGATGATTGTTTGGACCAACACTAAGATGTAGAATGGACCGTTAAGTGGAGGATAAGATGTTTTACTACTTGAGGTAAAGTATGGTCATCATGATGGTATACTCATATGATCTTGGTATTATGACGAGTAGCTAACGTGATAATACTTACATCATATGACGTACCTCATTGTGATCATAAGATATCCCAGAGTACCTTAGCACTTAAATTTCGGCTTTTGATTAAGATTATGCGAGTTAGCAAGAATTTGGGATCTTTATGCCTATACGTTTAATCTACCTTCATCGATATACGATTTGATACGTTTGAATTCTCGGCACGTGTTCACCTCTGAAAAGTTCAACCGTTTGATTTCTGTTACCCTCAGTTGTGTAATCTGGTATATCTTCGTTTGCTTCTTTCGTTTCATTTCAATTTTCGAGGAAAAAAAATTTTTTTTAGAGGGGAAGAATTGTAAAACCCTAAAATCGTTAACGCGTCAAATGACCATTATACCCTCATCGTAATAATCCGTAGAAAAAAAATAAACAAGCCCGATAACTACGCTAACTACTTAATGGTAAAGAGGTTACATTAGACATGGAAGAATAAAACTTATAAATAACTTACAATAATTGTGTAACACATTAAAATGTCATATGTACAATATACTTAACCACTTAAATAAAGAGTACAAGATAATTTGGCAAGTAAATGAATGTTGTGATTTGGTCTTAAACCTTTTTCCCCTTTCCACGCCAAAATCCCTGATTTCTTGGCCTAATTACACACTCAATTTACATTTAAAGTTACCATATCCCTTTTAATGTACATCTATAAATAAAAAAAAGGAGAAACCCTAGCTCTCTCATTCCCTAGTGACGGCAAACTCATAAAATACTCCTTCTCCATCTCCATTTTCTGTCGACACAAGATCAGGTCCTAAGAAGTTTTCGAAGGCTCCTTTTCAAGGCTGGAATCACGTGGTGGGTTCAAGTATTGGCTGGTTTTGATTGTGGTTTGTTGCTGCTGCTATCGTGGTGAGCTAGGAGCTGGGGATTGTTTGGGGTTGAGAGATGAGCTGATATAGAGACCATGCCTAGTCATCTTAGACTTCATTTGATTTTGTTATTATATTTTCAATCGGAGTTTTCCTTTGGTATCTATGTATTGATAAGTCTTGTTGATTTAAATTTTTGATTTATTTATTTAAGACTTCCGCTGTTTGATTTATGTTCATTATGTATGTTCTGATATGACACCATACTGTGATACTTCTACCCTTATCGGGTTGGGGTGTTACAGCAATGGTGATGAAACAAGTGGCGTTATCATCAAAAAGAGATATGTAACAAGGCACAAAACACATTCTCAAAGGAATATCACAAATAGCATGTAATTTCATTTAATAAAACTAGAGATATGATGTACATAACTCTAAAAACTAAGAAAATGAACAATACATGACTTAGGATTTCTAGACTATCTAAGTTGATCTTGATACTAAGACACCACTTGAATCTTCTATCTCAAGTTTGTTTAGGTTTGATCTCGTCGAGACGTTCAAGGAGGTGATAAAACATGAAACGTTGATCTTCACGTACTTCATGTATAAAACTTTCAACATGTTGACAATGATAACAATATTTGTCATGGCTCGGAAATGGTGGTGGTATGGCTTGATGAGGAGGATCAAGTGAAGAGTGTTGAGGATCCTCAAAAGGAGGAGGGATTGGTGGAGGCACATTCAATGATGGCTCAACAAAGGATGATGGTGGAGGTAGAGAGGTGTCAACTTCCATGTGGTCGGGTGGTTGACTTTGATGATTCCTCATAATCCAAAATGGACTATTTGAGGGTGACGGAGAAAAGGAAGTCGGAGCTAGTGTTGACTCAACACCTTGATTTTGTTGCGCTATTCCTCCTAAAGAGGAGAATGTTGGTGATGGTGGAGGATGGGATGGCCTAGAGGCAAGTCCTCTGATTGTAAAGGTGTGGTGATGAGAGTGGGGTGGTGAATGATATGGCTCTAGGCACTAAGGGTGATGGTTTAGTGGAAATGGGGTTGTTTGGTTTAGGAGGTATGGTGGTGTTTGGCATTGGTAGTTTGTGGGAACAATCCTTTTGGGAATTGGTTTGATAGGTGGAGGAGATCCTAGCATTTGTGGATTTAACGGAGATGATTCGGTTGAGGAAATTTAATGAACAACACGAGTAATTTTCTTGGGTGGTCTGGGTGGATGAGTTACCACTAGGAGCTTTTCTCATGATGAGATGATTAAAGAGGTTTGTAAAAGTTTCTAAGTGCTGAGAATGAGGATGTAGATGATGACTTTAGGAGTCTTAGCAAAATGGTTTATAAAGGAAAGGATTTGGCAAGTGCATTCATGACTTAAGCCACTAAGATCCTTTGGAATGTGATGATTAGCATGTACAAGAGTCAACTTCAGAGTTGCACTGATCTAGGAATTTAATTAAGATAAGATGGAGTGTTCAAGTTAGTAAGAAGAGCTTGAAATAATTGTTTTAGCTAGAGTTTAAGATGAATCTGTCACCCGGATCCCACGGTTCCCTCCAATGAGGGATCCGTCTAGGCTAATCCTAGCGATCCGGCTCTCAGCAGCTAAGAAAGAAAAAAAAATGATGTTGGTAAGGTCTAATACCTATACCTCTTGAGTGTTTCAGTCTTTCGAAGTGTCTTAAATGAAAGGGTACTTAAATGATCAAGGGAAATGAGTGATCTAGCTAATGATTGCCTTTTATGGAAGAAAAATGGAACTTTTATGAGTACCAATGAATGACCAAAGATGACACTAGAAAATTTGAGAGTGTCAAGTAGAGCTAAATGATCCTAAAGACCATATAGTGACTTAAGATAATTTTGGAAAATACCTTAGAGGTTATAAGAAATGAAAAACTAGCATTTGACTCATTTTGAGGTAGGGATGACTAAAATCAAATTTCTAGAGTTGAGAGATTTATAAAACTCGATGTGTGAGTATAAGAGCGGAAGAATGATGAGTTTTGGTGAAATGATAAATTGAAAAGCAACTTGAGTGTGATCCTAAATGAGCTATGTGTAAGAGTGAATCTTACTAAGTGTGAGAAATACTTAAGAGATCCTAAGGCATTATGTTCAGCTAGTGTGAAGTAGTCTAAGAACATGGTTTGAAGTATAAAAGAATGCAACTGTATTTCTGTTTGCCCGGATCCCACGGTTCCCTAAGTGGAGGGATCCGTCTAGTACATGGTGAGGGATCCGTCTCATGCAAAACAATACCTTCACAAAAGTTACAATTCGCCTAGTACATGGTGAGGGATCCGTCTAGTACATAGTGAGGGATCCGTCCAGTGTAAACTGGGGGAACCGTGTGACGCTCCTCTTTGCCCATGGGTTTTGGGTCATGGGTTATTGGTTATGGGTCATGGGTCCTAGACTTTGGACCATGGGTATCCAAGTAGATACAATGTATCTACTAGATGCAATGCATCTAGTCCATGGGTCATGGGTTAGCTCCATGGGTCATGGATAATGCCCATTTATGACTTATGCATGATGTCATGCAATGGGTTATGGGTTATGCTCCATGGGTATGGGTCATGGACTTTGGGTTTTACCCAACTACATTCAATGTATTTAGCAATAGGTCAAATACTTTAAACTTCTACCCATTGTATTACCTATTACAATACATACTAATTATGTATACATCTACCCAATATGTAAACACTAATTATTGTACATATGCATTACCAAAACATAAAAACACTATTACTTGTTTAGTGTTTTATATGAAAAATGTAAGTGTGTTGGTAAACTATTGACTCAAACTATTTACGTATTTTTTTTGTTTCGTTAAAATGATTTTACGTTTGTTATCGACAAAACATTAGAAGATCGTAATATATAAATAAACATTTTTACGGCTTATTTGTATTAACATAGAGCATTGAATATACAATTCAGTAGAGCGTTATTAACGTTGGTTTTACTTGTTCGGATAGTGCTTATTGTTTTCAGTTTAAAATATGCGCTATATCGACTTAGTTTGACATTTATCAAAGTTCACCTTACGTATAAGTGAAATGTTCCCGTTGTTGATTTATGAAAATAACGATGTTATCAAGTGTTTTAGTTTGTTTACTTGCAAGGTGCGTTGATATCGAATATCGATTTTTATATAACTATTTACTTATAATTATATATATATATATATATATATATATATATATATATATATATATATATATATATATATATATATATATATAGATAGAGAGAGAGAGAGAGAGAATATAGGGAGGGTTAATGTGAGATCAAACTTAAAGTTGTACAAATAAGATCAAATCTAAAAAACCACTAAAACATTTATAAATAAGAATTTTAGCAATTATACACAAAAAAATAATATTTTAATACAAATTAACATTTTAGCAACTACTAACCAAATGATACATGAGTTTGAATTAGTGATACACATGATACATATTACACTAATAAATATTCCAAAACCTGATACACATATAAAAATCTGGTACACATTAAACTTCTAATCAAAGTGTATCACCTAGGTTTCGTAAATTTTAAAAAAATTTATCGAAACCTTTACAATTTTAGTTGTAGTAAATAAAAAATTATTTTTATTGTAAGGAGAGTATCTCTTGTCAAATTTTAGTTCGATCTCATTTTAACAACTTTAAGTATGATCTTATTTGATCTAGATTATATATATATATATATATATATATATATATATATATATATATATATATATATATATATATATATATATATATATATATATATATATATATATATATATATATTAATGTGAGATCAAACTTAAAGTTGTACAAATAAGATCAAATATAAAAAACTACTAAAACATTTATAAATAAGAATTTTAGCAATCATATACAAAAAAATAATATTTTAATACAAATTAACATTTTAGCAACTACTAACCAAATGATACATGAGTTTGAATTAGTGATACACCTGATACATATTCCAAAACCTGATACACATATAAAAACCTGGTACAGATTAAACTTCTAATCAAAGTGTATCACCTAGGTTTCGTAAATTTTAAAAAGAAATCTATCGAAACCTTAACAATTTTAGTTGTAGTAAATAAAAAAATTATTTTTATTGTAAGGAGAGTATCTCTTGTCAAATTTTAGTTCGATCTCATTTTAACAACTTTAAGTATGATCTTATTTGATCTAGATTCTCTATATATATATATATATATATATATATATATATATATATATATATATATATATATATATATATATATATATATATATATATATATATATATATATATATATATATATATATATATATATATATATATATATATATATATATATATATAATGGAATATTGACGTAATACTTCTCGATATATTCTTTAGATCATCAAAATACTCGTTTTTATGAAGTCGTGATAAGTTTACAAGTTTTCTAAACTTTTTCCCAAATTCACACTTTTTACCCTTAAGTTTCAAAATATACAAGTTTGGCCCCTCAACTTTGGAAAAATGACACTTTGCACCCAAAAGTATTTTATACTCAAAGTTTTCAGATTTGACAGTTTTAGTCCCTCGTTAATACTATTTTGACAAAATCCTTTCAAAATAAATTTACACTTTTAGTCCCCAAGGTTTCCAAGTTTACATTTTAACACAAAACTTTTATTTTCTTTTAAAGTAAGTTTTCTTTAATTACAGTTTGTACCGGATTTTCCATGCATGCGTAACACGTACCAAAACAACCCTTATCTTTCAAAAGCTTACATATTTAACTTATTTTTCTTATGAATGGGCCGGGTCAATTGCTATTGGGCTACGGTTTGTGTCGTTTGGGCCTTAAGGCCCAATCAGGGTGCGCTTGGTTTTGAAGAAATACATGACCAGGAGGGGGTTAAGGATTTTATAGGGTCGATCATAGTGTTACAACTTAATATAAAGTGTTGTTATAGTTTCGTTTAACAAAAAAGTGTCGGTTGGAGTTATAAAAATTGTTATACGCGACATGTGCTTAAGTAAAACTGGTAAGAGGGTTTGGTTTCAAATCAAAATCTGTAGTGAACATGGTACGAGTAATTTTAATCGTCTTGCTCATGTGAAACTTGTTTCTGTAATGCGTTAGTGCCTCGTTAACAATATGTTATATATATTTGATTGTTATGGTGCATGACGACATTTTTACGTGTGATATTGAATGTAAATGAGAGAAAAAAAAATGAACATGAGTGGAAAGAGGACTTACAACACTCAAATGAGTGGTGAGGATCTCGAAAGAAAGGTGAATGATCGTGACCAAGACTCCAATATTACCCTTTGATCCTATAACCAAGCAACGAACCAAAACACTTAGTGTTTTCCTTTTTCTTGCACCCGATATACCATAGGAGACGAGTTCTTTGTGATTGAGAGATATGTTTGATGTGTGTGAGATAGTCAAGTGTTTGAGGGTAGTTTATAAAAGGAAGAACAAGTATGGTGTTTCTATTATTCTATGCTTGATCTTATGTGGTTCTAAGGAAAAGTAAAATGATGTGTGTTTGCTTGGCATGCTGCGTTTTTCAGCAAGAAATAGGGCATGCGTTTGGGTATAGTCGAATCAATGGAGACACAAGGACCATTGGGTATGGGGGTCAAATGAAAGTCAAAGTGGTATTAGAGCATGTTAGATTAATTAGTTTATTAATAAATAGGATAGCTAACTTGGTTTTGTGTCTCCCCTTTTTACATCCACACGCAAACAAGGGAGGACCAAGGAGTTTGAATTTTTGTTGTGTGTTTTTCTTGGTACTCGACCGGTCACATAAGACATTTAGCATAGGACTTGTAGTATTTTTACTACTTGTGTCTTCAAAACAAGTCTAAAGGTGTGCTGGGTTAGGTTGTAACCAGCTAGGCCCAAGAAGGAATAGGGTTGGACTTAGATTGGATAGAACGAGAGCCCAAGGAAAGGAATAAGGGTGGAGTGGATTGGGCTTGAGGCCCGGTTAGGAAAAAAATATATTTATTAAATGATTTATTATGTATTTATTTTATATAACTTATTTATTTAAATTAAAGAATTATTATTATCGAGATCGAGGTAATTTTGATCGGGTCACAACGGTACAGTTTGAGCTTTTAATTCGCGTGTTACTATGCACTTGCCAAATGATATGCAAAAACGACGCCAAGAAAATTTCATGGCTCAAAGATCCGTGCTTTATTCAAGATTAACTAGTTAATGACATATGCAATTTTCTAGGAGCTTACAGTACCTACCCCTTAAGAGAACCGCGTCTCGCGGTTTAACTCGCAGAGGTTATTGTGGGTGATTCGGTGAACAGGTGAGGATATTTGGTACATATTACATCATGGCGCTCCCGGGGTGAACTCGGCACCTCTCTTCTTATGATTCCATCAAACTTTGACGATGGGAATGCGGCTTTGCTTTAGCATTTTGACTTCCCTGTCCATGATCTCAACAGGTTCTTCTACGAAGCAAAGTTTATCATTGAGTTGTATGTCCTTTAGAGGAACAACAAGGGTTTCATCGGATAGACATTTCTTAAGGTTTGAAACGTGAAAAGTATCATGTACCTGACTAAGCTCTTCCGGAAGCTCGAGCTTATACGCTACTGGACCAACTCTTTTCAGAATTTTGAACGGTCCTACGTATCGGGGTTAGAGTTTTCCTCTTTTATCAAATCTGACCATTCCTTTTCAAGGAGACCTTTAGCATTACTTGGTCTCCTACTTGGAATTCCATGGGTTTTCTTCTGACATCAACATAGCTCTTTTGTCTATCTCTTGTTGCTTGTAGACATTGCTTGATTTACATTATTTTCTCAGTTGTCTCTTGAACAATTTCAGGGCCATTAAGTTGTACTTCTCCAACTTCTGCCCAACAAACGGGTGATCGACACTTTCGTCCATAAAGCGCTTCGAATGGAGCTGCTTTGATGATGGCATGGTAGCTATTATTGTAAGAAAATTTGCTAGAGGTAAGTGCTTATCCCATCCTTTTCTAAAATCGATCACGATGCTCTCGAGATGTCTTCCGAGTTTGGATTATTCTTTCACTTTGTCCATCTATTTGAGGGTCGGTACTCATATCCAATTTGGTACACATAGCGTCCAAAATCTTGAGGTGAATCGGCTATCAAGATCGGATATGATGGAAATCGAACACCATGGCTAGAAACACTCTCCTTAAGATACAACCGAGGAATTGTATCGATAACGCCCTCAAAGGAACTTCCTTTTCGTCGAGTGAACCTAATCGTTGTAGTGTAGTATTAGGGTAAGCCACGGTATTGATATCGTTCTCTGGGGAATAGGAATGCTAGTAAGAAGTTACTACGCTAAGGTTGGGGTTGAGGAAGATTATTTTTATCTTTTATGTTTTTAGGAATTGAAAAGGTACGAATCTCGGGTTTTGGATTTGGGGTTGGTATTTCTACCGATTACTCTACTTATCTAATTATCTAATCTAAGGTGTATCTAATCTATGTGTAATTATTGTGTGCTCGTATGATAGTTTAAATATGTGTTTACTTAGGTTTTATTACTCCTTAATTATCTCCTATTGATGGTTGAATTGTCACGTCCTTATTCTTAATCGCGTTGTGTGTCTAAAGTCGTAGAGTATGTGTTTATCCCTAACTCTTTGAAACTACCAAAGGGTCTCGTCTACAAAATCTCTGGGAGTTATAAACTCTAACTCTAAGGTACTCTTTGGATGGTTTAGCCTACAACTACTCTAGGTGTTATAGTCTAAGGTTCACAAAGATTAATCAAGCATTAACTACACAATGAATGACCTATCGCATTACTAGATCATTAACAATTAAGATAAGAGACAACCAATCAATATTCAATAATTAAGTTTCATATTCCTAAGCAAACACACAAGTAAATTAGCGGGACATGGAGAACATGCAAGCATACACACAAATAATTGAAGACATAATTGAATTAATGAAGTAAAGTACTTATCTTGATGTAAGATAGGGTTTGGAACCCTAAAATCTTGTACAAGACAGCCTTGGTTCGGTTTAGGTTTTACTCCAAAAGACTACACACTAAAAGCGAAAAATTCGGATTCTATATATAAGATTACAATCGCGACGGAGTTACCTTATGATTTGTGACGCCGTCGGTCGCCGTCATTAGGGTTTCGTCTTGGCCACGTTAGTCTTGCGATGGCGTCACCTTATGCTTGTGACGCCGTCCCCTTGATCTCGATTGCCGTCGGATCAAATCTAGGCCGTCCGAGTTGCGACGACCTACTCTTTTAAAGCCCCGACACCGTCACTTGAAAATAAGCAATTTGGCTCTTGAGCCGTCACAAAAGTGCTCCGACGGCGTCGCAATTAACACCGACTCCGTCCCTTGTATTTCAGCATTTGAGTGTCTCGATTCTTGACTTTGGCCATTTTCTTCAGATATCCGCGCTTTTCGTCCAAATAAGTGCCATTCCAGCAATTTGCCTTCAAGAGACCTAAAAGTGAAAAGGAGCGATATTAAGTAATAACGGATACAAAAGTGATCAAATAAGGGCTTAAACGACCCTCAAAAGGTACATTTAAAACCTTATCAAATATCCCTACACTTGGTATTTGCTTGTCCTCAAGCAAATGTGCTTTAGCCAATTAATTTATAAGTTAGGGGTCATGAAGCATTGGTTTAAAACAATCCACAACACATATAAGCCCAAAAAGTCATAACAAGCACGAAAATTACATACTAGCACCTCACATTGGGTGTTTGGATACTCACATCTCTCGGGTGTATATGAAATATAACAAGTTAGAAATGGAAGATAAACACTCATTAACCAGTCCTAGTACATAGATTACCGTAGGCTTGAGAATAGATCAAACCTCCATCGCTTTGGCGTAAGCACCTAGGAAAGACTATCAAAGAGGTCTTTAAAGGGTTGTAATGTTAGGCTTACGGTAGGAAAACAAAGGGTTTGGTGGGATAGGCTATTTAGTGGTGGCAAGTCAAAAATCTCTATGTTACAAGCATACGAAGAATGGCGTTGCTAAGCCAAGACTCGACACTCTAAACTCTAGATAACTGAAACAAACAAACATAAATTTAAAGATAGATGTAGGATGGTAGCCAGTATATATATATATATATATATATATATATATATATATATATATATATATATATATATATATATATATATATATATTATATTTGAACACTCTATTTTTTTTTTTTCTTTTTCTATTTTTTTTTGATTTTTTTTCATACACTTTTACTCTACCATCCTCTACGGTAACATCAAAATGATAGGGATTTATAGGCACATCCCTACACTTGAGTTTTTATTACTCTAACACTAATTTGGCCCGAATTGAAAAGATCAAAACACTTGGAGTACTTTATTACGCAAATAAGGGAATTTAACGTTCCTTCCGGTCATTTCATAAACTTTAACTTTTCCCATGAGTCCCAATCGTCCCAAAGCGTGTACAAAGGATATGACTCGACTTAGCAACTCATGCAAGCAACTAGATAATTGAACTAAGGGTTTGGGGTGATAACAATAATGCACTAAAAGTGAGTGCATACAAGGTAGGCTAAGGCGATTTGGGTGTACATTTGGGGTGGGGTGTAAACAATGCTCTTCATTGATATTCGGAAAACCGAAACATCACGAGAACCGCGAAAAAGATAGGCTCGAGGGGTTAACTAGGGTATCGTGTACTAAAGATGAGTACAACGCAAGGGTGTGGGGAATTACTCAACCGATGTGGAAGAAGTAATTATATTACGGGTATCAAACAAGGGTTATCCTAATGCCTCTTATCATTTAGTTATTCCTAACTACACAAGTGTAGTCTTACTAGCGATCTCGGGATGCATCACAAAACAAGTTCTAGAATCTATTATACTACCGGTTCACACTCTAAGCATTAAAGATGAATGCTTTAATTCCTACTAATCTAAGGGTGATCCTCACATTTTGGGTGGAATTTAGGTGGTAAAGGGTTTTTGTGCTAGTCATATAACTTCCTATCCGTGAGACGCTTTTGTTAAGACTAATGGCCCACTCCTATATGTCATGAAAAATTTTAAATTTGGTGCCAAAATTACCCTAACCGACATTTTCTCATGGTTTATTACACAAATACAATTGGACAAAGCAAATAATCAAGGATAAGCATAGTTTCAAAGTTCCCGTTTTATTTTCCCTCCCTACACTTAAACTGAACATTGTCCCCAATGTTCCCCGAAAGTATCAAAGTTATGATAATAGAAGGTAATTAAAACGAAAGAAACTAATACTCCCATGATTAGCTCGGTAGGATCCGTGTAAAGTGGTGGTTAAATCCTTTCCAAGAAGAATGTATGTGTGAAAAGCTCCTTCCAATCTTATGTATCTTCTTCTTGATAAATTAAACCCGCACACTTGAAGAAAACAAACGAAACCTTCGCGAAAATCGGTGGTAATAATATATATAAGACTCTATTAAACTAGGATATAATGCTTGTGGAATGGATGTTTATAGAATTTCTTGAAAATTAAGACCGAAAATTCCAAAATTTATAAGTAGCTCGAAAACGAGAAAAAAGTAATCATTGTTTTACTCCTTCCCGACGCCGTCAAAGTTACGATCTGACCGTCATGTTATCCCGACAAAAGCGGTTTGCGGTTTTCGAAAAAATTCGGAAAATTTACATCTTTAGAATCGGAAAATTTTCGCAAAACATCCATTATGACTCGATACAAGCATTTGACTCGAACAAACACACATATATATCTTTTAATTAATTGTTATTCTCATGTTTAGGTTTCTTTTGAAAACGTGTGTAATCCTCCCTACACTTATCCTTTATGTAAAATACCTTTATATGCAATTAAGACGAGGTTAAAAACAAAATAAAGCATATTTTACAAATTTAAACATGAGAATAAGCCATCAATAAAAGATATATGACACTAACAAGCAAACAATTAAGCATGGGTTGCCTCCACAAAGCGCTTTTCTTTATTTATGAGTCTTGTAGCTAGACTCGTAGTCGTGCTTATGTGATTTCGTTACTTCATCTACTACAATCTTCCGTTCCTGTCATTATTATCCAACGGTTTCTATTCCATGTCTAGTAAGCCCATTGCTCATCACCTTTCTAAAAAGGTCCTACCTCTCGAATTGAGTTCTAATGTCATAAGGAAGCAAACCTTATCATTCCGAAAATCTTAGTCTAGTATACGTACTCGGTTTTTCTTATGTGATTATTCCTATAATAGACCGATTATTTAAGTTCCTTTTCATCATTGGAGTGATGAATACTTCTCAAGTTCAATAGGAGGTGGCATTTGGTAAGCTAAAATCATTGGTCTTATCTTTGAATTGCACTATTTCTTTGAATGAGGGATCATAAGTCATGCCCGCTTGTGTTTTCTATGAATTCGTCGAGGTTTTTGATAACGCTACACGTACATTCGAGGTCAAAGGAACTTCCTTTTCTTCGAGCAAGTTTTATAACACCCTAGGCGGTGAACCTAATCGTTGTAGTGTAGTAATTAGGGTAAGCCACGGGTATTGATATCGTTCTCTAGGGAATAGTGTCGTTAGGTGAAGTGTATATCGATTTAAGTCTAAAGGTGAGGATGATTATTTTGTATTTTTATATTTTATGAAATGGAAAGGTACTCTCGGGGTTTGGAGGGAGGGTGGAATTAGTTGCTAGTCAACTATCCCAAAAGATACTAACTAAATTAGGGGTCTACCAGAACGTGAAGCGTATCTACTTATGATGTATTACTTCTTGCTAGCTATCCAATTCTACCTATTGAATTGTCACGTCCTATTGATGGTTGAATTGTCACGTCCTTATTCTTAACGCGTTGTGTGTCTAAGGTCGTAGGGTATGCTTTATCCCTAACTCTTTGAACTCACCTTTAAGTGTAGTAAACAAAATCCACTAAATCATTTATAAACTAACTTTAAGGTTATCTTTGGTTTAGTAAGCGAAATCCACCAAGTCATTCATAAACTATCAAAGATTTATCAAGTATTAAACACAACGATAGCCTAGTCGCACTCTAAGCTAATTACAATTAAGATAAGAGACAACCAATCAAACAAGAGACAGAGGATGCAAGAATTATAAACTAAACCAATTAGACTCATTGAAATTGTCACACCCTAATGATGAAGATAGACACAAGCATCACTAAGAAATCAATAAGATCTAATTAATTATATACAAGTTTCATACAATCATAAGCAAACACAAGGTGAATTAGCCAAGCATAATTAATGAAGAGCAAGCAACAATTATGATAATTGAAGACATACCATAGGATTGGATTAACAAACAAATCATTACACGATGTTTATGGAGTGTTTGAAACCCTTTAAGTTCTTTGGAAAAACACCTACCTAAACCCCGAATTGGACTTAGGGTTTAGGGCTTACAAAAGTGAAGTTATAATGTTATATTTATAGGCGATTTTACGTCGGCAAAGAGTGACGGCGTCACACTTATAGAGTGGTGGCGTCACGACGTTTTCAACAAATTGTAGATTTTCTCGTTCCGGTCGCGTGGGCTTTTGAATCACCTAAATCCGAGTTCAGATGCAAAAGTTATGGCCAAAACAATGTCGACTACTTGGCAAGACATGTTGTGACTTGATCGACTTGTGGCGTCACCTTATGGTTGTGACGCCGTCCCTTCAATCTCTAACGCCGTCTCGGATCAAATCTAGGGCGTCCGAGTTGCGACCCTACTACTCTTTAAAGCTTGACGTCGTCACTTGAAAATAGGAGTTTTGGCTTCGAACCGTCACAAATCCTCCGACGGCGTCGCATTAACACCCGCCGTCACCTTATAATTTCGGCACTTGAGTGTCTCGATTTTGACTTTGGCCATTTTCTTCATATATTCGCGCCTTTTCGTCCAAATAAGTGCCATTCCAGATTTTGCCTTCAAGAGACCTAAAAGTGAAAAGGAACGATATTAAGCAATAACGAGATACAAAGTGATCAAATAAGGGCTTAAACGACCCTCAAAAGGTACCTTTTAAAACCTTATCAAATATCCCTACACTTGTTATTTGCTTGTCCTCAAGCAAATGTGCTTTAGCCAATTAATTTATAAGTTAGGGGTCATGAAGCATTAATTCAAAACGGTCCACAACACATATAAGCCCATAAAAGTCATAACAAGCACGGAAATCACATACTAGCACCTCACATGGGGTGTTTGGATACTCACATCTCTCTCGGTTGTATATGAAATATAACAAAATAGGAAATGGAAGATAAACACTCATTAACCGGTCCTAGTACATAGATTACCATAGGCTTGAGAATAGATCAAACCTCCATCGCTTTGGCGTAAGCACCTAGGAAAGACTATCAAAGAGGTCTTTAAAGGGTTGTAATGTTAGGCTTACGGTAGGGAAACAAGGGTTTGGTGGGATAGGCTATTTAGTGGTGGCAAGTCAAAAATCTCTATGTTAAATGCATATGAAGAATGGCGTTGCTAAGCCAAGACTCTACACTCTAAACTCTAGCTAACGAAATAAACAAACATAAATTTAAAGGATAGATGTAAGATGGTAGCCCGTTTTTTTTTTTTTTTTTTTTTTTTTTTTTTTTTTTTCTTTTTTTTCTTTTTCTATTTTTCATTTTTTTTTTTTTTTTTTCATACACTTTTACTCTACCATCCTCTATGATAACATCAAAATACTAGGATTTATAGGCATATCCCTACACTTGAGTTTTTATTACTCTAACACTAATTTGACCCGAATTGAAAAGATCAAAACACTTGGGGTACATTATTACGCAAACAAAGGGATTTTGAATTTAACGTTCCCTTCCCGTCATTTCATAAACTTTAACTTTTCCCATGAATCCCAATCGTCCCAAAGCTCAGATACAAAGGATATGACTCGACTTAGCAACTTATGCAAGCAACTAGATAATTGAACTAAGGGTTTAGGGTGATAACAAATATTGCACTAAAAGTGAGTGCATAAGGGTAGGCTAAGGCGATTTGGGTGTATATTTGGGGTGGGGTAAACAATGCTCTTCATTGATATTCGAAAAACCGAAACATCACGAGAACCGCGAAAAGGATAGGCTCGAGGGGTTAACTAGGGTATCGTGTACTAAAGATGAGTACAACGCAAAGGGTGTGGGGAATTACTCAACCGATGTGGAAGAAGTAATTATATTACGGTATCAAACAAGGGTTATCCTAATGCCTCTTATCATTTAGTTATTCCTAACTACACAAGTGTAGTCTTACTTGCGATCTCGGAATGCATCACAAAACAAGTTCTAGAATCTAATATACTACCGGTTCACACTCTAAGCATTAAAGATGAATGCTTTAATTCCTACTAATCTAAGGCGATCCTCACATTTTGGGTGGAATTTGGGTGGTAAAGGGTTTTGGTGCTAGTCATGCAACTTCCTATCCGTGAGACGCTTTTGTTAAGACTAATGGCCCACTCCTATATGTCATGAAAATTTTTAAATTTGGTGCCAAAATTACCCTAACCGACATTTTCTCATGGTTTATTACACAAATACAATTGGACAAAGCAAATAATCAAGGATAAGCATAGTTTCAAAGTTCCGCTTTATTTTCCCTCCCTACACTTAAACCGAACATTGTCCCCAATGTTCCCGAAAGTATCAAAGTTATGATAATTGGAAGGTAATTAAAAGCGAAAGAAACTAGTACTCCCGATTAGCTCGGTAGGATCCGTGTGTGAAGTAGTGGTTAAATCCTTTCCAAGAAGAATTTATGCGTGAAAAGCTCCTTCAATCTTTTGTAACTTCTTCTTGATTAATTAAACCTCGCACACTTGAAGAAAACAAACAACCCAACGCATCAAACCGAACAAAGAAAAATCACAACAAGATGTAATTCCGGACTTAAATAAGATATAATGCTTGTGGAATGGATGTTTGCAGATTTTCTAGAAAATTAAGACCGAAAATTCCAAAAATTTATAAGTAGCACGAAAACGAGAAAAAGTAATCGAGTTGTTTCGCTCCTTCTTGGCGCCGTCGGTTGCGATCTGACGCCGTCGGTTATCCCGACAAAAGCGGTCTGCGATTTTCTGAAAAAATTTCTGGAAAATTTACATCTTTAGAATCTGGAAAAATTTCTGCAAAAACATCCATTATGACTCGATACAAGCATTTGACTCGAACAAACACACATGTATATCTTTTAAATAATTGTAATTCTCATGTTTACGTTTCTTTTGAAAACGTGTGTAATCCTCCCTACACTTATCCCTTATGTAAAATACCTTTATATGTAATTAAGACGAGGTTAAAGACAAAATAAAGCATTTTTACAAATTCAAACATGAGAATAAACAATCAATAAAAGATATACGACACACAAATAAAAATGAAAAACAAATACACATGGGTTGCCTCCCAAGAAGCGCTTGTTTTGTTCGAGTCACGAGCCCGACTCTACCCTTATTTAACAGATAAAGGGAAGTTTTCCCTACACTTAAGTTTAAGTGCGGGTGATAGTAGCGATACACACCCTTAGGGTGGAAATATGCCACGTGAGGTGAAGGGGTGTGTGAATGGCTTCCTTCATCCTAAAACTACCCGGACTAAATTGGTTGATGGGTGTGTCGGTTCCTCGTTTATCTAAGGATGGAAGTAAAGATTGAGGTTCGGTTCATCAACACTAGGAAATTCCCTAGAACTAAGAGTAAGACGAGACTACAAGTATTCAAACCTATATTCTCCATTGCGTTTGGTTCAAATGTTCTACCTCCATTGGGATTCCTAAAGTCTCTTCTACTACTTCCTGGTAAGTCACGTGCGGTGTGTATGCCTTAAATGATGGTGGAACTTGTGGGATACCTTGTGGGTCTAGACTTTTCACCTCATCCTCAATCACATCTACATCATCTATATGCTCGTCATGTATTATTTCCTTAGGTCGTGATGAAACCAAATCTAGTAATTGATCCAACTTATGGTTTAATGCTTGGTTGCTTACCATAATGTTTTCATAAATTTGGTCACTCTCCTAAGGGCCTCACTAAAAATAGTTTCTAAACACGGAGGTTGTTCACGAAAGTCTATCCTAGGTGAAGGCTCAAACGAAGCATAGGTTTCACTAGATGAGGTATTTTGTGGGCTTGATGGAATGGTGAAACCCTCAAAAGGTTTATGGACTTGGTTACTTTCTTCCCACCATCTTGAATAATCCGCTTTAGTAATATCATAATTTCTTATGAAAAACCTAATCGCGGATATAGTGGATTCGCGTTCTCCATAATGGTGAGCGGAAGAGTCAATGGAAAAGTTTTACGAACAAAGGCACAAAGAAGGGGATAGACTACAAGGAAGCTAATAAAAGAAAAAAATCTCACTTGATAGGAATCTTGTGAGTAGACCTAAACGAGATAGAAATCAAGCCTAAACAATAACTATTCCCGAACGGCGCCAAAACTTGATAACGCTAC
Source organism: Chrysanthemum lavandulifolium (assembly GCA_022545495.1). NCBI lineage: Eukaryota > Viridiplantae > Streptophyta > Magnoliopsida > Asterales > Asteraceae > Chrysanthemum > Chrysanthemum lavandulifolium. Next base: position 74,932,984 of record CM040239.1, on the reverse strand, counting down.
ACGCGTCGTTCGGGGTCAAAGGAACTTCCTTTTCTTCGAGCAAGTTTTATAACACCCTAGGCAAATGAACCTAATCGTTGTAGTGTAGTAATTAGGGTAAGCCACGGGTATTGATATCGTTCTCTAGGGAATAGTGTCGTTAGGTGAAGTGTATATCGATTTAAGTCTAAAGGTGAGGATGATTATTTTGTATTTTTATATTTTATGAAATCTCGAATCTCGGGGTTTGGAGGGAGGGTGGAATTAGTTGCTAGTCAACTATCCCAAAAGATACTAACTAAATTAGGGGTCTACCAAGAACGTGAGCGTATCTACTTATGATGTATTACTTCTTGCTAGCTATCCAATTCTACCTCATCGAATTGTCACGTCCTATTGATGGTTGAATTGTCACGTCCTTATTCTTAGTTGCGTTGTGTGTCTAAAGTCGTAGGGTATGCGTTTATCCCTAACTCTTTGAACTTACCAAAGGGTCTCGTCTACAAAACCCACTAGGGATTGTAAACTCTAACTCTAAGGCCCTCTTTGGATGGTTTAGCCTACAACCGTTCTCCACTGTTGCCAACGTTTCTACAATCATGTCTACCAACGTTCCTACAATCATCTCCACTGTTGCCGAGGATGTTCAAGCAGCTGGTTCAGATACTCGTCTACCCATGCTTGATGAGGCGACTACGACTCTTGGGTTCAACGAATCGATTGTCTTGTCTTGGAAAGGAAAATGAGCAACATTCTCAAATCCATTGATGAAGGACCATATCGGGTTGAGACGACTAGAGACTTAATTGATACACACGAAGATGGAACAATGATCTATGGAATTGATGGACCAAAGACATATGATGAGCTCGATGATAAGGAGAAAAGAGATTCGATGTCGATATCGGGGCTTCTAACATCGTACTTCAAGGTCTTCCAAAAGATATCTACAAGTCGATCAATCACAACACGAAGCAAAGGCGATGCGATAATGTCAAGATGCTTCTCGGGTTTCGAATTAACTATGGAAGACAAGAGAATCACAACTCTATGATGAATTTGAACACTTCAAGATGAAACCGTATGAGAGTGTTTATGAGTACTATGTGAGATTCCACAAGCTTGTTAATGATATGAGGAACATCGAATGACTATGCCTAACATTCACACGAACTCAAAATTTGTGAACAACATGAATCCCGAATGGCACAAGTTTGTCACTACGTGAAGCTCACTAAAGGATTGAAGAATACAAACTATGAGCAACTCTATGCCTTCCTCCTTCGAATGAGAGACATGCTATGTTTGAAAAAGGATTCTTAATCGCCAAAACCAACCGAGGAGAGACAAGCTCTTCAAATGACTCAATGCGCTTTCTACTCAAACATCGTAATCACAACCAAAGCCTCACAAGTCATACCCATGGGTAATGGTAATCACAAACTTATTCGATCCTATGTTCAAACAAGGCGATCTTTGATGCACACGCGTGGGAAACTTCATTAATCAACTAGCTCTTCCGATTAGTCAAAACATGAAATCTCTTCCACACACCAACAACAATCTCGAAGCGCTTCCAATCCATAATCAAGCCACCGTCGGAGATGGAAGGTTATGGTGCAGCCGGTTCAAGAACGACAATCGAACAAGCAAGAGGTGGAGCTGGTAGAGGTTATCTTTGCAAATCGAATAGAGGAAGGAATGGAAATCGGGTCAAGCAAAGCCAATCAAATGTTACAATTGTGGAGGTGAGGACACATTTCAAGGCGCACATCACCAAAACGCCTCGAATCTTGAGTACTTGAGGATAAGATGTTGCTTGTGCAAGCTCGGGATAATGGTGCGACTTTGGATGAAGAGGAGTTGTTGTTCTTGGTGAGGAAATGCTAAGACATATGATGCGGATGTGGATGAGCAACCAATTTAGGAGATAGGCCATAATCATCGAATGCCTTTCAAGTAGGCGATTGTGATGCATACGACTACGATGTTGATGGAGAACCCACTACACAAACCATCTTCATGGCTAGCATTTCTTCAATGGTCTCTCTTAAAGTCTCTTCATCTTCACAAGCTGGTCCATCCAAAGACAAACTCATTTTTGAGGTATTAAAATTATACGATGAAGTTGATGAGCAAAAGATACATAACAAAGTACAATCAACTGTAATTATTGAGTCAGATATTGAAAATATGGGTAATATCAATGTTGTCCCATATGATCAATATGTGAAACAAAGTGAAAGTGAGATTGTACCAAGTAATGCATCTTCTGCGATCAACAATGATTATGTTTTGATGAATTCACTTGCATGTGCCCTGATGATTACATCATCTACGAGGCGAATGCCTATAAAGAGCGTGTTGCTATTTATGAACAACGTGCCAAATTTGAGTTGACCACTCATGAGCGGGAAATGGATGACCAAGTGCGTACAATCATTAGAAAAAGTAATTTTAGAGAAGAAGTATTAAAACAAGAGTTAAATTCCTTGCAAGAAAAGCTTTCTAAAGCGCTAAGCAAAACAAGAACTTCAAGAAAATGTGAAAATGCTTAAGCAAGAATTTAATGCTAAGGAATCAAAACTCTTGAAAGATTTTTCTAATCGAAAACTTTGAAAAACAAACTTGAAAACAAGTTCTACATACAAGGGAACACCATTCGATTTGCTCACATGATTACTAAGCATAGAGTCTTAGCGACAAGCATAGCATTGCCCTTGTTGAGGAACCTAATCCGAGGTCATTAAAAGGCTAGAATTGCACATAATGTAATTTATGATGGTAATGAAATCCTTAAACCTAGATGTAGAAACCTAGTTGCGTTGAATGCTCGAGAGGAAGATAAGAAATCGAGATAAAGTCACTAGGAAAAGATGAACAAGAAACTAGATGATCCAAAATGTAAAGAAAAGAAAGTAATTATCACACCCCATGATTACAAAAGGAGAATTGGATTGCCTTAAACAAGTTTAAGCCTCAGACTTTGTTAACTCCCGAACAAGTGTTCTGGAAAATGGACTTAGATAAGCAGAAAGCTGAAATATTGTTGAAACCAACCCTCCCCTTAGGAAAATGCCTAGAGTGACTGTGTATCCTCCTAATACACCAATGCATTTAGTTCCTAGGACTATTGCCACTAAGAGCAAGACCTTAATCAGTCAATATGTGATTTTTCAACTATTTGTCTATTTTGAGAAAACATGTAAGAAAAGGATCACACCCATGGGATAGCGAAGGGAAAGGGTTTGAACAAACAAAAGAATGCTATTTAAGCGAAGTCATGCCTTTCTTTAAACTTCTAAAAGATCATTTGAGAGTCTTAAAAAGGATAGAAACAGATATTAAAGGAATGGAAAAGGAATTTGATGCAATGATAGTTGAGGTTAATGACTATGAGCAAGCACTAAAATATAATGAAATTGAGAGGAAGAACTTGCATACCTTAAATGAGAATTTGATTTACGAGTGTATCTCTCAAGATGTGTTCTATCTGCCACTAAGCATTCTATTATTGCTTCTCAATTTCATGAATTGTACATTGCTTTGAAAGTCTCCCATGATCGTGTCATTGAACTTGAATTCAAAACTCGAACTAAGTGAGAAAATTGAGCGGGATGATCACGATAATTTGGTAAAACATCTTTCTAAACTAGAAGTTGAACATTTTGATTTACAACTTAAATATTAACATCTCAAAGAAAATGTTAAAACCTCAAATATCAAGATATCCTCGGATGTTCGAGTTTGATGCGGTTTTGAAATAAACAAATGTGATGAGCAGATTCAAGCTCAACGTAACACGATCGAGAAAGTTGAAAGCCCAAATTTCTCGGTTAAAGGGTGAAAAGAACAATGTGATGACTCCCAAATGCCTCCTCCTTTAGATTCTCGAATTCTCAAAACTTTCATCTTCAAAACACGGTTAATGCTTTACAAAGGAAAATGAGAGTTTTCTAGAAGAAAATGAAAAGGTTAAACGTCATTTCAATGAGTTATTTGAGTCAATAAAAGTCACTCGTAACAAAATAATGAAAAAATAACCTCGTTGCAAAAGAAATTGAGAATCGAAGAGTCGGGTAAAAGGGAAGATGCTAATGACAAGCGGGAGAATGATGTATCAAAGGTGCTGTTTATAATAAATATGCTTTGTCTGTAAAATATGTTCCTCCTCATCTTAGGAATAACAAACTTGCAATTCAAACGTATTTATCATCACTTAAGGAATGCCTAGAATGTCTTCGTAAGATTGTTGAAGAGAATAAGTTAGAGAAACCACTTGATAATGCAATTGGGCATGCATGCTTATATGCCAAACGATCTCAAGAAATTCTAGAGTGCTTAATCACAATATGCCCTAAGTCATTAGGTGAGAGAGTTAATCCTTTGATTCCATGTTCTACGCCTAGTGCCAAGTATGATATTCATTCGATGCCCGATGTTTTGAATATGAACCTTAGTGTGCCTTCAAGAAGTTCAGATTACATATCTGTTAATGCTAAGATTGCGAAATCATGTGTGCCTTCTAGAAGTACAAATCCCAACACTTCTAGTGTTAAGAAAGTGAATCTTAGTGTGCCTGCATGTAGTTCGGATCCCACATCTAAGCAGGAGAAGCAAAAAGTAGCAAAACCAACTAATGTTCCCATTCCATCTCAGAGTAATCGGTGACATTAAAGCAAGCGGTCAAAGTCTCAAGACAATACAAGGAATGATAGGACCTCGCAAGCTAAGAATGTGCATTGGAAAAGTAGAAGACCAACCTAGGAACTTTAATTTTGAGCGAATAAAATGAATCGTGTTGATTCTAGTATTAGCCATAGGCGTCTTGTAATTAATTTGAATTCGATACTTTTGCAAACCTTGTAATGATGTACGCTTGAATTACATTGCTAATCATGAATGTGGTATGAATACTTTGTCTAATCTTGTCAAATTCCGATGAATCTTGTTAATGAAAAATATCATGCTAAGAAGGCAAAAGGCAAAGGCGAAAGAAAGTTAGAAAACAATGGAAACCCACGGGAAGAACATTTAGTAAGATAGGCTATTATTGGATACACATTTGGTCATAAGACTAATCGAGACAATGCCCACTAGAAAATGGATGCCTCTTGGAAGAACTATTCCCTTAAGAAGTGAGCACACTTTGAATAGGGCTAATACATACACTAGTACTACATCTATTCATAATGATTCCATTGCCTTAATTTCGATATGAATGCTTCTATTTACGATGTGGGTGTTCCAACCATTGTTACTAACCAAATGGAACCCATTCTTGCATGGGGATCTCAATTATCCGATAATCCACTCTTGTGCGTGTTCAACTGCGGATCGTTCAAATCGCTTACGTGGTACATGGACTCAGCTTGTTCCAAGCATATATTGGCGACCGGTCGCGGTCATGAACTTTGTGAGCAAATTTATCGGGACCGTAGATTCGGGAATGATCATTTCGGAGTAATTATGGGTTATGGAGATTATGTTGTTGGTAAAGTGTTATCTCCGTGGTATATTATGTAGAAGGTCTTGGTCATAACTTTGTTCTCTGTTGGTCAATTATGCGATTCCGATCTAGAAATAGCCTTGGAAAACATACTTGTTTCGTTAGAGAACTTGATGGTAAGGAAATTTTAAGAGATTCACCGGTTCAAATCTATACACCATCTCTATCGAAGATATGATGAAGTCTTCTCCAATTTGCTTCTTTGTCAAAGGCTTCTAAAACAAAGTCATGGTTATGGCATCGTCGTCTCAATCACTTGAACTTTGGTACCATCAATGATCTCTCCGAGAAAGGACTTAGTTGTAGGTTTACCTAGACTTAAGTATGAAAAGGATCATCTTTGTTCGACATGTCAATTGGGAAAAAGCAAGAAATATGCCCATAAACCCAAACCTACTAACTCGATCACGGAAGTTCTTCATACAATTCACATGGACTTATGTGGACCCATGAGACTGCAAAATATATTTGGGAAGAAATATGTGTTAGTTGTGGTTGATGATTTCTCTAGATTCACTTGGGTAAAATTCTTAAAGACAAAGGTTGAAACTCCGACATCATCATCAAACTCATCAAACAACTGCAGATTCATCTTAACAAAAGCGGTTCGAATCATCCGATGCGACAATGGAACCGAGTTTGTTAACAAACAACTTAGTGAGTTTTATGAAAATATTGAAATCATTTCTCAAAGAAGTGTTCCTCGAACTCCTCAGCGAGCGGTGTAGTTGAAAGACGAAATCGAACTCTTGTGGAAGCCGCTAGAACAATCTTGATTTACTCAAAGGTTCCAATGTTTCTATGGGGTGAAGCCATCGCCATTGCATGCTACACCCAAAATCGATCCACGATTCGCACATCTCATGGAAAAACTCCATATGAACTTGTCCACAACGAAAACCTAATCTTTCCTTCCTTCGTGTGTTTGGTGCATTGTGTTATCCAACTAATGAGGGCCAAGATTTAGGCAAACTTAAAGCTAAAGCAGAGATTGGAGTATTAGTCGGTTATGCATCAAACAGAAAAGGATATCGAATCTATAACAAGAGAACCCGAAATATCATGAAAACAATTCACGTCATGTTTGATGAGCTGACCGGTCAAATGGCTCCTGGACAATCAAGTTCAGGACCCGCACTTCAAAATATTCCCATTGGTTCATCCCTTGTACCAAATTACTCTCCATTATTTCATATGTACCTCAATGAAGATGATTTGAAGAAATTGTTTGATCCGATGTTTGATGAAATCTATGAGCCAAGTGCTATTGAACCGACAATTCCCACAACAGAGGTGCTCATATCCACGAGAATGAAGTAAATCCTTGGTCTCAATATCATTAAGTCAAGAAGCACTGCTGCGATAACTCGATCTCATCAACAAACCATCAATCTTGAATGTACATCATGGAACTGTTTACGGCATCAATGATGAAGTTAATCCCTTTGCTACTCACGAAGATGCTCCATTTGAAAACATATTTACTCTGAATCATCATCGAACCATCTTCTTGAGAGACATCGACTCTACTACCTCGGTCCTCAACAACTTCCACATGAACACCTTAGAAAATGGATTGACGATCATCCATTAGACAACATCATTGGAAATCCTCTCGTCCAGTATCCACATGGAAACAACTTGCAACCGATGCCTTATGGTGCTTCTTCAACTCCGTACTCTCTAAGATCGAACCAAAAGATGTTAAAGCCGCCATGAATGAAGATAGTGGTTCAATGCCATGCAAGAAGAAATTCATGAGTTTGATCGACTTGATGTATGGGAGTTAGTACCGCTCAGTTATGCTATGATTATTGCTCTAAAATGGATCTTCAAAGTAAAACTTGATGAGCATGGTGATGTGTTGAAGAACAAGGCTCGATTAGTTGCTAAAGGATACCGTCAAGAGGAGGTATTGACTTTGAAGAATCTTTGCTCTGTTGCTCGAATCGAGGCAATCCGAATATTTTGGCTAATGTTGCTAGTAAGAACATGGTAGTCTATCAAATGGATGTAAAGGCGGCATTTACGAACGGAGATCTTAAAGAAGTCGTCTCGTCGACCAACCTGAAGGATTTGTGAATCAAGAGCATCCTCTCATGTTTATCATTTGAAGAAGGCTCTTTACGGTTTAAAGCAAGCTCCAAGGGCATGGTATGATACACTATCAAAGTTTCTTCTATCTACCGGATTTAGCAAAGGAAGCGATGGATCCAACATTGTTTACTAGGAAGTCGGAAAACATTTAATTCATGTTCAAATTTATGTTGATGATATCATTTTGCCTCGTGACCCCAATGAGTATGACCGTTTTCAAATGAAATGGGTTCAAATTTTCAAATGTCAATGATGGGACAAATGTCATTTTCTTGGGATTACAAATTTCACAAAGTCCGGAGGCATCTTCATAAATCAATCTAAATATGCAAATGAAATGTTAAAGAAATTTGGATTTGATTCAAGTGACCTGATGACACTCCCATGATTGAATGAACTAAACTAGATGAGGACCACTCGGGGATCATGGTAGACCAAACAAAATATCGTAGTATGATTGGATCCCCGATGTACCTCACATCTAGTAGACCGGACATCTTGTTCATTTGTTTGCATGTGTGCTAGATACCGGCTAAGCCTACTAAAAAGCACCTTGAAGCGGTTAAGCGGGTCTTCGGTATCTCCAAGGATCCATCAATATGGGACTTTGGTACCGAAGGACACCGTATGTCACTAACGACCTATGCGATCTTGATCATGCGAGGATGTCAAGATACTCGTCGAGCACGTGCGGAGGTGCTCGGTTTTGGGTGATAAGCTTGTGAGTGGTCTTCAAAGAAGCAAATGAGTACTTTTATTTCCTCTGAGGCAGAATACATAGCCATGTCATCTTGTTGTGCTCAAATCCTTTGGATGAGATCTCAATTAATGACTATGGCTTTGTATTCAACAAAATCCTACATCTTGTGATAATAAAAGTGCTATTGCTCTTTCATGCAATAACGTTCAACACTCAAGAGCTAAGCATATCGACATTCGACATCATTTCATCGGGGAACAAGTGGAAAAAGGTGTGGTGGAACTCTATTTTGTGAGGTCGAAATACCGGTTAGCGAGACATCTTCACCAAAACTCTTCCAAGAGAACGTTTTGAGTTTATTCTTCCACGTCTTGGCTTGAAAAGCCTTCAACCAGAAACACTCAAACGTCTTCAGGAGGAAGACGAGGAGTAAAGGTATATCTTCATCTATCTCTTGTATATATCTATTCGAAAAACAAAATACAAAATTACAAAACCTTCAAAAATCAAATAGAAAAATATAAAACTTTCAAAATCCATAAAAATTTGAAAAATTCGAAAAATCCTCAAACATATTGTCATTTTGTCATGTTTTTCTTGATTCGATTATATCTACGGTCTTGATGATGTCATTCAAAGAATGATACGGGACTTTAGATGTTGTTCGAATTAAAAAAAAAATCAAAAAATCAAAAAAATATTTTTGAGAGAAAGAGAAACAATGGTTTATTGTCATCTTAGGTCATAACCGCTTTTCAAAAAGAACGAGCTACACTTTATCATGTCTTCAATATTCCATGCTCGATTCTATAAAACATTTATCTCTGAAAACTAAGCGCTTTGAAAAATAACTAGTACTCTATTTTCGATAATCATCTCGACTTATTTGTCAAAATATCTATCTCTCAATCAACAACCTTTATCATTTATTGAAGGGGAGAATGATTTCAATTAAATTAAAAAGTTATTTTTCATTCAATTATTTTCAAAAGATATTCATGCATGTTTAATCAATGGAGTTTAAAGTCTTAAAATCCGATCCTTATCAGTTAAAACACTTTCATAATCAAGTCACAATTCTCCTTAAAAGCTTTCAAAATAAATTTAAATCTACAAGAGATCACAAATCTCAAAGGATTTGATAATTGTGATCTGGGGAGAATTTGTGATTTAAATTGGATGTAAACTGATAATTCGGTAAATGGTTTTATAAGGATGTACAAGCTCTCCTTCCCACATGTGCCAAACGATTTCAAATTTTCCATGCACATGTTGAGGGGGAGCATCTATCTTTAACCACAATGAATTGAGACGTGATCATTTATCTCAATGTGCAGATTTCCTCTAGTATGTGCAAAAATCTTTTCAAACCTTGAGGCACATATTGAGGGGAGCAAAACTTTGAAAACCTCATCCTTCCCAAAATGCTTTATCTACTTGATATGATTAGGAAGTGATGTTGATATCTTTAGAAAATGGAACTCAAAGCTAACTCTTTCTCTTGCCTCCATGTGCAAAACGATTTCAAACACATTGATGCACATGTTGAGGGGGCTCTTGTTCTAAAAATATCAAAAACAATTCGGTACAAAATGCTTTGATAATATATCATAAGTATCGGATTGATTTTCAAATGGTTTTCAATTGGTTCCAATGGCGGATGAACAATACCATATAGACCGACCAACTTTACTTTATGTATGGTGATATAAGGATGATAAGGTTAGGTTTTGTTCCCATTATCCGCCGAGACCGGAGGGATCTACCGAGGATAATCCACTAGTTAGTGTAGAAGTCCTTAGGTATGATGATAAAAGGAGAAAAATGAGATATGGGAAGAGTGCGGATGAGGCGAGCTAATCTTGGAATAAACCCAACAAGGTTCTAGCTATGAAGTCTCGGTAAGCTTGAAGGGGTGAAGAATGAAAAAGAATTGAATGAGAAAGGGTGAAAAGAAATAGCCTCCATTTATTCAAACTTAGGGCGTCGGGTTCAATTTATATACTCTTGACCAAGGTAACATCGGTATTGAAGACAAGGCGTCATAGACCCGGTGGCGCACTACACTTCAACTTCCTAAACCACTCAAGTTCCTCTTAAAAGGACTTGTTTCATTCTCACGGGAACCGACATTATCTATCGACTTTCTCTTAGAGATTGTTGATATTGAAGAAGGAGACCCTCTCCTAGTCTCCGATCGGGATCCAAATATGCACAAATTGAGTCTAGAGCCACGAGATCATCCATAAATCTCATTAGAACACTTTCAATGAAGACTCTCTGTTTCACACAATGTGGAAAGAGATTATATCTTGAGTCCTCGCATTATCCTTGTGGTATTGCGAACATCCGAGTGATATGCATACATATTCACAATGAAGATGGAAAGCCTTGGAGCCAACATCAAACAAGCTCTGGTAGGTGGCATGTGAGATCTATTTAATAGGTCAACCATGTGACAATTGAGCAGAAACAATGGAGCGATTCAATCTTTTGAATCAATCCTGGTTCAGGTTATGGATTGACGGATACCTTTGAAAAACCGGTCGTCATGCTTATAAACTCTTTTCTTTAGCACTTCGACCGTGTACGAATCTTTCAAATCAAAAGGTGTTTTATGATTGATAATTGATTTTCATTAAAACCTTCATTGTATTGAAAAAACAATTTATATTGAGCTATTCAAGATTGTTTTTCAAATCTCTTTTGTCAATCAGTGAATCTCTATTCGCTAGTTCACTCACTCCGTGTTGTCTTCTTTGAGACATTCGGCTTGAGAACGACTGAGCATTGCGAAACCTGTCAAGGAAATTCTTGAATTATGCGATCACGAGCGGTGCTTGTCTTGATTAGCGGAGAACCGTGGGCGTGTACCTCAATTCAACGATAGTGATCAAAGACACTTTCGTGCGCTTTATTGCTAAGCTTGTTGTATGCAGTGCCCGACATTTGTGGTGATCGAAATGAAGCGGTCAATCCATAGCCGCATGCTCACTCTACACATTCATCTCTAAAGAAATTATGATTAGTGCACCAATCACTCGATATTTTCACTCCATGCTTACGCTTCTGTGCGCCAATATCATGAATCAACTAAAGCTTCCGCTACTCGATGAGAAGATTTCTTGATCCATAATGTGAGCATGTCGGTCCGAATGTCACAACATCACAAAATTCCAACACCACAATGGATGTCTCGAGAGATTTTGTTGGTGATGGTCTCAAAAGTGGCTCAAATTTATTATCACGTGGATCGGTAAAGACCTCCACTTGGATTAACCAAACATGAAATGAGAAGAATCAATGACTACGAGCTTTAGAGCAAAGTACTACATCAAGAATGCAAGAACAATTTTAATGTAATATCTGTTTGTATTCAATGTAATTTTAGTATATGTTTGAGGTGACCTCCACTTGGGGAGATTGTTAGGAATTAGAAATTCCGGTATTAAAGAGTCGGTCACCTCAAGTATATGTAATCGTTAAGCTCGTAGTCGTAGTTCTATTAAGCTAAGTAGTATTTAGTTAAGTAACACCGTGGAGGACGACGGGTATTTACCAGCTATGCACGATCCATGACCCGTTGTGTGGCGTTTTATTGTAAGACTATAAATACTCTACCTTCCAAGGTAGAGTTGGAGCTCATAATAAGATCTTTTCTTTCTCTTACTAAGTTCCCTACCTCTAACTTTCTCTCTCTAGAACTCACCTTTATCGCCTACTTTGTGTTATGATTTGACTGTATGTGAAATCCTAGGTTACATACCCCATGACTCTTCCGCGGTGAGATCACTAAGTTTTCCACCGTTGGTCAATGGATCGCTTAGTGGGGAAGTTGACATGATCATAGAAAAGTTGGACTTGGAGCCAAAGATCAATGCCATGATGAGGGACTTTATGAAGTAAGTCCTTGAATCGAGTCCATGCTTCGTAGATAGATTCACCTTGACGTTGTTGGAACATCAAGATGTCATTCCTAAGTTTAGTGGTTCTCCCCGGTGGGAAAAATTGAGCAAGGAAGCGAGAGGTGAGATCATCCCAACTTGAGATGGAGCCGGGGAAGTCACTCAAGCCAATTACTAGCTGGTTCCGTAGAGAGAATGGAAGAGACGCAGCGCGTGGTCTCCCGAGTAGTAGCATCAAGGTCGATGGAATCGACAATTTTGAGAAATCCTTTAGATCTTGATTTGGATCTTGGACGAAGTCCATGGAATGCACATCCATTTTGCACCAACCGGATGGTGTCGGATCACAGGCCGTAGTTTGGGCTTGGTCGGGAAGCTCAATGGTGTTCCTATAGCCTAGGTGGCTTGGTCTCAGTATTCACCAAGAGTACGGGCTCTTGGCGGGTCATTTGGTGGTAGGTTGATGAATGGTGGTTGGTTATCACCTTCCATGATGAAAAGTGATGGGATTACGAACAAAGTTCACGAAGAAGGGGGATAGACTATGAGAAAGCTAAAAATGAGAAAAATTTACTTGATAGGAATCAAGAAAAGAAACCTAAATGAGGTGGACTACTAACTAGCTATTCTATTCCCGCAGTCGCGCCAAAAACTTGATAACGCTACACGCCTCGTTCAGGTCAAAGGAACTTCCTTTTCGTCGAGCAAGTTTTATAACACCTAGGCGATGAACCTAATCGTTGTCTTGTAGTATTAGGGTAAGCCACGGGTATTGATATTGTTCTCTAGGGAATAGGAATGCTAGTAAGAAGTTACTACGCTAAGGTTGGGGTTGAGGAAGATTATTTTTATCTTTTATGCTTTTAGAAATTGAAAAGGTACGAATCTCGGGTTTGGATTTGGGGTTGGTATTTCTACCGATTACTCTACTTATCTAATTATCTAATATAAGGTGTATGTAGTCTATGTCTAATTATTGTGTGCTCGTATGATAGTTTAAAGATGTGTTTACTTAGGTTTTATTACTCCTTAATTATCTCCTATTGATGGTTGAATTGTCACGTCCTTATTCTTAATCGCGTTGTGTGTCTAAAGTCGTAGGGTATGCGTTTATGCCTAACTCTTTGAAACTACCAAAGGGTCTTATCTAGAAAATCTCTAGGAATTATAAACTCTAACTCTAAGGTACTCTTTGGATGGTTTAGCCTACAACTACTCTAGGTGTTATAGTCTAAGGTTCACAAAGATTAATCAGCATTAACTACACAACGAATGACCTATCACATTACTAGATCATTAACAATTAAGATAAGAGACAACCAATCAATATTTAATAATTAAGTTTCATATTCCCTAGCAAACACACAAATAAATTAATGGGACATGGAGAACATGCAAGCATACACACAAATAATTGAAGACATAATTGAATTAATGAAGCAAAGACTTATCTTGGTGAAGTAAAGTACTTATCTTGGTGTAATATAGAGTTTGGAACCTAAAATACTATACAAGACAACCTTGGTTCGGTTTAGTTTTACTCCAAAAGACTACACTAAAGCGAAAAATTGGATTCTATATATAAGATTACAATCGCGACGCGCCACCTTATGATTTGTGGCCGTTGAGTCACCGTCATTAGGGTTTCGTCTTGGCCACGTTAGTCTTGCGGCGGCATCACCTTATGCTTGTGACGTCCGTCCCTCGATCTCGGCGCCGTCTGGATCAAATCTAGGTCGCCCGAGTTGCGACGGCCTACTCTTTTAAAGCCCGACACCGTCACTTGAAATTAAGCAATTTGGCTCTTGGTAGTCACGAAGTGCTCCAACGGCGTCGCAATAACACACGATGCCGTCCCTTGTATTTATTGGTTTAAGTGTCTCGATTCTTGACTTTGGCCGTTTTCTTCGTATATTCACGCCTTTTAGTCCAAATAAGTGCCATTCCGACAATTTGCCTTCAAGAGACCTAAAAGTGAAAAGGAACGATATTAAGTAATAACAGATACAAAAGTGATCAAATAAGGGCTTAAACGACCCCTCAAAAGGTACATTTAAAACCTTATCATGTACTCATCTCGTCGGTTTCTTTGATAGGCAAGAAATGAGTGATTTTGTGAGACGGTCAACAATGACCCATATGGTGTCAAAACACCATTAGAAGTTTCGACGTTTAGTGATGAAGTCCATTGTGATCCTTTCCCATTTCCACGGGAATTTCGGTGAGTTAACAATCCGGATGGTTTCGATGTTACTCTTGACTCTTGAGCATGTTAGACACTTACTAGCATACTCATGATATCAACCTTCATAGTTGGCGACAATATAGAAGTTTAAGATCTTGATACATCTTGTTAGGACGGTGGATGGAGTACTTAGATTTATCGATTCATGCATGATGAGCTCACGGATACCTCAAGTAGTGGAATCAACTTGATCCTTGAAACACAACGTTCCATTTGATCTCTTCAAAAATCCATTTTCGTTTTCGGCATGCCATAAATCTTCTCATTTGGCCTTTTTCTTCTTTAAGAGCTTGATCGAGCTTCAAGAATTTTTGATGGAAGGGTGAATTGATTACCATTCCTAAGGATCTCACCTAAGTGGCTTAGGCGATCTTTTTCGCTCAAGGCATACGCCATGATATTTGCCTTTACGGGATGGTAGCGGATCTCATAGTCATAATCAGCGAGCAATTCTAGCCGCGGCGTTGGCGTATGTTCGGTTCCTTTGATCCAAGATGTGTTGAAGCCTTTTTTGATCAGTGTACACTATGCATTTGGTTCCATACAAATAGTGTCTCCATAACTTAAGAGCAAATACAACTGCTCCTAGTTCTAGATCGTGAGTGGTGTAATTTTTCTCATGAGTCTTGAGTTGACGGGGATGCGTAAGCAATTACTTTGTTCCGTTGCATTAGAACAATGCCTAGATACAAGTGTGAAGTGTCACAATATACCACAAAGTCTTCTACTCCTTCGGGTAAAGCCAAGATCGGTGCTTCACAAAGCTTTTGCTTAAGGAGTTGGAAAGCTGACTCTTGATCTGTTCCCCATTCAAACTTCTTCGTTTTCTGGGTTAGCTCTGTCAATGGTTTTGCTATCTTCGAGAAACCTTCGATAAATCTCCGATAATAACCAGCGGGACCTAGAAATTGGCAGATCTCGGTGGGGTTGGTTGGTGCAGTCCAGTTCTTAACATATTCGATCTTTGTTGGGTCCACATGAATGCCTTGACTGTCAATCACGTGACCAAGAAATTGTACTGTCTCAATCCAGAATTCGCATTTGGAGGATTTAGCATACAGTTCTTCATCTTTGAGTAATCTCAAGACAATTCTCAGATGTTCCGAATGTTCTTCCTTATCACGAGAGTAGATGAGAATATCGTCGATGAACATAATGACAAATTTATCCAAGTAAAGTTTACAGACCCTATTCATTAGGTCCATGAATACAGCATGCACATTGGTTAGCCCAAATGGCATCACTTGGAATTCATAATGACCATAGAGAGTTTGGAATGCGGTCTTTGGAATATCTTCCTCTTTCACCCTTAACTGATGGTATCCTGATCTTAATTTAATTTTCGAGTATACACTCGATCCTTGTAACTGATCGAAC
>CM040239.1:74832704-74917072 GCA_022545495.1 Chrysanthemum lavandulifolium | reverse complement strand
ACATTTCTTCACTTGAAACACCATATGGTCACACTTATTAACACTTTTGGCAACTTTATGATTAATTGGATGTGACTAAATACCCAAAAGCGTGCTTTGTGTGACTAAATGTTAGAAAAGGCCACACAAACATAAAATTCAAGTGGCCATTGGATGATCAATAGTCACATAAAACACACATTTCTTCACTTAAAACACCATATGGTCACACTTATTAACACTTTTAGCCACTTTATGGTTAATTGTATGTGACTAAATACCCAAAACAAACATGATTTGTGTGACTAAATGTTAGAAAAGGCCACACAAACATAAAATTCATGTGGCCATTGGATGATCAATAGTCACTCAAAAGACACCTTTCTTCACTTGAAACACCATATGGTCACACTTATTAACACTTTTAGCCACTTTATGATTAATTGTATGTGACTAAATACCCAAAACAAACATGCTTTGTGTGACTAAATGTTAGAAAAGGCCACACAAACATAAAATTCAAGTAGCCATTAGATGATCAATAGTCACAAAAGACATATTTCTTCACCTTAAACAACATATGGTCACACTTATTAACACTTTTGCCACTTTATGCTCAATTTTATGTGACTAAATACCCAAAACAAACATGCTTTGTGTGACTATACGGTGTTTATGGTCACTAATACGGATTAATCCAACAAAATTTGTACCTAATTAGTCACACATATTACGGTTTGGTTACTCTTTTTGCAATAGAGACTAAAAAAGTCAAACACGTGACCATAGGGTACCTATGGTCGCTTGACCTTTAATCGCATCTGTCGAAAAAACATGTGTGACTATATGTATATCGTCACTTTATATTCGGTGTGGCCAAATCCACTTTTGTTCTAGTGAAATGGCCAAAACTCCTTTGAGCGAGAGCGGTCGGCCAGTTACATTAAAGAAGCTTCCGAGAAGCTAGGAGATCTGGAAAATTTCTTCTCCTTGTGTTTTTCGAGAATGATTGAATGCTTTGCCCTCACGATCTTGGAGCAAGCATCAATCGATGCCTTATTCGATGTGGAAGAAGCTTTCTCTTCCGAACTTATTCCTACATGCATGACTCTTGAGCTTGCGAGATCGTCTTATACGCGTCCTCTTGGCATCGCCGAGGATGTATTCGTGAAAGTAGGAAAGTTCCATTTTCGGTGACTTTGTGGTTGTTGATTTCGATGCGATCCTCGGGTTCCCTCATTGTTGGACGAGATTCACGAGCAGGCCGTGCTCTCATTGATGTATTTGAGCAGAAATCACGTTACGTGTGGGTAATGAAGTGTACCTTTAACCTTGATCAAACTTGAGTACTCCTCAAATTGTAATCTTGAATCAATTAATCGAATCGATTTAATTGATATTGCTTCAAGGAGTACTCTCGAGTTTCTTGGTTATCTTCATAATTACGTGAGTGGGGATTCCACCACATCTTCTCAACCAATCATTGCCGACTCTTCCCCTCTCTCACTCCGTTTGAGGAGGTGACTTCTTCTGGAAGAGATCGATGAGTTTCTTGCTAGTGATGAATCAATTCCGCTGGAATTGATGGTGTTTATGATTCGGAGGAGATATCCTTTATCTTGAGCAATTGTTAAATGAAGATCCATTACCTTCGCTCCTCCGAAAGAGATCACGATTTAGGAAATCAAATCGGTACAAGCATCTCAAGAATTTCCGAGGTTGAACTTAAGGACCTAACTCCTCATCTCGAGTATGCATTCTTGGAGGTGATGATAAATTACCCGTCATAATTGCTAAAGACTTAAGCGAGGAGGAGAAATCGCTCTCATAAAGGTCTTGAAGTCACACAAGCAAGCAATTGCTTGGAAACTCTCCGACATTAAGGTATCAACCACGAGTTTTGTACTCACAAAATCTTAATGGAGGATGACTTCAAACAAAGAATCCAACATCGAGAAGGGTGAATCCTAAGATTCATGAGGTTATCAAACAAGAGGTTCTCAAACTTCTTGATGCGGTTTAATTTACCCGATCTCGATAGTCCTTGGGTTAGCCCAATTCATTGTGTTCCAAAAAGGGTGGCATTCTTGTTGTCACAAAGAAAGCGAGTTAATTCCAACTCGATTGGTTACGGATGGCGTGTGTGTATTGACTATCGCAAGTTAAACGAAGCCACCCGTAAAGACCATTTTCCTCTACCCTTCATGGATCGGATGCTTGAGAGATTAGCAGGAACTACTATTGTTTCCTTGATGGTTTCTCGGGTTACTTTCAGATCCCCATTGATCCGCTGGATCAAGAAAAGACCACATTCACCGCCCATACGGGACTTTTGCCTACTGACGTATGCCTTTTGGCCTATGTAACGCTCCCGGCACGTTCCAACGATGTATGATGGCAATTTTCCACGACATGATCGGAAACAATGGAGGTGTTTATGGATGACTTCTCGGTCATTGGGGACTCATTTCGGACATGTCTCTCCATTTAGATAAAATGCTAAAAGCGGTGTGAAGACACCAATCTCATCTAAATTGGGAGAAGAGTCACTTTATGGTCAAAGAAGGCATAGTCCTTGGCCATAAGATTTCCAAAAACGGGATTGAGGTAGATAGAGCAAAAGTTGATGTTATTGCCAAATTGCCTCATCCCACTACCGTCAAAGGTATTAGGAGTTTTCTAGGTCATGCCGGGTTCTATCGCAGATTCATACAAGATTTTTCTAAAATCGCTCGGCCTATGACCCATCTTCTTGAAAAAGATGCTCCTTTTATCTTCTCACCGAGTGCATCGAGCTTTTGAAACATTAGAGAAAAGCTACGGAAGCACCCATTCTAGTTGCCCCGGCGGGATTTACCTTTGAGCTCATGTGCGATGCAAGTGATTTTGCTATCGGTGCGGTCTTGGGGCAACGTAAAACCAAGCACTTTCACCTCATCCACTACGCAAGTAAAACTATGATGCTCAAACCCATTACACCACTACGTAAAAAGAATTATTAGTCGTGGTGTGTGCGTTTGAGAAATTTCGCTATACCTTATCTTGACCAAATGCGTGGTGTATACGGATCACTCGGCTCTCAAATATCTCTTTGCAAAACAAGATGCAAAGCCGAGATTGCTCCGTTGGGTTCTCCTCCTACAAGAATTTGATATCATTATACGTGATAAAAAGGAGCGAGAACACGGCTGCGATCATCTGTCCTGTCTAGAAAACCCTCACCAGGATGTGTTCGAAAAAAGGAAATAAGCAAACATTTCCTCTCGAAACACTTAATGTGGTTTCTTTTAAGTGGAACTCTTCTACCCCATGGTTTCTTGACTTTGCAAATTACCATGCGGGTAACTTTATGGTGAAAGGGATGTCGTCCCAACGGAAAACAAATTCTTTAAAGATGTAAACATTACTCGGGACGACCCTACTTATTCAAAATTTGCGCGGATCAAGTCATCGAGCGATGTGTATGGTCGAAGCTATTGACATTCTCAAAGCTTGCCATTACGGACCTCTTGGGGACATCATAGCCCCAACTACACCGCCAAGAAGGTGTTTGATTCCGGATTCTATTGGCCCACGATTTACAAGGATGCCCATGAATTTGTCAAAACTGTGACGCTTGTCAACGTCAGGAATATCTCATTAAAGAAATGAAATGCCGCAAAACGCCATTCAAGTGTGTGAGATCTTTGACATCTGGGGCATTGACTTTATGGGGCCATTTCCTTCATCTCATGGTAATAAATACATACTCGTGGTCGTTGACTATCTCGTCAAAATGGGTTGAAGCGAAGCTTTGCCTACCAACGATGCACGAGTTGTTGTGAAATTCTAAAATCTCTTTTGCTAGGTTTGGAACTCCACGAGCTATAATCGGTGATCGTAGTGCGCATTTTGCAATGACCGGTTTGATAGAGTCATGCAAAAGTATGGTGTAACTCACCGTCTCTCTACGTACCACCCCAAACAAGTGGGCAAGTAGAAGTTTCCAACCGAGGATTAAAGAATTGGAGAGGACGGTTGGTGAAAACCGTGCCTCTTGGTCGGATAAGCTAGATGACGCTCTGGGCCTTCCGTGCAACATAAAACACCCATCGGGTGTACTCCATACAAGCTTGTGTGCGGAAGGCATGTCATCCGCCGGTTGAGCTTGAGCACAAGGCATCTTGGGCCTTGAAACATGCCAACCGATATTCAGACGGTGGTGATCACCGGAAAGTTCAAATGAATGAATTAAATGAACTCCATGATCAAGCATACGAGAACTCTTTGATCTACAAAGAAAAGACAAAGAAGATTCATGACTCTAAATCAAGAACCGCGTTTTCAACGTCGGCGATCGAGTCCTTCTTTTCAACTCAAGATTGAAGATTTTCTCGGAAAATTAAAATCCACCGGTGCTGCACCATTTACCATCACTAAAGTATTTCCATATGGAACCATTGAGTTATCTCAACCCGATGGTCCAAACTTTAAAGTGAATGGTCATCGGTTGAAGCATTATTTTGGAGAGGACATTCCTCCGTGGTTGTCCCGGATCTACAAACTTTCCCCATGAACCAATGAATGCGGGGATCGAGTCAAGCTAGCGACTCGGGAATCAAAAACGATAGCATGCCATATGGGTTTTCACCGTATTTCGACTTCTTTCTATCTTTCTACCACCCTAGTGTGGGGAGTTGCCCCATTGTTGTATATAAAGTTTCAAAAAAAAAAAAAAAAAAAAAAAATCTCTTTCAAAATAATGGCGTAGTATTTCCCTTTTACGTTCTATGTTTGACATCTTTAAGTACTTTGAATATTGAGGGCAATATTCATTTCTAAGTGTGGGGAATTCTCACAAATTTTATCATGTAATTATACCGCTTAATTCCCCATTTTTGGCCAAAATGTTTTTGGAGTAAGTGTTTTCACTTACTCAACTTATGGTTATCGATCCGCCATGTCTAATAAACAAAAGGATTGGCTAATCCAGAGCAAACGGCTCTTGGTAAAGATATCTCAAATCCATTGACGGCTTGCAATTTGCCCAAAATTGTATGGTGTTCACTCACCATATCTTTAATTAGTGAAGAGTTGGCTAGCCCATAAGTTTATGGCTTGTGGTAAAGGCGTGGAAAACCATAATTGGTAATCGAATCACCAAAGATAATATTGATAATTTATCTAAGAGTTGGCTAGTCCGAAGCAAGCGGCTCGGTAAAGACAAATCAAAACCGTTGAAAATCGGTGGTTTGCTCAAAATCATTTGGTTATCGGTGTACCAAGGTTCTTACTTGAATTGAAACATTTGGCTACTCCGAGTAATGGCTTTTGGTAAAGAGATGAAATCCATTAGTTTTTCTCAAAAGATTGCTAGGGACTAGCAATAGTTTAGTGTGGGGATTGATGAGTGTGTAAATACTCATCATTTTGGTTAATCTGAATCGCAAAAGCGGTTAAAATGCTCGAAATGCATCAAAATATCGAAAATATCTCAAAGTTGCATTTTATATGTTTCGGATGCAAAATATTTAAAATCGGATGAAAATGAGCTAAGTTTGCATAATTGGCAGTTTCAGTCCCCCAAGTTTCAAAAATTGTCAGAAATAGTCCCTGAGCACTTTATTTCAAAAGCAAAATCACCAAAGGTCCTTTTAAAATCATAAGTTGTCAGAATTAGTCCTTTGGTGAAAAATGTCAAAAGTTTTGAGAAATTAGAAGTTTGGTCTTTTGAGTTTTAAATTTGGCAAAAATAGTCCTTGGAAATTTGAAAATGTCTATTTTGGTCCTTGTACTATGGAAACTTGTCATTTTTAGCCCCTTGGAACAACTTTGATAATTTGGCGACTTTGGTCCCTTGTTTTTGAAATTACACAAAAGGTCCTTGATTATCTAAGCCTTTGAACCCTTTGACCTTGTCAAAGCCAATTGGACCCCGCCATTTCCCTTGCGACCCCTGCCATTTGAACCCTTCCTTTATAATATTAAACCCAGGTCAAATTTGGTCAAACCTCGCCTCACGGGTTCCTCCCATCATCACTTACACACCATCGCATACTCCAACCCACTTTCCATCATCACCACCCTACTCCTACCCTCCAAACACCCCAAGCCAAGAAACATTTAATGCTTCTTCAACCTAACACTCAACCTCTCCAACTGGCAAAACCATTTTGGCGCCAAAAATAGATCCAATGGCCAATATCTTCTCAAGTCATCCTATGGTTAAGATTATTAGTGGGATTTAATCTGAAGACACGTGGGAAGCATTTTGGGTATAAAAGAGAGAAGATAAGCAAGAAGAAAGGAGAGTACTTAGTTTAATTTCAAAATGTATGTCTTTTTAAATTCCTAAGTCTTAAATAGACTCTTAGTTGTAATTTCAAGTTTAATTGTATCAAACTAAAGTATTTCAGTGTATTGCAACTATTTTCAAGTATCAATTCAAGTTTGTGTTCACATTTCATATTTTATGTTAACTGTTGCAAATTTCATTTTCAAATTCCTATGTCCAAGCTTTTAGTAGCTTATTTCTAAGCTCAAATAAGCTTATTAAAGCTCCTTATAGCTTTTGGTTAGCTTAAAATCAAGTTTCAAGCAACTTTGGATTTTGGTCAACGAAAGTCAAACTGGGTTCATTTGGTGATGGAATTGGATATGGGTGTTGCAGAGCATTGATTTGGGTTAATAATGAGCTAGGTTATGGTTTAGATTAGGCTAGTGGTTCATGTGTTCTTTGGCAAGCCATTGTGGCTAGGATCAATTGTAAGTTCACTTTTTAACCCACTGCATAATTTGTATCTATGGTTAGAAATAGTTTAGACTTGTTTATTTAGTGATAGTTAGGTTAACTAAACTCAGTTTGATCAATTATACAAGCTTGTTCAGTAGTTGGCTTCTTTTAAATTGCAAATCAGTGTTTTAAATGGTGTTTGGATCAGTTGGTTAGCCTGTGTTTGAGGCTTATTCAGTGGTTGATACTTGTTGTTTTAGGCATATTGAGCTCATTTGTACTCATTGCAGTCAACAAATAGTATTTGTATACATTCAAAGTCAAAATCTCATTAATCTGTCTCAATTAGATTAACTGTTGGAATTTTATAAAATCAAAATCTTGTTTTGTGTTTAAAATTCATAGAGATAGATTGCAGAAGTTTCATTTCATCATAATATATCACATTCAGTTGATAAATTGGTCTCAAAGTTCATAAAAGTCAAATTATCAAAACTGTTGTCAAAAGTCAAAGTTGAAAATCCAGTTTTCAGCCCAACTAAGATGATTTTTCATTAACTCATTTCTAGAACAAATTAAGTGAAATTGTGGTTTTAAAAACTTCAGCTGGTCTAGTTACTTATTATGATTTTTATAGATTTTTAGTAATTTTTTATAAGCCTCAAAAGAGTTTGTCAAACAGGGCTTATCTGCCCTGTTCACAAACTCAGTGAATACTGAGTTTGCTCAACATCTTGCAGAGCTTGTCACATGCTCATAAGAGCTTGTCCAAGGCTCATTTTTGGTTTACAAGTTCTTGGCCAGGTCTAGTTTAGGTTCCAACTTTTGGATTTGAGTCTCAGCTTATTTGGTAGCTTATTCTTAGGTTGCAAGTGAGCACCTCAAAACTGTTTTAAGCACATAAGCTCAAATAATCAAATATGTGTAGCTGGTAATTTAGAGGTTTAGGATAGTTATAATTAGTTGCATTTGGGTAGTTATAGCTTATTATAGCTTCTGTGACACTTTGGTGGTCTTTGGTTTTCAATTGCTTAATACAAGTGCTTATTTATAAGCACTTTGCATTACAGTTTCAATTTCTCACACATAAGCCACTGTTTTTATATTTTTCTTAGATTCATAATATTAATTTAGACTTTTCCTGAATTTTTCATATTTTTCTAGGTCAGTTTGCTATTTGTATTTATTTAAAACAGTTTTTAAGTCTTTTTAATTAGCTTTTAATACAATTAAATCAGAAAAACTTCAAAAAAATAAGTTTTCATTTTTCCTAGGTTAAGATAAATATAAAAAGTCAAAAAAATATTTTTCCAGATTTTTCTTAGTTAAATTTGTATTTTTAAGCAATTTAAGTAGTTTTAAATAGTTTTTAATTCATAGAAAATACAAAAATAATCGGAAAATATAAAATTAGTTTTGAAAATTCTCTTTAGTTATTTTAGATTTTCTAAGTCATAATTTCATTTTCTAGCTTTATTTCATATTTTCTTGTAATTTAGGTTATTATTAAATAAGTAAAATAGTTTTAATTAATAATAATTAGATAAATAGTTTTAAAAATAATTTTCTTT
Source organism: Chrysanthemum lavandulifolium (assembly GCA_022545495.1). Classification (NCBI taxonomy): domain Eukaryota; kingdom Viridiplantae; phylum Streptophyta; class Magnoliopsida; order Asterales; family Asteraceae; genus Chrysanthemum; species Chrysanthemum lavandulifolium. Next base: position 74,908,810 of record CM040239.1, on the reverse strand, counting down.
TTCTAAAAATTGTATTTTATCATTAGGTTTGTAAAATATCATTTTCATATTTTTATGATTAATATTGTTTCAGCTTTTACATTTTCTTTTATGCGTCGCGTAGTTTTTAATTTAAGTTTTATAAAAGTAAAATCAAAACATCGGTTTAAAAATAGTGATAGCGTTTATTTAATATAGTTTATCTTTTAACTTTTCTTTAATTTGCATTTAAGCCCACATAATTTATATACTTTTACGTAGTTATAATAAATCACAATCCTTTTCGCTTCAAATCCTACCGATCACTATTCGTTTGACTATTCTCGCTTGCACTCGTTGGGACTTAACGACACGGGAAACACTATACTCTCCTAATCTTCATTGCATTGGTGTATCGAACTTTTTAAGTTTCTTACGATTAGCCATTCACAAGTGGCTAGCTTGTGTGAGATAACTTGACGGTTTGGCACGAATCAAGAGCTCAGCTGGAATGTCAAAAAGGAAAGGCTGTGGATACTAAGATTGCAAAACCATTGACTAAGGAGAAGGCAAATGTTCCAAAACCGGTTTTCAAACCAAAAATGTTTATTTCTCAGCCTCCTCCAAAAGTCAATGAGAAAAAAGATTTGTCAAAACCAGTCACTCCACCTGGCCTTTTTAAGATGAGTACCATTAATGCGTCTGCCTCCACATCTAAACCTTATGGAACAAATGATATGAGTTTAAACAAGCACTCTAAAGAGACTAGGAAAGCTGAAACCATTTATCTTGATAAAAATGTGAACCCTAATGCGTGTGCCTTACCTTCTATAGGACTAGAAAGCACCTCTAGGAGCAGCAGACTAAAGCCTAGGAGCAATACAAGGAACAATAGAGTCTCGCCTACCTCTAAGAGTAGTAGCTTGAATAAAGAAAAGAAAGTAGAAGAACACCCTAGGAATTTACCACTTTGTAATAAGAAAGACATTTCATCTGAATGTAATGAACTTAAGAAACTTGCTATGTTTAATGAATGTGTTGAATCATTTGTGTAACTTGCAAGAAATCTTTAATTAATGTTCAAGATGATTGTGCTTCTAAGAATGTGAATGATAAGCACATTGGAAAACGTTTCAAAAACAACTTATGCTAAACCAATAGGAAGTCTAGTTGCAAGATTTAGGTCTTACACTATCGATAAAAGCATAGTTTTCCTTTAGGGATGGTATTTGAAACCTACGGTAGAATGTTCACAATCGAGAATGGTCGAATGAATGTTAAACCAATATACCCAGTAGAAACCTTCAGTGAGTGTGATCTGGATTTTACCTCTAACCCAAAGGAACCAAAATCAAAATGGTTTCCAAAAACTTCTTCTTTTGTATTTGGCAGGATATCAAAATATGTCTTTGGATCGTCGACTTGGGTTGCTCCAAGCACATGACCTAGAATCTGAAGCTGCTAATCAATTTCGTCTAGAAATTTATGGGAACTGTACGCTTTGGAAATGATCATGTAGCAGCTATCATGGGTTATGGAGATCTTCTGTTTGGAAATTATTTGATCACTCGAGTTTACTATGTCGAAGGGTTGGGACATAATTTGTTTTCAGTCGGGCAGTTTTGTGATGCAGATTTAGAGGTTACATTTAGGAGAATTGCATGCTTTGTTCGAAACTTAGATGGCATTGATCTCTTAACTTGGAATCGTGACACTAACTTGTATGCTATCAACATAATCCAAATGGCCTCTTCATCACCAATATGTCTTATGACACGAGCATCTGGAACAAAGTCCTGGTTGTGGCATAGAAGATTATCCCATCTCAATTTTGACACTATCAACAAACTTTCCAAAGACAACATCATCAACGGACTTACAAAGTTCAAATACACCAAGGATCACTTATGTCCATCATGCGAACAAGGAAAAAGCAAAAAAGCATCATATAAACCCAAATCCGTACCCAGTTCGGAAGCAAAGTTGCATATGGTGCACATGGACTTATGTGGCCCAATGAGAGTTGAAAGCATTAATGGGAAAAAGTATATTCTTGTTATCATTGATGACTATTCAAGATATACATGGGTTAAGTTTCTGAGGTCAAAAGACAAAGTACCAGGCATCATCATCACCTTTTTGAAGCGTATTCACGTACTTCTTCAAGCTCCAGTAAGGGTAGTAAGAACAGACAATGGCACATAATTTGCAAATCAGGAGTTAAGAACTTATTTTGAAGATGTTGGAATCACACATCAGACATCAGTTGTTAGAACTCCACAGCAGAATGGGGTAGTTGAAGAAGAGATCAAACTCTTGTGGAAGCTGCTAGCACAATGCTAATTTATTCTAGTGCACCGTTATTTCTATGGGCTGATGTTGTTGCCACTGCTTGTTTCACTCAGAACCGATCCCTAATCCATCCAAGATTCAATAAAACCCCATATGAACTAGTGAACAACTATAACCTGATATCTCTTATCTTCACGTGTTTGGCACTTTGTGCTATCCGACGAACGATAGAGAAGATCTAGGTAAACCGAAAGCTAAAGGTGATATTGGAATCTTCATTAGATACTCAGATAACTCGAGAGCATTCAGGGTGTATAACAGAAGGAGCAGGAAGATAATGGAGACGATGAATGTGAATTTTGACGAACTTTCACAGATGGCTTCTGAGAGACTTGCTCTAGAACCCGCGCTTAACCCGATGGCTTCTAATCAAAACATATTAGGACCCGCACCTAACCCACAAAATTCTGGACACATCAGTTCAGGACTTGTACAACAAAGAGCTACATCAACTTTGTTTGACAAACCTTCAGAACAAGAATGGGAGAATTTCTTCGAGTTAATGTTCGATGAACAAAATGGTGAAACTTCGACAAATGCATCAAACCATCATTCCGCTGCACCCGCTCACAATCATCCACCACCACCAACAGAAGATGCATCTACCACAGTCAAAACCAATGCTTCAACTCCATCAACATCATCTACATCTACTCCAACAACTCCAACTCTTGAAATCATTCTACCAACAGTTGATGAGCAAAACCAAAACATGTCATTTCAAGATGAACCTACTCAAAACCAAAATGATGCAACGTTAGATGAAGACGTATTCGAAAACCCATTTCCTACGGAATCAGCTGAATCATCTTCAAGCTTACGAGAACCATCAAACTCGCATACGTTAAACCCACGGTATCCTTCTACTATGAAGTGGACAAAAGACCATCCAATTGAACAAGTTATTGGTGAACCTTCAAGGCCAATTCAAACGAGACGTCAACTTGCCACAGATTGCGACTTGTGCATTTACCTTTGCTCAATAAAGAACCAACGAACATTCGAGAGGCAATGGCAGAAAATGCATGGATAGAAGCGATGCAGGAGGAACTTCTCTAATACCGTCTACATGACTCTTGGAATCTGGTTCCAAGACCAATTGACATTCGAGTCATTGATCTCAAATGGTTATGGAATAACAAAAAGGATGAAGAAATAACTGTAATTCGCAACAAAGCTCATCTTGTGGCCAAAGGATACAGACAGGAAGAAGGAATAGATTTTGAAGAGTCATTCGCGCCGGTAGCTAGACTTGAAGCAATAATGATTTTCTTAGCCTATGCAACTCACAAAAATGTAACGATTTATCAGATGGACATCAAGACCGCATTCTTGAATAGAACTCTGAAAGAAGAAGTGTATGTGAGTTAGCCAGAAGGCTTCATTGACATGGAACATCCAGACTACGTCTACAAACTCAAAAAGGCAATCTATGGTTTGAAACAAGCTCCGAGAGCGTGGTATGACAAACTGTCCTCTTTCTTGATCAAAAACAATTTCACCAAAGGAACTGTTGATCCTACCTTGTTTACTCAAAAACAGAACAATGACATTTTGATTGTTCAGATTTACGTGGACGACATTACTTTTGGGTCCACTAATCCGAATATTTCAAAACATTTTGAAAATCTCATGAAAAGCAAATTTGAAATGTCCATGATTGGGGAACTAAAGTTTTTTCTTGGTTTACAAATACATCAATCTCCTCATGGAATTTTCATTAATCAATCTAAATATACAACTGAGATTTTGAAAAATCATGGTATGGATAACTGTGATTCGGTCGGTACACCAATGGTAACTTCACCAAAAATTGGAGCCGATTTATTTGGTGTTAGGAATTGGAAATTCCATAAGGAAGTGTCGGTCACCCCAATTATAGTCTAGCATATGTTAGCTCGTAGACATATCGTTATTTACGTTATTCAGTAGTCAATTAGTTAGTTATTAGTTTAGAGTAACACCGTGGAGGAAGGACGGGTCTTTACCCAATGTATGCATGATCTACAGTCCGACAGGAGGACGTATTAGTTGTAACTATAAATACCCCTTCCATCCTTGGAAGGGGTGGAGCTTCTAATCTAACTTTTCATTCTTTTTGTTTTAACTCTCTCTCAAGAACTCCCTCTTATCTCTTTGACTCTCTAACCATGGCTTTCTTGTTATTTCACCATCCTAGACCACCCGAATCATCAAACAACATAATATATATGATCCTACAAATGGTACCAGAGCCTAGGTTTTGTTGTTTTTGATGACTCGTGTGGTTTTTGACTTGTTTTAGCATGCGGTTTGTTATGGTTTTTTTTATGTTTGGATGCGGTTTGTTGTTGCTTGTGTCGTATGGCTTTTGAATACAAATGGGTTTGTTGTTGTGTTTATGTAGTGGTGTTTGATATTGGTTTGTATGATTGTTTAAGATGGTTATTGGTGTCCACTTTTCATAATCAAATCTGTTTTTTTTTCACGTGTCATTGATGGTTATTGGTGTTCATTTGTAATATTCATTACTGGTTTGAAATAAATTATTGAAATTGGTCTTGGTCTTTAAATCGTTTTTTAAGTTGATAAAACGTGATGCTTCGATGTGGTTTGTATGTTCGTCGGTGCGATTTGGTCAATTTCTTATGTGCGATTCGACTGTTTTTGACTAATGTTTGTCCAAATTCGATGTTCAGAAAGAGGTTTACATCTATGCGGTTTGTCAACAAAAGTCAGATGCATTTTGACGTTAATCTGTAAGCGGTTTGTCAAAAAGAAAAATGGGTATGCGGTTTGTTAAAAAAAAACATGCATTTTGACCATGTTGAAAGCAGTCTGACTGCCTCATAATTGCGGTTTGTCAAAATCAGTGCGGTTTGTTAAAAGCTTATGCGTTTTGTTCATGAAATTGCTGCGTTTTGTTTAAAAATGACAGAGTTTTGATCTTCAGTGCGTTTTGACAACCTGAATGCGGTTTGAGAAAGGAAGAAGAAAGAGGTTTGTTGACCAATAGAACCAAATAACATAACACCTTTGACTTCAGATATCATATACCATTCTTATATCCAATACCAAACATCATTCAAGCCACTACATCAAGATGTAAAACAGTCCTGACATCAACATAAAAACATCATCAGTTCCACTACATCGAGCAAACATCCAACACAATCAACATCCATTAAAAGAAATTACAAAATAAAGAAAGAAATTACATCATCGATCCATGTCTCTATGATTAAAAGAATAAATAACATCAAACTAATCTCAGAAGTTTCTCCTTGTTTTTCCAAAGACATATTATGACTCAAAGGTCATTTCACAAGGATACCATCATCAATGATTGATTTGAACTATAAAGGAAATAAACGAATTAAGGATAATATATTCATGATCTCAGATTCATTTTCGTGTGTCATCAAAAGATTGCAAGACCCTCTAAAAGATTTAAGACACGAAAAAAAAATCCATCACTGATCGAAATTTGTTGTTATAATTCAAAGATTTAGATCTAATGAAACAACATACAATTAAGATCTCAGATTCATTCCTCGTTTTTTTAATGAAACATCAAGACTCGAAGGTCTTTCTACACGAGAATGAGATCATCATAGAAAAATCAAAACCTCTTGTTTTTTATTCAAATCTCAAAGAAAAATCAAAACCTTCAGGTTTCAATCTTTCTTTCATTCGGTAAAAGGTATTCAAAACGATACTATGATGTAAAACCTACCATGTATGTTTGTTGGACCTGAAGCCTATTCATGTCTTTCATAACCATCCCTGTAGCGTATCTAAGACCCTCAAATCAAAGACATAAAACCATCCATGTGGTGATGTGCACTTGATTACATGAGATTAATATGGGCGTTATTGATAAGAAGCAGGGAAAGGGGAGAATAGTCTCTTGTTGTTGGACTGTTTTAATTATTAGATGTGTAAAGGGAGGCGTTTATTAGAGAGAAATTAGGGATTAGGTCATGTGAGTATGTGAGTATTTTATACACCCAAAAATTAGGGCAGTGTGTGTACTTGGATAAAATGGATCGTATGGTTGTGCTGATTTGATGGGCTGCAATCAGTTATTGGGTCTCGTGGGCATCATCAAATATCATGGGCTATGCACGGTCTTTTTATGATGGGTCGTGTAATTGTTGTTCTCATGGGCTGATGTGGTACTTTGAGTTGATATTGGGCATGTTATAAGCCGAATTGGATTGAACCGGATACGTGTTTGATGTTTGAATAGGATTGTAAGTCGTGAGTGTTAAAATGAACGTATATTGATATGGCTACCCAAGTTTGTATCAACACAAATACTGAGTATTATTTATTGGTTAAATTTGATTAGTGGTATCTTGGTAAGATTAAATTTACTTAGGAGGGGTATTTATTCACGGCTTAAATAATCTATTATGAGTTTGAGGTCCTTGACCGGTTTCATTTGTGTGGTATTGAAGTGTCGGTTCAAATGGTTTAATTGGACTTGGACTTGTGTTCTGTTTTGGGTTTATGGACTAAAAATGATAACTTGGAATGGATTAGATAGTTTTAATTGGATCAGGTGTCATTAAAGTGTTCATAGGATGCGAGTTGTAAGTTGATGATGCTATTTATTTATGAGATTTGACAATCATGAGATTTGATGATACGAGGTCTATGAGAACTTGGATTTGATGAGATTCGTTATGTTATGCGATTGAGTACTTTGGCTTCTACATTGTCACAAAGGATATTATGTTGTGGCTTGAATTGATGGTTGAACAAGATTGCCTACGGGGTTGTTTGTACGGTATTTCTTATTTGGCTTTGAAGAGAGGTTTTCTGGGCGTGTTTACTTATTTTGTCTTATTTATTTCTACACTTTCGCGAAGATGACTTGTTTGGGCATTTATAGAGTGTGATAAAGACTTGGCTATTTCACTACTTTTGTGATTCTTTCTTGCTTAACCCACAACGTAACTATCACTTCGGTGCCTCACGCAGTTGAGGATCGTCAAGAGGTTTTGTACATTGGGTACACCGTTTCTTTTTTCACAAGGATTAGTGCAAGCTTAAGTAACAAATATGGGGAATTCTACTTCATGATCAAGTTTGGTATATCGGGTTTACTTCTCCAAATGGTCACAGCAATTGCCGACATAATTTGTGAATGATATGTTAGCCAAAGTATTTAATGGTGGAAATGTGATCAACAACTCTCATGATATATTCGACGCCACAGAATGTCAATGATACTTCACAGGCTAAGCAAAATCTTTCAAGAATCTTCAACATCAGTCATGATTTTTCAAGATGTTTGCTTATGACAAGAACTTTTCGTACAGATGGTCGTACATGTTGATGATGCTTCCGAAAGTTCGAAACCATCATGGGGGAGAAACGTGTACTTTGATGTTTTACGGTCAACCTCAGGGGGAAGTAGTGTATATTACTCGACTTAGTATGGTTTGTGAAGTTGTCTACATATGGGTAAAGAATTATTGATATTATTGATGATGGAGAAGAATCATTGATGAACCGCTGCATGTTCCCTAAAACAGATATTCACCAAAACCAAAGTTGTCATAACACATTCAAGCTGACATTGTTTACGATTTAGTCTTGATTTTGTAAAATCCCGTGAAAGAATCTATTTCTCGGTATAAATCATAGATTTGTAAAATCCCGTGAAAATGGAAACATCCTGGTAATAGAAAAGTGCATTTCCGGATCTATCTTACGATTTATTCTTGGTTTTGTAAAATCCCGCGAAAGAAACTATTTCTCGGTTTAAACCATAGAATTGTAAAATCCCACGATGATGGAACCATCCTGGAGAAAGGGAAAGTATTTCTGGAACTTATATGATGTTGGAGCTATGGTTTCTACTTCAAAGAAGGGATAAAAGGGTGTACTTCATGAAATGGGTGATAGTTTGGATTGTCTTCTTGGCAGTTTGGTTATTTCAAAGTTTTACAGGGTTATGTGCTTTTAACCATGGTTGGGATGAAACCATTATCATAGTTCACTTAAAACGTAAAAGGAGGCTAGATTTAAGCTTTTAACCACAAGATGTGACAACGGCGTTAATTCAATATTATTTATTTGAGGTTGAAGTGAAATATCACGGGCGAGTGTACTTAGTATCTGAAGGTATCGGGGATGGTTTGATGAAGATTCTTCGAGATCCTTGTTCGAGCTTTTAATATTTTCAAAAACGAAGACTTGGAAATCTAGTTATTTTTGGGTGATTTTTCCTTTTCTTTTTACCACTTGGGGGAATTGGTCTCTTACCACCACAAAATAATTATCACTTTAAGGAGTTACGTTGTAGTGCTCAGTGTCACATTAAATTGTGGATTTTCAAGAGGTGATGTACGTCTTATACTTGATGGTTGGTTGGATGAAGAGTATAGAGTACTTAGGATTCAAAGGGGATGAACTCTCAAGACCGCTCTTTGTTACATGTGTGCAAGTTTAAGTCACGAGTTCGGGTTAATTCACTTCAGGGTCAAATTCATCATATTGGGTTTTCTCCATCTGCTGTCACGACAAAGAGCCTACTGAATGATAATGGGGTTGATTACAAGTTTTGCCAAGAGATGCTGAAAAGAGAGTGATAATGACATTTGAACACAACAGTTCAAGCCTTGTTCCTCAAAGAAAAGAAATGTGTACACTTCAGTGCGCATTATCTTCTGAAGAAGAGAAATCTTCTCATTAATGACCATTCTCATCAACATGTTTCATACTTTTTCCATGCGCTTTCAGTTATCAAGTGAACCGGACTATCATTGCTAGTTCTCTAATTCCACTTGCTCAATTAAAATGGCGATGGCGACATCATTTGCATCCTTTGAGGGGGAGAAGTGTGAAGAGACTACATTTTAAAGATATTCACTTGTTTAATCAAGAATGGCATCTCCGTATACAATTCTTGAGGGGGAGAAGAAGTATGATAATTCTACATGTTGAGTTATATTTGAGAATATATGGTCATACGGCTCCTAACTCATGTAAGTACCGAGCTTCTTCTTATCGGGTCATCTTTACATGGAGTTTCTTCTAAGAGCCGTTGGTTGACATCTTCTCACGGACTGATGAGTTTAATAACAAAGTGCTTCCAGTTGCGGGGCTGATTTACGGGGCTGATTTCCTTGATGAACATCTTTCTGTTCTTATTTGATTGGGAGGGATTTGAGTTAAGGGGATTTGCTATATATAAGTTAACGGGGAATGCATTTGGTGAGAAGAAGATGTTAACTTTCTATTCCCCAAATGGACAATCTTGAAGAAGGTCGAGTCTATAGTCTGTTCTACATTTTCTGCTGCATGTTAGAAGACTAAAGACGAGTTGTATTTGATTATCTAAAGACTTCTTCTTAATATGGGAATTTATCAAACAGATTGTCGGTTTAGGGGAGAGCACTAATTGGGGGAGAGTGAAAAGTCAGATTTAATCCCCAATTTGACTTGCTCACATTCTTCAGCAAGTTGATTCTCACAAAGATTAAAAGGGTTCTTCTCAAAATATTTCTAGTACATGGGCTTATAGTGTGTTCTTGATTACAAGTATCAAAACCAACAAGGGGAAGGAGACACGTATCTAAGCGAGTAAACTTGATGAACTTAATACTTCTAAGTGATTGAAGAAATCCGGGAAGACAAATGTCATTACCACAGAGAAACTCAAGGTTTGACTCATGGCGTTTAGTGTTCTTATTCCAACTATGTGGGGAAAGAGATGGAAGAGTTAGTTTCTGGGGATAAAAGAGGTACACAAGTGTGTGATGATTTTGATGATATCGCAATCATCAAGGGAGAGAAATTGTGTACATTGGGGACGCTCAGCTGCTTCACTTGAGAGCTTAATCTGTGATTTAGTGATAATCACTTATTCAGGAGTTGATATCCGCAGAGATAATCAGTTATTCAGCTTGCTACTTCAATGTTATCGGTTATTCTCCATAGAAAGGACATTTGGGTACTTCGGGTTCTTGAGCTTCATACACTTTCTTCAGGGGAGAGAAAAGTATACTTCGGGGTTATTCTTTGAATATCGGACTTAATCTGCTACTTCGATGTTATAAGTTTCTCTGTCTTTGGGTATATGTGTATTCGGGTTCTTGAGGCTTTATTCTAAGAGACTGGCTGCATCAACTCAACTAGTTGGGGGAATTGGTCTCTTGACACCTTTTGGGGATGCATTGCTTCAGACTTCAGTGGAAAAGAAATATGAGAAGATTCATTCAAGTGTGAGATGATATGTTGTTGTTCTACTTGATGATATAACCCCGAATGAAGAATCACAAAGATCATTCTTAAAAGGAGCAGCAAGATCGATGATAATGGTGTGCTTCTTTGTGCACCTGGGTAAGGCAAGCTTGAAATAGATCTTCGAATCTGCTCAACAAAAGGATTTTCGGTTTGGTGGGAAGCTACCAAAGTCTCACTTTTAGAAGGATCAATTTCTCTCTTCGATTCAAGAGCCTTGGAAGCTTTGGTGGTGAAAGTTTAAGATATGATGACTTCTATCTTCTACAACGGGCTGTTTGATATCCTTATCTCGGTACTCGTATCATCATCTTCTTAATCTATATCATCTATTCTATCTTTGTAAATATTCTATCAAAAAGCAAAATACAAAAATACAAAACCAACAAAAAGAAAATAGAAAAATATAAAACCAACAAAAACCCATAAAAATCAGGAAATTTTGAAAGTACCAAAAATATTGTTTTCTCAAGACATGTCTTATGGTATCGATAACATCTACGGTCTTAGAAATGTCATTCAATAATGGCACGGGACCATAGATGAGTTCTAGCAGGAGGTGTAAATATTCTTTTTCAAAACATGTCTCTAAATATGGCTTGCAGTTACTTCAGACTGTAACCCGTTCTTCAAAATTATGGTTTGCTATCATTTCAGATAGCAACCCGTTCCTAAAGAAAGGAAAGTGTTGCGCTAAACCAATTTTCATAAATTTTCGTGCACTTATCCTAAAACTAAAATGAGGAAAGCATGTCGCCAAAAAGACTGTTGTTCCTACACAAATGTTTTTTCTTTCTAAAAATTCTTCAAAAAAATATTTGTTGTTCAAAAATGGTGGAAATTGGGTTGCTTGAAAATAAATCAGAATCAGAATTTTTAAAATTTGCAAAACCCAATCAATGACTTCAACATGGTTAAAACTTTTTATGAAATGAGTCATTGATTGAGGGGGAGAATTTTTTCAAATCTATATCATCTAACGGGCTTATCTAATTATCCTACATACTTAACAGAAAATGGTGTTTGCATAAGTTGAAGGACTAGGAGCATAGGATATGATTGTTAGGATTAGATGAATAGAGATTGATGGACACATTATTCCCATGCCTTTGTATGATCTGATTGATATGTTGGATTGACTTGTATTAGTCGATTGTTGTTTGGGTGATGTCGACCACCATATATCTATGTCCACTAAGGTATGCAGATATCATGGTTTATAAGAATGTTCCCGATCCGGATCCCATAAAAGAAGATGATTGGATGCCGAAAGGAAAGAGTAACTATTTCTTGGGTCGACAAAAGAAGAAACGGAGCTTAATTGGATCTCAATGGATAGTTGGCACGATAGATGCAACTTAAGAGGTCTCACTACATCAGCAGATGGTTTTCTTCCAGCCTTACAGCAATAACAGAAGCAACTTAACCACCTAACGTATCTTTGTGCAGGAAAAAGTAGTGGATGATACCATTTTTCTTAAAATAATTTTGAAAATGTTGTTTTGAAAATGGAAAATACTGTTTTGAAAATAGATTGGACTAAAATTTTGGAAATCAACCGGACTTTATTTTGTCAAATCTTAAGGCACTCAATCAACGACTACGGTCATCGATTGAGGGGGAGAGTGATTTCAATCTTAAATATTTTCAAACAATATTTCATCAAAGAGTCCGTTTGTACAATAATAAGTGGTGATCTAAAGATTTAATGTTATGTCATGGTATGATTTTCTCTAAAACTCAAAAATCTTACAAAATGAAACTTTTTATGTTCTTGTTTGATTGTGAAATTATTTTATTTAACTTAAAGATCTCTTAAAAACTATCATACCTGACACTAACAATTTTTTATGTCTATAATTGATCCTCATCAGTCAATTTCAATATTAAATCATGCCACGTCTTTCCCCAAATTTTTCTAAATGATTTAAATCAATTAGGATCACAAATCTCAACTGGTTTGAAATTTTTGATCGGGGAGAGATCATGATTTAAATCTCAAATCGGTTTTAAAGGGTGATTGTTTCAAAAGCACTCCTTCCTTCATGTGTCAAATGATTTCAAATACATAATGCACATGATTATGGAGGAGCATTTAACCAAAAACCATAAGATAATTTAAACCAGACATATTTTCTCCTAAGTTTTCTAAAACTATTTAAATCAGTTGGGATTCAAAATCTCAAAGGGTTTGATATTTTGAATCGGGGGAGAAAATGTGATTTAAATATGAAATCTGATAAATGATGATTGTTAAGATTCAAAAGTGCAGGCTGCTCTCCCATATGTGCTAAATACTTTCGAATCTCGAAGCACATATTGAGGGGGAGCATTTCAAAAGAAAACAAACTTTCAAGGTACAAAGATTTCTATGTTTCAACATAAGTACCTTGATTGATTTTCTAATGGTTTCTATTGGCAATCGTGGAAGTACTTCAAAAACCTCCTTCCTCTATGTGTTAAATGATTTCAAATAACCAATGCACATATTAAGGGGGAGAATTTACCAAGAAAATCACATGGCTTTTTCCACGGAAATTGTGATCAATAAATTATTTCAAAGAACTCTTGCCTCCATGTGCTAAACAATTTCAAAATCACATGCACATGTTGAGGGGGAGCATTCAAAACAATTAAGGTACAAAATGATTTGATATTATATCACAAGTACCTTGATTGATTTTCCAAATGATTTTTCAATTGGTTTCAAGAAGAGAAAGAACAATACCAAAAGATCGACCAATTTACATTATGCATGGTGTTATAAGGATGGTTAGGTTAGGTATTCGTTCCCACGATCCCACCAGAGACGGAGGGATCTACCCAGAGACAATCCACTAGATAGTGTAGAAGTCCTTAGGTATGATGAAAAAAGGAGAAAAGTGAGAAATAGGAAGAGTGCGGACTGAGAAAAAGCTAGAACTGGAATAAACCCAACAAGGTTCTAGTAATGAAGTCTCGGTAAGCACTCAAGGGTTGAAGAATGAAAAGAATTGAATGTGAAAGGGTGAAAATAAATAGCCCTCCATTAATTCAACCTTGGGCGTAAACCGGGTTCAATACATATACTACCGGTGGTTACCAAGGTAACTCCGGTATTGAAGACAAGACGTCATGGACCCAAAGGACGACCGCACTAATCTTCCCAAGCTACTCAAGTTCCTCTTAAAAGGACTTGTTTCATTCTCACGGGGAACCTACATAATCTATCGACTTTCTCTTAGAGATTGTTGATATTGAAGATGGAGACCCTCTCCCTAGTCTCCGGCATAGGAAACCAAATGTACACTATTGAGTCTAGAGCCAAGAGATCATCCACAAAATCTCATCAGGACACAAAATTAATGAAGACTTACTGTTTCACACAATGTGGAAAGTAAGTATATATTTAGAGTCCTACGCATTATCCTTGTGATATTGCTAGAACATCCGAGTGATATGTAAAATTATTCACGATGAAGATGGAAATCCTTCAAGAGCCAACATCAAACAAGCTCTTGGTGGGTGACATGTGAGATCTTTCCAAAAGATCAAGCTTGTGACAACTGGATAGAAACGATGGGGCGATTCATTCTTGAATCAACCTTGGTCCAAGAAATGAATTGACGAATACTTTTGGAAAAACCGTTCGATGTGCAAATCTTCTTTTCTATAGCACATCGAATGTGTATTAATGTTTTCAAACACAAAAATTATCTCTGATTGAAAAAAATACTTTTGGAAAAACCGTTCGATGTGCAAATCTCTTCTTTTCTCTAGCACATCGGATGTGTATTCTTTTTCAAATACAAAAAGTATTTCTGATTGAAAATTGATCTTTCTCATAAAACCTTCATCGTATTGCAAAACTCTTTCTTCAAGCAATAGGCGATTTTTTTTCAAATCAATTTTTCATCAATCAGTGAATCTCAATTCGTTGGCTCACTCACTCCGTGTTGTCTACTTTGGGACGCTCCGGTTTGAGAACGGCTAGATCAAGCTGCAAAACCACATGATGAGATTCTTTGGAATTCTACACGATCACGAGCGGTATTTATCTTGGTCAACGGGAACCGTGGTTCTTGCAACTATATTCAACAAAGTGAACAAAGACACTTTCGTGTGTTTTAGTGCTAACGGTGGTTTGCGGGAACATTGGACGATTGCAATGATCGATATTGAGAAGTCAATTCACGTACCGAATGCTCACAAAGATTCACACTTAATGAAGAAAATCATGACAATCAAAGATATACAAAGATGCTTCCGCTACTCTAATGAAAAGATGTCATGATCCAGAAAGTTTGAGCATGTTCGTCCAAAAGTCACAACATCACATGAAGGCAACACAACAAAGAGTGATCCAGATATTTACTGTGGCTGATGATCTCAAAGAAAGCTCAAAGATCATCAAGACGTGGATCAGTTCAAGGACCTCCACTGAAAGTACAAAGTAGTCAGACTTTGAAGAATCACTACTCACGCACAAAGATTGCGGAAATTGAAGAATTAAAGTCTACGAGCTCGAATAGAAGACAAAGAAAGAATGCTAGGATTCAAAATGTAAATCATGGGGTGATCTCCCTAAGGGGGAGATTGTTAGGAATTGGAAATTCCATAAGGAAGTGTCGGTCACCCCAATTATAGTCTAGCATATGTTAGCTCGTAGACATATCGTTATTTACGTTATTCAGTAGTCAATTAGTTAGTTATTAGCTTAGTTATTAGTTTAGAGTAACACCGTGGAGGAAGGACGGGTCTTTACCCACTGTATGCCTGATCCACAGTCTGACATGAGGACGTATTAGTTGTAACTATAAATACCCCTTCCATCCTTGGAAGGTGTGGAGCTTCTAATCTAACCTTTCATTCTTTTTGTTTTAACTCTCTCAAGAACTCCCTCTCATCTCTTTCACTCTCTAACCATGGCTTTCTTGTTATTTCACCATCCTAGACCACCAAATCATCAAACAACGTAATATGTATGATCTTACATTTGGGAAACCCATCGATCCGAAGAAATATCGGAGCATGATTGGTTCTCTCATGTACCTCACTGCTAGTCGACCCGATATTCATTTTGTTGTTTGCTTATTAGCACGGTTTCAGGCAAAGCCTACTGAAGTGCACCTCAAAGAGGTTAAACGGATCTTTCAGTACCTGAAGACATCCATTCACATGGGACTTTGGTATCCGAAGGAATCTGGATTTGATCTAATAGCCTTTTCGATGCGGACCACGCAGTGATCAAGTGATGCAGTGTTTCTTGACTGTGTCTTAATATTTATAGTGTCTCGCTATACCTATGGTCTACCCTAATGCACTAATGGGCGTGTACCCGGTCGTGTGTAGTGTAGTAAATGGTAAAGCCGAGGTCATCCCAAGAGCTATGTGTGTCGGATAATTACTAAGTCTAATTGTCACGAATATAAATGGTTTGATATGGTTTTAATTAATTAAACTACGAATGCGAATATAAAAGCGGTTAAATGGTAGAAAGGAAATCAATAGAGGAATAGTGGTGCTAACCTAGTCAATCCTCCTAACTAGTTATGTCTAAGTCTACCTACTTCCAATTACTTCATGTGGGGTCAAATTTGAGAGGACATCATTTGGTTAATTCGCCTAACCTATCAAGAAAGATGCCACCACAGAGAAATCAAAGCACCGTCATAAGTCCTGTTGTTCCCGGTCTCCTAAGCCGAGTCATTAAGTACCGCTACATTCTAGATTCTAAATAGTGAGTGCTCGACCGTTAGAAACTTAGACACTACACACCCCAATTCTTAAGTTCATCCAAACGATAGGTGATCAGTTGGTCAAATCGCAAGAGTAGAAAGGGTCGTCAGTTGGTCATATCTTACCCTTCCCATCTCAGTCCGCTCACCTAGGGTCAGTTGGTCATATCTCCTAGGCAATTGGTCTCTACCGCCATTCAAATCTACCGAACCAGGGGCGACTACCAAAGAACTATGCATGCATACACTTAGAAATAATTGTACAGAAGTAAAGGTAAACGCAAACAAAAAAATTAAGGAATCATAACTAGGCTAGCACCAAAGGGTGCTTAGCCGCTCATATTAATCATGCATAACAATTCAATATTCAAAGGTACGAAATACATGAATTAAAAGTAAAAGAAATAATAAACGCTAAAGCTTATCGTAATGGTGTGACTTCTCCCTTGGAAACAGCTCCGTATGCTTCCCTAGACCTTCCTTGAGTATTTTCCCACATTCTCGTAATATTGTGTGTGGAATGGAATGATTAGAAATCTTTGGAATTAGTGGGGTATTTATAGGCAGTGCGGGTTATGGCGTAACCAAAAGATAAGTTACGCCAGTAACCTTCTATTCCGTCATAAAAGCACTAGATGCGCTAGTTACGGCATAGCCTTATAAGTGGTTATGTTGTAGTCTTCAATAAACACAGTTACGTCGTAAGTGAGGCGATAGTTACGGCGTAAGTATCGTGACGTGGAACCTCTTTTGACCTAATGGAGTTACGTCGTAATCTTTGGAAGGAGTTACGCCATAACCTCTTGATGAGTTGGACTTCGTGGTCACGCAATAGTTACGACTTAATGTGAGAGGCGAGTTACGCCGTAACCTCTTCAAAATAAGCATCTTGTGATAAATCCTTAGTAACGTTTCCATTTCCGCGTCTCTTTGCTCCAATGCTCGTAATTTACCCGAAAGTGTAAAACAATGGAAAACAAGCGTAAATCCATATAAATGATATAAATAACGAGCATTAACGAGGGAAATTGACACTAATATTCGGGACTATTTGATGTTATCAAATATCCCCCACTTGAACTCTACTTGCCCTCAAGTAGACCTTATTAGATAGATTCCTAAAAGATATCTCCCAAAACCGGAAAATATGAGTTTACAAATCCTTATGCTAGAATAAAACGGGCCGAACACCTCGCGAAAGGGAACAAACACTCAAATCTCTCAACTATTCTAAGTGTCAATTTTGGGGTGATCACTCAATTGCACAAATATAGCATGTATTCTATCATAAGCTTGGCGGTTACACAAATCTCCACCATCGAAGTTAAGGGCTAAACAATTCTCGAAGGCGGTATGGGTAGACACGACAAAGGTTAAGGGTGACTCGTCATTACTAACATGTCACGGCGAAGTGGACAAAATCAATGATACATGACCAAATCTATGGCCAAGACACCAAAGATTGCTCATTGCATCACCTAGACATGCTTGATGACTAAAGGGTAGGATAAGACATGGGATATATAATTGGTGTAAAATGAAAACAAGCGGTAGTCTATATCTATAACTAAGTCATCACCACTAACCGTCTCCCAAAGTTCAAGTTTAGAAGTCTAGAGACCGGATCATGAAATGCAAGGTAGATGTGTCATTAGAGGACGTCGTGATGGGCACACTACCTTTTCTTCTTCAGTTGGTATTACTCCAACTCCAATCTTCAAATGTGACCGAGGTGGCCTCCTCGATACTAAACAATAAAGCTCATACTATAGTGCTTATAACATTGCACTTTACAAAATCATAACTGAATCAACTATTTTTCTTTCGATTTTTTTTTCTCATAACTGATAACATAACATCTACCACTTGAGATGAACAATGGGAATTCGGGGGGTCTTCAATGATCTTCATAATTGTTGTCGATGAAAGCGTGATTTCCAAACCTTTCAACTCGAACCTTGAACTTAGGCAAATGATGACTTCCCAATTACAAATAAAGACTACAGGGTAGGCTAAGGTATAAGGGTGTAACGAAACAATATATTGGGGTGAAAAAATGAAAGGAATGGCTCAGAAGGGTGTATCTAGGGGTATCTTGCACTAAAGGGGAGTGCAAAAAGGGTTTCACATGGGGATCGAAAAGTCGAGGTAACTAATCGATAGACTCACAATGGTAGGTTGTTTGGGTGATAATCCTATAATACTGCCTTCTAAAACTGAAAAGTCCAAATACATCGAGCTAACTCAACATACCTCGTCTATGGTCTCGAAATGATGCAAAGGCCAAGTTCTAAAGTTTACAAGCTACCGACACACTCATAATTTGGTGGATTTGGGTAAAATATAGGAAACGGATAAGGCTAATCTCACCATCTAATATCAAGGGTTGTATGTGCTCGGCTAAGGTCTAATCTAGTTAGGTTTGGAAAAACATGTCAAAGTATAAAAAATGGCATAATTTTTCAAAATAAACTAGAAAAATGAGGGCGAAATAAAGTTCAAGAGATAATTCTACTCCCGTCCCCCCACTTGAATTGTACAAAGTCCCTTTTGTACTAGGCGTTAAAATAAAGGTGAAAAGAAAGGTAGAATTAGAGCGAGAACTTCCCTAAAATTTGCTCTAAAAAAAGAAGAAGGCCCACGAGAAAGGATCGTGCCTTCGTTAAATCGTCATGAGCAAACTTCAATCCCTGAAATCACAATACCGACAAGCATAATTCTAAAAAGAAAAAAAATAAAATGAAAAACAAACCTAACTCACTTTCAGAAT
Source organism: Chrysanthemum lavandulifolium (assembly GCA_022545495.1). Lineage (NCBI taxonomy): Eukaryota > Viridiplantae > Streptophyta > Magnoliopsida > Asterales > Asteraceae > Chrysanthemum > Chrysanthemum lavandulifolium. The sequence continues at coordinate 74,889,775 of CM040239.1, read as the reverse complement.
CACGGTTGCATTTAGCGAATGCAACAAGCCTTTTAAACCACTTGGTGTCCCAAGTGGACGAGTGAAGTCTCGTGAGGGTTTCTGGAACACACCCACAAAGTTCATTTAAAAACTAATACAAAGTTACTGTGTTTTAAAATGAAAGAATTAAAGCAGAGGAGAGTTACGTCATAACTCTAATAAGAGAGTTACGCCGTAACTTCCAAAACCTGGAATGAGCTGAGAAGCGAATGGTTACGGCGTAACCACTGAGATGGTATTACGTCGTAGTTGGTAATGTGTCAAGAATTCTGCTGCTAAAATGTTGATTACGGCGTAACCACTGAGATTAGTTACGCCGTAACTCGCTCGAGATCAACAATCGCAGCAGAATTACTTCATTGTCTCCTGCAAAATGTTAGAAAACACAAAACCTAATGTAAAGGAAATAAAAACAAAAGAAAGGGATAATTGGGTTGTCTCTCGAAGAGCACTTTTCTTTATTAACGAGTCTTTAAGTTAGACTCGAGCCACGGGCTCCTATGGGGTCTTTAGCTTGTCCCACTTCATCCACGTCTTTCATTAAGTTGCGCCTAACCCATCCGACATTTGTTGCAGTGCGCAGGTATTCTTTGGTTTCAATTTTCCGTATCTTGCAAAATTTTTCTTCAGGCCCCAAATGGTATCGCGTAAACTCGAATTTTTTAGTTATAATAGGAGGTGGCCTTTTAAATGGGATGCCAAGAAGCTTGCATCTTCGTTTCTCGTGTATCTCATCATCTGGGTCGATGAACCCGTCTTCGCATTGCAACTCGAGATAATCGAAATCATTATCGGAATTGGTATCTTCAAGTTGGTTGAGAATATGTTTGTATTTATCATTGTTTGCGAGTCTTTGGTGTCATCAATCGGTTCTTTATCGTGAACTTCGTTGTTTGGTTGATTTTACTCATACAACCTTCCCGCATTTTCTTTTGGTAAACGTGTCAATTTTTCCGTATTTGATTTTTATCCACTCGTCGAATCCGAGATCATCCGCCAAGGCGCTTCGTTCTTTTAGAATCATTAGTCAATTCCAAAGGAATTCGTCTTCCCACCTCTCTCGATCTTGCTTCCTCCATCACATTCATACTCAAAAGGGTTGCAGGAGGCCCAAACCGTTCGCTGTTGGTTTTAATTTGCTCGCACTAATGATTCCTAATTCCTTTGTCATAGTCATCTTGTAAGGAATATCATCGAGGGTTTAATGGTTTTCCTTGAAGAAAGCGTTTCTCATATTTCGGTTCAAATTCTCGAACATAGTTGAATTAATTATCGCGTCCCGAACCTAATGGAATACCAATCACTTAATGATAGATTTCCAAAATCAACGTCGTGTCTCCCAGACTCGTTTGGGCATATCCATACTTCGTTCTTCACATTCCCTCCTCCATTGCAATAATCATGAAAGGGATTGCACGTAGGCCAAGCATTAGTGATCTCATCTTCAATGATGAGTAAGGGTTTGCAGTAATGCTTGATGGGTAGCCCTTCCACTTCGTTAATTGAGAACTTGGCTACCCTTTCTTCATCATTGAGAGTAGTCCATCTGTATCTGTCATCTTCTATTCTTTTCTTATCAACACCACCATCACAGGTTTTTCGAGGATCACATGAGGCCCACAAACTGTAGCATTCTCCGTCATCAATTGCAATACTCTTACACCAATGATTCCTTCTTTTTGGGTTGTTGTTTGTGTTTTTGCAAGAATTTGGGTTACGCCGTAATTCTGGAGTGTGATTACGGCGTAACTCACTTTCGCCATCGGTATATGATTCATTAGAGCACTTGTTGTTGTCAGAGAACACAGCCTTACATATAGTAGAGTTGTTTTTTTGTTCTTCGTTCCTTCTTTGAACCTTGTCGCCAAGCTTTCCAATTAGAGTTTCTAAGTTCTTAAGTGATGTTTCGTGGGACGTGAGGTTTTTGTATGTGTTATCTTGGAAATTCTTAAGCCATTCTTCTTGCTCCTTTTGCCTCTTGGTAGTGTCTACAAGGTACTTGTTGATAATCCCTTCCGTGTTAGCTCTTCTCTCATTACGCTCATAATCTGGGGGGTCCTCCACGAAACCCATTACGATTATCCCGTAGAAGGGCCTATTCTCCCATATTTAGCTTCCTCAATTGTATCGTTCTTTCGTTATGAGGATGCTTTTAGTCAAATGTCCCCTACCACGCTTTTCAGAACCGACTTGGATGGCATGAATAGTTTCTTTGATTTTAGCATATCTCTTCCAAGATTTTCAAGTTTACTAGCAATCACGCAATTATGTCAAAACTTCGCCTAGGTTTCTTTTACTTCCAATCGTCGTGCCATTTTTGAGAATGGTTTGCCATTTTTGAATGGCTTCAATTGCCGTAGTAGGAGTCATATTCGGATAGGTCCTTGATAATCCAAAGATCTGTCTCGTAGTTACATTTATTCCTTTGTAGAAAATATTGACCTTCATTGGTTATTAAGATCATTGGTAGGACACTTATAAAGAAGATCGTTGTATCGTCCCAAGCTTGATCTGAGTTTCGTCGTTTTCTTGTTTGAAATTGTGGATCTCAAGAGTTGATTAGAAATCTTTGATGGTGGGCAATATCTTTGGATAAAGTGTTTCTTAAGTAGCGCCCAGTATTAATCGCCCCGCGGCAATCTTCGATCCATCTTTTGGCTGCTCGATTAGAGTCATAGGAAGACCACGAGCATAACAAAGATCATGAGACACGCCCGGAATGTTGAAAAGGCTAGCGATGTATAGGACATTTTCAACGTGCTCATATGCGTCTTCGTCCTGTTTCACGAAAAGGGTTAGCCAAGCTCCCTCATAAATTGGTCTTTAATCTCGAAACGAACATCCACCCGATTGCCGGTCTTACGAGACCCGCCCTTGATCGACTCTAGTCAACGCCAAGTATTCCTCAAGAGTGAGGTCATCGATGTTACCACTTTCATGGTACCGAAAACTTGAAATATGATCGTGAGAAAAGTTTAAATATGAAATGAAAGACTCAATATTAATCCTAATATAGCTCCCGACAGTGCGCCAAAAACTTGATGCGTGTTTTTATTGACGGTGTTAATATTTATAGTGTCTCGCTATACCTATGGTCTACCCTAATGCACTAACGGGCGATGTACCCGGTCGTGTGTAGTGTAGTAAATGGTAAAGCCGAGGTCGTCCCAAGAGCTATGTGTGTCGGATAAATACTAAGTCTAATTGTCACATAATATAAATGGTTTGATATGGTTTTAATTAATTAAACTAAGAATGCAGAATATAAAAGCAGTTAAATGGTAGAAAGGAAATCAATAGAGGAATAGTGGTGCTAACCTAGTCAATCCTCCTAACTAGTTATGTCTCGTCTACCTACTTCCAATTACTTGGTGGGGTCAAATTCGAGACGACAACATTTGGTCAATTCGCCTAACCTATCGACAAAGATGCCACCATAGGAAAATCAGCGCACCGTCATAAGTCCCGTTGTTCCCGGTCCCTAAGTCGAGTCATTAAGTACGACTACATGCTAGATTCTAAATCTTGAGTGCCCGGCCGTTAGGAACTTAGACACTACACCCCCAATTCTTAAGTTCATCCAAACGATAGGTGATCGGTTGGTCAAATCGCACAAGTAGAAAGGGTCGTCGTTGGTCATATCTTACCCTTCCCGTCTCAGTCCGCTCACCTAGGGTCAATTGGTCATATCTCCAGGCAATTGGCCTCACCGCCATTCAAAACTACCGAACCGGGGTGACTACCAAAGAACTATGCATGCATACACTTAGAAATAATTGTACGGAAGTAAAGGTAAACGCAAACAAAACAATTAAGGAATCATAACTAGGCTAGCACCAAAGGGTGCTAGCGCTCATATTAATCATGCATATCAATTCAATATTCAAATGTACGAAATACATGAATTGAAAGTAAAGAAATAATAAACGCTAAAGCTTATCGTAATAGTGTGACTTCTCCTTTGGAAACACTCAGATGCTTCCCTAGACCTTCCTTGAGTATTTTCCCACGTTCTCGAATATTGTGTGTGGAATGGAATGATTAGAAATGCTTGGAATTCGTGGGTATTTATAGGCAGTGTCCGGGTTACGGCAGAACAAAAGATGAGTTACGCCATAACCTTCTATTCGCCGTAAAAGCACTAGATGCGCTAGTTACGGCGTAACCTTATAAGTGGTTACGCCGTAGTGTTCAATAAACTGCTTACGTCGTGAGTGAGGCGGTGAGTTACGGCGTAAGTATCGTGACGTGGAACCTCTTTTGACCTAATGGAGTTACGTCGTAATCTTTGGAAGGATTTACGCCGTAACCTCTTGATGAGTTGGACTTGTGGTCACGCAATAGTTACGGCGTAATGTGAGAGACGAGTTACCGTAACCTCTTCAAAATAAGCATCTTGTGATAAATCCTTAGTAGCATTTCCATTTCCGCCTCTTTAGCTCCAATGCTCGTAATTTACCCGAAGTGTAAAACAATGGAAAACAAGCGTAAATCCATATAAATGATATAAATAACGATCATTAACGGGAAATTGACACTTAATATTCGGGACTATTTGATGTTATCATCAAGTTACATCAAAAAGTACATCGGAGGAGCACAATTTTAGGTGAAAAGTTAGTAACACGGTCTTCAAAGAAACAAGATTGTCTTGCACTTTCAACGTCAAGCCGAGTATGTGTCTCTATTTGCGTGTTGTGCTCAAGTTCTATGGATGAGGACACAACTCACAGATTATGACTTTACTTTCGATAAAATACCTATGTATTGTGACTCGAAAAGTGCCATAGCCATATCGTGCAATCCTGTTCATCACTCAAAGACCAAGCATATCCGAGTCCGATACCACTTCATCAAAGAGCACGTAGAAGAAGGTACTGTTGAATTATTTTTCGTGAAGACATATTACCAACTCGCCGATCTATTTACTAAAGCCCTTCCAATAGAAAGGTTTGACGATTTAGTTCTACGAATTGGAATGCGAAGCCTAAACCCTGAGGAGTTAGAACGTCTTCTCGAATCTTCTTGAAAATGATTTTCAAAAGCTTCGCTGTAAATATATTTGAGAAAACCAAATACAAAATTTGAAAAACCAACAAAAGCAAAATATAAAAATAGAAAACTTTCAAAAAATACAAAAATAATATAAAATCAAAAATCCAAAAATATTCTTCTAACGACAAGTTTATCGTATAATCGATATTCTGTACGTTTCTAGAAATGTCATTCAACAATGAGCGAGAGTTCTTTAAATATTTTCTAAAACATGTCGTTTCTCAAAATTTCTTTCACTATGGCTTTCGTATACATCAGTACGAAACTCGAACTAAAACTGATGACTTTTGATTATTAGAAAATCAAAACTCGTGTTTCTAAAGAAAATCTCTAGTGTACGCTTCAATTGTAACACCCCCGAAAATCTTAATGACAACGGAAGACTAATTCGGGTGTTACTTGAATGGAGATCATAGTCAATAATTATAGAAAACGACTCGAAAGAGACGTTTTATTAAAATAGTTATCATTCATCGAAAATTCATAGTTGTTACAAAACGTTGTAAATAGATCAAGTATTTTTCCCAAAAGAAAGATCATGAGTTTGAAAGAAATGACAACTTTTATGTTTTACACCACCAGATAAGCCTTGTCATGCCCCATTTCGCGCCTTGGTCATAATCTTCACTGATTACCTGAGATAACATGCTTAAAGAGGTCAACAAAAATGTTGAGTGAAATTCATAGATTTAAAATAAGTTGAACACAAGTATAAGAGCATGATCATTGTAAACTAACAATCTCATAAGAAAAATCACAGATTATTATGCGCTAAGCTCATGAAACCAAGACTCAACTGCATACACCGAATTACCAGTGTACGTAAGTGTGCCCCAAAGGAGGTAATAGCCAATTACCTAAAGAAATTCAAATATGGTGGGCCCGATTATTTCTCTATAACCGAAACGGGTCGTTAATCCCCATAGTACTATTCACGATATCTGCGTTCACTCGCGGTGACTAATGGTTCATGATCGGGGACTTATGGCTAAATACTTAGGCGCACCAATAATCAAGAGGAGATCATTTATGAAAAACCTTGTGTTCTAGTTTAGAGCATGTATCTCCTCATGGGTTTGAAAATAAAAGTAAAAGCGAGGCTATGAACTCACCTTGATGATATGAACAAGCACAAACAGATCAAGCACAATGTAGCGTAGGTTCCAAACCAAAACCTAAAAATGATGATGTGGCGAGTCTCAAGAAATGAGCATTTTGGTTCATGACCAAAATAATAGAGCATTGAATATTCTTATTCAATAGATCATTGGATTGTCCAATCCAATAGTGTGCGTCGTGTTAACGCTTTTAAGTCAATTTATGTGCTACATTGCCTTAATTAATGATCCTCACTTACGCATAAGTGAAATGTTTTCCCCCAGTGATCTTAATGGATATTTTGAGTATTTTAACTTGTTTAGATTCCTCGTGTGTTTTATCGGATTTTATATATATATATATATATAATTATTTTTAATAATATATATATATATATATATATATATATATATATATATATATATATATATATATATATATATATTTATGTTCTTATGATGAACACTTTAAAGTATGTTATAATAGGCACCAATAAGATACTTACAAGTGTCCTTTGTATTTAAAAGAAAATGTTTAATAATTTTAATTTAGTAGAGGGTACTATAGTAATTTTGTTTTCACATTATCGATTTCTTCCCACCCCTGCACCTATTTTTCAACTCAACCCAGTATTCTTCCTTAAAATCGACCATTTTTCCGTTACAAACCCTTAATAATTCCTAAGATCCAATAATTATGGTTTTTATCATCTCGAAATGTAAATCGTCTTCGATTACACACACCAAATGAAGCAAAACATTAGTAATTATGAACACTACCACATCTGATTTGCAAGGTATGTAACAATTTAATTAAATATATCTTAATTGATTTATATTGTTTTTGTTTATTTGTTTTTGTTTATATTGTTTTTGATTTTAGGTCATCAATGTATGTTTGAAGCAAATATGTTTGCCTAATTCCAAACACTAGGAATATCATGTTTTTAATTGAATGTGTTTAGGAATATCATGTTTGAAGCAATATGTTCACTGTAACCTTTGTTATATGTTTTATCTGATATGTGTATTGACTGCATATGAATGGATTAAAAAGAATGGATTGAATTATGTTTTATCAAAGGTTATGATTGTTAATTTTGAACTGAGTGTATTGAACTGATATCAGTTACTTATGATTGTTAATTTTGTTCTTTTATGATATGTTATAGACTGTAGCTGTGTCTGATATGATCATGTATTCAAACTTTTACCCATAATGTTATAACAACATATCCTTATGCTATTAGGTGAGCCATCAACTCCAATATCAAATCACAATGTGCAACATCCTCGATATTCATGATGATCAAAGTGTCCCACAAGTCGGTAGTTACCAACCAACACCAAGGTAGCAAGTTTTGGGTTCCGGATGCTAAGAATAAACCCGTTGAGGGACCGAGTTTGATACACTTGGATTAGCTCGAAATTTTATAAAGATTATGCAAGGGAGGGTGGTTTTAAGGTTAGGAGAGGTGGTAAAAAACCAAAAAAAAACGATGATCCAACTTTGAAGTATTTTGTTTGTACTAGGGAAGGGGTAAAACCCTCAGCAACCAATTTAAATAAAAAGACCAATAGTTTACAAACTAATGAATCACAATCTCATGTTGTTAATGAGGTGATAAAAAGGAGAAAGCGTCCATCGCAGCGATGTTGATGTCAAGCCAAACTCCGTATTAGAAGGACCCCTGAAAATAAGTGGGTAGTTTACAAGTTCTTAGAGAAACATAATCATAGGTTGGTACGTGAAGAAGATTACATGTATCTTAAGGTTGCCCGTAAGCTTAGTTTCCCACAACAACAGTTGTTGTATCACTTATCTAATGATAATCTAGGACCAACACGAGCTTGGAAGGTATTTAAAGAGATGTGTGGTGGTTTTGAGAATATTGGTGTTACTGATGTTGAGTGTAGGAATTACAAACGTGGTTTGACCAATTTCATTGGTACACGCGATGCACAAATGGTTGTTGAGAAGCTTTTGAGTCGGCAAGAGTTTTGTCAAAAATTTTCTGTTGAATTCAAACGAAACAAAGGTGATAAAACATTGGTTGGATTGTTCTGGGCCAATGAGCAAGCGAAGCAGTACTATGATACTTTTGGTGATGTTGTGTCATTTGATGCAACCTTTCGATCAAACAGGTTTGTTAAATGTATTTACTCTTTCGTAACCAGTAGGCACGTCAGTATATAGTTGAACAAACCAGTCTAAATTTTTGTTTAATGTAGGTACAATATGGTATTGGTTCCTTTTACGGGCATAGATAACCACAACCGGTGCATTCTTTTTGGAGCGGCATTGTTAGCTAGGGAATTTAGCCAGAGATATACGTGGTTGTTGAAACGGTTCAAGAAAATTTTTGGATCTGCACCAAAGGTGGTTGTCACTGACCAAGACCCGGCGATGAAGATAGCAATTGAAGAGATGTTTCCTGATTCAAAACATCGGCTATGTATGTGGCACATTATGCAAAAGTTAACTGGAAAGGTACTTACAATATTTTACAATTAATAAAAATTTTAAACTTTTATCTGTTGCTTGATACATTTTATACATTTGGGTGAAGTTGGATTTTTATATACCAATGCAAAAGCAAGGTTTTAAAAATTGAGCACATCTAATAATGTAGACCAACAACCAGGACCACAAAAAGAAAATAACGAAACACTTTGAAATGTAGAAAAACACCCTTTAACAACACCTAATCTTGTATCTAATTTATAATTTTAAGTTTCTGAATCGTTATAATTTATAGTTTGATAACGATTTATTTTTCAAGTATACATTCAATGACAAGGGTGTAAATTTCTTTTATTTAATTTCCCATGAAGGTTGGTCCTGCTTTATGTAGCAACACAGATTTCAAAAAACGGTTGTGTGGTATAGTTTGGACTGATAAAATTGACCCTGATGTGTTTGAGTCTGAATGGAGTTCTATCATGCAATACTTTGATTTGAATGATCACAAATGGTTAAAGGATATGCTTGCTATGCGTTATAAGTGGATACCTGCATACTTTTGTCATGAACCGATGTCTGGCCTCATGCGAACGACATCTCGTTCTGAGAGTGAAAACCATTTTCTTGGTCAGCTCACTAATCCGGATTTGACTTTGGTTGAATTTCTAAGCCACTATGATACCGCAATTGACTCACAACGATACAAATATAACAAGAATACACATTACTCCAATTACACTACCCCGGACCTCAAAACTCATCTGTAAATTGAAAAGGATGCCGCCAAGTTGTACACAAACAAACTTTTTAATGATGTTCAGGACGAGATTTGGTCTTCGCTGATGCATTGCTTTTCACTAAGTGTACAAGAATCGGAAACGTTTTGTACATTTGTCATCCGTGACACAGAAGCGGATTACAAAATAAATCGTTCGCTAGTTGAAGTCAATTATGAGGTAACAATAACTGTCAATATGTTTTTCATTTTTTTTAAATATAATTTTTTTAAGCAATGGTCAACACTTTGTTAATGTTTTCAACAGGTTAAGTATACACAGTCTGATTCTTCAGTTCAATGTAGTTGTTTAAGGTATAAGTGTTATGGTATTTTGTGTCGCTATATTTTCTACGTGCTGCGTATGCGCAAGGTTGACCACTTTCCCATGCAATACTTGCAAACTAGATGGTCAAAGAATCCTTGATCCTTAAATCATCAAAAGAGCAAAGATGATGCAATCAGGTCCAATTTAGATTCTCGTTCTTAGGAAATTTACAAGAATGTTGAAAAATCAGTTACGCATTTGGTGGGTGACTTTGAAAAGCTGCAATTATACAAGGACGCAAAACAACTTTAAAGGAGAAAGCTCAAATTGATGTCCCCAACCCGCCTAAGATGAATACAAATGCAGTTTATGCAGCAACTCTTAGTGTATCTGAACCAAGAAAGTCGATATTTTCCCTCCTACGGATATTAATAACAAAGGTAATAGAATACGTACCAGGAATAAATCAAAGAGTGAGGTAGCGATGAAGTTATCAGACAAGCCGAAGAGGTTGTGCAGGACATGTGGAAAGTACACACACCATGATTCAAGGAATTGCCCCACAAAGAAGGAGGATTACAAGACGATGACGTGGCTGACGTTGAACCGTTCGAGGGTGAAGACATGGATTGCTACTATAGTGACTAGTTTTGTTATTTTTTTTATGTCTGCAAACATCTATCCGAATAATTTTTCCATTTGTTCCAGTCATTTTAGTTTCCTCATTTTACTTTCGTCATGTTGGTTTTATGTAATGTAAAACAGATTTGTCTTTTAATTCATTATCTTATTTCATGTTTTGTTTATATGTGTTATTCGTAGTCTTTTATCTGTGGTATGCCATGTTCATTTATACTTTGTTTTTGAGTATCTGTAGTAAGTGGTTAACAGTTTTATTTGTCTCTTATATAATGCAGGTACATTTGTGTTTTATACTCTGTGGATTAAATGGTTATGTTTGGAACAGTCCGTTAATACAGGTACTATTTTCATTTACTATCCTATATGCATTTTAATTAAGAAATGTACCATAATCTAATAACACAGTTTAACCTTGTTATCTAGTATCATATTCTTAGGTATTAAAGTGATTTAGTATCACTAGCGTAGATGTTGTATGCGTGTATCCTTTGCAAATGTAACCGATATCTGATTTAGTAAGCGCATACCAGTTGTATCAGTTAGTTACGTTTTGTCAGATATAGGATCATTATTGCGTGTTGTATCATTTGCCAACAGATCCAGATATAGGATTTCATTATTGCTTGTTGTATCATTTGTATCATTTTTGCTTGTTATATCAGTTTTATCAATTGCTTATGTTCTGTCAGATGTAGGCTTTCATTATGCTTGTATCAATTTATATTAAAGTGTTTGTTTTTTAAAAAACTGTATGTCATTTTAAAAATCATTTTGATGCATAATAGAAATGATTACTTGGGATATATGATATACTCATATTAAATACTTTTATCCTGTCCATTCATTGCTTTTAATGTGTATCATTATCTTCCCATTATACATGATCTGATCATTTAAAAAATTTCCACCTTAATAGCCATTATCCCTAATCAATAGGCCATATCCTACTTTTTAAACTATTTGTATATATACCAGTTATTCAGTATTTCACCAAATTGTCAAGAAACATTCATAATGTATTCAGTCCACACTTCTTCCATTCAAGGTAAATACTATGTTTCATATTTAGACTGCTTGTTGCTACATTCTTAAATTTAATCGTGTTTAAGATACTTAAACTTACTAAATCAAACCTTCTTGTCCCTTTATCATATTCATTTTAAAGGTACATGTGGTGACTGCTGCATTTCGATCAAACCAAATATGTTTATCACGTTTGTGGAAGCCAACAAGCCAATGAGGATTTGCAGTTACTGTGGGAAGTACGCGCATCATGATTCAAGGAACTGCCCTGAAAGGAAAAAGAATATAGGAAAATATGTGTTCATCATTTTCTTCAAGGAAAATTAGTAGTTACTTTAGCTTTTATATAATTTTCTTTTGAATCTGAACTTTTTATGTTCTTGCTTAACTTTGCTCTTGTTTAGTATTGGACTTAAAGTGTGCCGGTTTGTGTTTCAATAATATCGTACAACGCTTTTGCAATTTATTTAGCCATTTGCTTTGCTTCTCTTATCCAATTTAACTGTTTAACTTAGATAATTTCATTTGTTCCATTCTCCATATGCTTCACATTTATAGTACTTACTGGTTTTTGATGCTTCTTTCATCCTATACGGGAAATTTCCGTTGTTTACCTATTACCTTTATATGCACATTTATCTGCTCATGTTACGTATTACATTAATATGCATCACATTTATCTGCACATGTTTGTTTTGTTTACCTATTACCTGAACATACACATACTGCAACACCTTTAACTTAAGCACAAAGTTTTAAACTTAAAAACATCATATAAATGCAACACCTTTAAGTACAATTTAAACCCAAACTTTTAAACTTAAAACCATTAATCCAGTACTGTCATTACATTAACACATGCATCAACCATAATCGCTTATCCAAAGATAATTTATCATGTCTTACATTAACCAGAAATAAGTTAAAAATAACAAAAGTGCTTGTTCATCATACCCGAGCCTTGTCCATACTAAGAATATTAAAAAACAAAAACATCTTCATCGTACTTATTCAAATCAGAACAATAAAACCATATATCAATCTAGAAACTTCTTAGCACGTCATTTGATGCTCTTGAATGCCTTCGCCTCTAACCGCTTCTTTTCTTCTTCATGCACTGGCCTGAACCGTTGAACTTCTATCTCAAAATCTTTTTTTGCCTTGTTGCAGTCTGATAGCAGGATCTTTGAAGCATACTTTTTCCGCAGGTCACACAGTTCTTTCGTCTGTTCTTTACCCTCTTGACTTAATAGACAAGCTAGCCCCATACTCTTCCCCTTTGAACATTTCCATGTGACACATTACAAATACCCCACAATCCACATAATTCTTCTTTGTCCTACAATTTGTTTCCATTATATTTCGGGACTTTCCTCATTTTTCCATGGTCGATTGTTCTCGTGCAAAGATGTAGTCTTCAAACAAAAGTACCAGAACAAAAAAACAACCACAACATTAAATTTATGCCTCCTTTACCAAAATACTAACTACATTGATGCATGTTATGTGTTTTACAAAACATACCAGTACACCTGGCAATCCACCATATTGACCTTTAACATCATCGATTGTCTCTGCACATATGTTATCAAAAATCTGGACCTCACTGTCTTTCATATTCATGCACACAAGAAAGAAGTGCCTCCCTTTTAATATCGGCAAAAAAATCTGTCACCATATAGAATGTATTACTAAAGCAACTGTTTTGTAATGCTTTTTGGATTTTATCCGAATGTATCAACCCATGTTAAGTTGAATTAGCAAATGTATCGGCTTCTAACAATGCATTCATACTAGTTTCATTTATACCATATCAAAAGATACTGATACTTACCATATCTACGCCTCGTAGACTCCCATATTGACTTCCCTCCAATACTAGTTTCATGTTCTCAGTAAACTTTTTTGATGCCTTATCGTACTCCCATGTAGCCATCTCACTTGTCTTTGTTCATTTTAAAGTAATCATTATAATGTGCGGATCTAACCGTTAAAGTATCACCAAAAATTACAATTAGAAGGTATTGAACTTACCAGCATCCTTGTGTGACAGAAAAATCTTGTAGGTGTTTTCTTATTCCTGATTTTCTCTGCATTATTGAGGACATGTGTGAACATGTTTATAACTCCACTAGCTATATCAATCCTTGGATACAACTTTTCCAGCTCACCTCTTGTTCCATCACCATACTCGTTCTTGAACAAAATATCCCTGTCATCATACACTTTTTAGTTGATGACTATATTTCAAAAATATATCTTAAATATATTTCTAATGTATACACACTTAAAGAAACATGAAAACTCACGTTTCTGGAAGCCAAGCACTGATCAAGCATTCGGCTGCCCTTATCTCATGCTGAGTCAGTGGTGAACACAATGATACTTCCCTGACAACATACGGCGAACGCAAAACTTCTGGAAGGAATGTACGCCTCTTCATCCGGCTCAGAATTGGGTTTCCTACTATTACATTTAGCGGCTTAGGATCTGAATAAGCATGCACAATTTCCTTCATTTCATTCTTTACACTTTCTTTACCAAACCTTGACGTATTATTGTGCTTCCCATTATGCTGTTCACACACGCTTGTATCAACCGGTGTTCTAAACATATTTGCATCAGTTGGATCTTGTGAGTTGTAATTGCGCAAACTTTCCAGCAGCTCTTCACCTTTACCTTCTTCCATAGCCGTTCCGTCATCCAATCCCCCAACCACTTTCCCTTGAGTCGTGGGTGGTTGTGTCACATTCAAATCAAACTCTTCCGTATCATCAAAATCCAACCTCGTTGGAATTTGTTCATTTGCCCGACGCCATTCTTCACACACCTTATCCGATAACTCTCCATATCCAGTTGGCGTTCCATAAACCTGCTTACCTATGTGCTTCTCAGTTTTATCAACGTCCATTTTTTCAACCCCCATATATCATCCTCTCCATTATCCACCTTTTCCAATGTCGTGTCTTGTCCACCATCACCATGTACAGCTACTTTATCCATGATAAACTCTGCTACCACACAGAGTATTAAAAAACCATTTACATCCTTACTTCATTATGATACTACTAAGCATCACTATCACTTAATTTCACCGATAACTTACATTACACATAGTTTTCTTAATGTACCACACAATTTTCAATATCCAAAACACATAATATCAATATTCTATCAAATAATTTTCAGATAACAATACCCCTGAATTTTGCTACTTTATCACACATTGTTAAAATTACAATACACCTTAATTTACTAATGCATCACACAAATTACGCCAACATAACTAATTTCATTATTGTGTCACACAAACTACCAAATCCCTTAATTATGCTTTTTACTCTATCATATCCCATTTTTTAATCTGTATCACATCAACTATCCCACAAACCATCCAATATATGCTTTTTACTTTTGTATCACACAAACTATACTTATGAAATTAAAAACCATATTTTATCAGATTTGTATCACCCAAAATAGTACTGTATCACATAAACTTTTCACAACCATTCCACTTATTGGATTTTCATCACAAAAACTATCCCTCAAACTATGAAATCTATGATTTTAGATTTGTATCACACAAATAATGCTTATCAAATTAAAACCCTACTATATCAATTTTGTATCACTCAAATTAAACTTACACATACAATCCCCTGTCATATGTAGTACTATACCCATACTAACAAAAGCCCTAATTTTTTTAATTGCTACTACACCCAAATAAATGTACTTTATACCTTTTGATGCATTATTCCATTCTGGTGTTGTTAGGTCAATTAATACCACATCGTCATTCTCCTTGTTCCCCCGTCTTCTATTAGACAATCGTCCACTTCGCCGGACTACATAAACAACAACAACAACAAATGTGTCACTTTACGTGTAACAAAATACGTACAACAACTAAAAAACGATTGTCTCACTTACCAGACAGTATCTCCATCGATCAGCTAGAAATTATTATAGGCTTCTTAAAAAAAATCACCTGTAATTGTTAATAATATATGTACCACACAAACCCTAATTTAGATACAGCTTGGGGATTAATTTGAGGAGAATGATATACGGGATTAGCTTAACTATAGGGATAGCATTTGAGTTTTTGAATCTGCACCAGATCAGGATTTTTAGTTTACTGATTCGTTTTTGATATTTTGGGGAAGAATAAATGAAAATCCTACCTAAATCCCGCTAATTCTTAATATTAAACTTGATACATAATGCCATTGTGTTTCTATTTAATTACAAATATGCCATTTCTCATTTATTTTTCATTTTAATCTAAGCATCTTGATCCGACGGTCCAAAACTGTACCTATTGTATCCCACTTTAAAGTGTACACCACAATAACGACTTATAATTATTTGTTTGTTTTTTTTAACTTAAATACATTCTTTAAAATTGTCAAATAATATTATAAGACAGATTGTTTCGTTGATTTTAGTTTTGTTTTTGTTTTGTTTTTTTAAATAATTATAAATAATTGTATGGTTTATGTGGATGATTAATAATACAACATATATAATTTTTGCAACATTATGTAGCAACATATAAATATCGATTTATATGTAAAATTATTCATGTATTGCAATCCCGAACACTTGATATAAGAATATATCTAAAACTATTCATGTATTTGAGTTTTGTGTCTTTTTCAACTTTATGTCAAGGGCAATACGAAAGTTCAAATATTCATATTTTTTATTTAAGAAATAAGGTTGTTGTCAATCAAGCAAAGACGTTACATTTCAACTCAAATTAAGCTTATGTAGTTATTCAAGTACAAAAGTTTGACCTAATAGCCTCAGGAACTAAAAAAAGTGACCTGGTGAGCTTTTCCAAGTACAAATGAGCCCATATGCCAGGAAAATCACCTAATGCAAACACCCCTTAACCATTTTCCCAAGACAACAAAAAGGAACTTTGGAACTGAAGCGGTTGGTTGAAAGATGATGGAAGTTTTGCACCACTCGCATAGGAAGCCCATCATAGTTAGTCATGTGGTGCATCTATGTCTGTATTGCCTTTATGGCAGCTACCCTAGCGGCATTGGCTGATCTTGGCACATGCTTCTGCTTTGTTAACCCTCCTCAACTTTGGCTGCATAATATTCTTTCTCAGCAGCTATCCGCACTTCCTGATACACCAAGACAGATCTCATGATTATTTACTTCAACGAATCTCTTTACCTTGTGTTTTTATATCTCATAATATCTAATTTGTTCTTGAACATCAATATTCAAATTTGTGATCCTTTATATGGCATATAAAATAAACTGAATTGCATTAAGGACTTTGGAATGATAAATAGCAACGGTGATACAAAATACATGGAACTATGTGAACTTTGGATAATTTATAAGGTATCCATTAGAAAAGGTTAGATAACCATCGATTTTAGACGGCATAAATCTTAAGGACGAAGCCTAGCAAGACGCACCTAACCATGAGTTATCGTGCAAACAGGCGTGCCTTGTCATTCCATTTGTTAATGGTGAAATTGCATGTGGAATACACCCTTTTCTTTCAAAATAATGCTTAGAAAAGAACATTAGTACGTAAAGAGAAGACAAATAACTTTTTTCATTTAAAGAACGAAGTGAAGAGATTGACCTAGTTAAAATCGGGCACTATTCCACGAGTGAATCTCAAAGTGAACTTTTCTTTTACGTAGTAGTTGAATCCAGGATCTATCACGTACTTAATACCATCGATTGTCAACGATGTTTCTGCAATATTAGTGGCGAGGACCACCTTCCACGCTTCTTCAGGAGTTGGTAGAAATATTTTATCCTAAAGCTCAGTGGGAATAATGGCGTAAATAGGGCATATAATCCCAAATCCCCTCATTCAATGTTTAAGGATCTCTTAATTTTTCTTCGTTTCCTCTTGTCCGATGAAAAAGATCAATATGTCACCATCTCCTTGTGGTTCAAGAACATGAATCAAGAGCCACGACAATAGCAACATCCATGTAATCCGCTTCGGGTGCTTCGGTGTAGTGTATTTATACTGGAAATCGCCTTCCTGGAATGTCAATGATCGATGAAGAGTCAAAATACCATGTTTCACATAGTCATGATACCACCACAACCCATTCCCACTGGAACCTGTCCCATTGCATTCATTCTCACAATCTCCCTTTATGGCTTCCAATACGGCTATATAGTTTTCTTCAATATAGTTCTATTTCAAAGCCTGCTTGCATTTCTGCAAAGTTTCATTATCATAAAGTCTGTATAAATATAGGTATCACGTAAAAATATGTACTATTTTGCTCTAGTGTCAAAACCCGTCCGATGGACGGGTATGACTTGTGGTTTTTATTTAACGTAAAATTATAATTTTTAGGTGTTGATATATTTTACTATAGCAAAATTATAATTTGGTTTAGTTAACGTATAATTATTTTTTTAGGTGTTGATATATTTTACTATAGCAAAAGAAGGTGGTTAAAAATTGTAAGGGTCAAAACATTAAGGGTAAAAGCTATAAAATAACAACGTACTTTTCAAATTTTGCAGACTTGAAACACTTACTTTTTTATTATGTTACTTCACTAACGTACTTTCAAATTTTGTTCTGAGTTCACCCATATGATCAGTTTATATTAAAATAATACCTAAAATGACTATATTACCCTTGGCATATTGGTGAAGTCAGAACAAATTTGAAAAGTTCGTTGGTGAATTCGGAAAAAATTTTAAAGAATACAAGGGTAATATAATTGTTTCAGTTATTATTTTAATATAAACGGGTCATATGGGTGAGGTCGGAACAAATTTTGAAAGTACGTTGGTGAAGTAAGACAATAAAAAATTAAGTGTTTCAAGTCGGAAAATTTTGAAAAGTACGTTGTTATTTTATGGCTTTTACCCAAACATTAATATAGTTTAGGAGAACCCATAAATAATTTCAATTCTCAATTTAAACATACTCCATGAATGCCTTATTTAATATTTAAACAATCTAAACTTACGTGGGCTTGGTGCAAGCCACCAAATGATTAAAAACGAAAAGAAATAAACGTTAAATATTATTCAACAATTAAAAGTTACAAAGTTGTCCACAATAACAAAGTATATATTTTAAATTAAAACACTAAACAAAGCTTATTTGTACACAACGCTTGTTAATTCTGTGCATTTATCATCTTTATCACAAAAAATAATCTTCAATCCCGTCTGTCATTTGCAACCTCTAATCTGCGAAAGAGAACAACCAATTAGTAAATGAATTCGGTGTCAAAGAAGTTAGAAAACTAAAAAATGCTACAAAAAGGTACTAAAAATGTTAGCATATTAGTGCCACTCTTGAACCAAAATCATACATTAATATAAGCCAACGTGTAAAAATAAAATAAAATAAAATAACACAACCATTGAGGTTTTCTAATACACTGCCCATCGAGGTTTTCTAATAGCTGTGTGCACAAGCCGTAAATATTCCAAGTATTGACTTTGTCATTCATTACATGTAGAAAATGTAATGTTTATTGCAATGTAGCAATGTGTCACACATCTCTTTGGCCTTTGGTTAAGAAAAAATATATAAATTTAATAATAAATAGTACCTGAATTGGTGCTTGAGCCATGGTTTTCCCATCCATCGTTATGACTCCAATGGTGCCATATACGTGCTAATTCATGGATGCTACTCATGTTTCTATTTCTTGGTATTTGGTTGCCCCTGGTTCAGTTGATGATGCTCCCGTCTCGGTTGTTGTTACAGCAGTGCTTGGAAGCTGCAATGGTTCATCATCCATTGTATAGGATTTTGAGAAATTAGTGGCGTTAACGTCATTGAAAGTATATTGCTTTGGTTATTGTCTACCTTAAGGAATATATAGAAAGTTGATATTATGTTGCTGAGTATTTTAATACGCATACTTTAGATTCATGATTCTGACTGTGAGTACTTTTTCACTTATAGAAGAGCTAACTATTTACAGTGATAACGCTATTCTAAACCTATACATTATGCAATCAGAAAAGCTAATACCAACTTGCGGTTTTTAAATCTCGATGGATAATTTGATTATCTCGAAGGACTTTCACCATCCGTTGTAAAAAGACACCTTAAGAAAGTGAATCACTCAATAGAAGTAACCTTGAAAAGAGAAATAATATAAAAATCGATAGATACCTAATCTGCTGCATGAAGTGCACCGAGGTTGCCTTGGGAATTCTACCTTGACGCCTTTGAATAAACATAGAAAGATCACCTCCTCTACAAGACTCGGCACAAGATGTATCTTGCCAGGTTCCTAATTTCACAGACGTGAGACTTTAAGACGAATCAAAAGAATTGTAACATACAATGAGTTTCCAAGTTTTTAATACAGTTCATTCATTCTACAGTTTGGTTTTGTGGGTTCTTTTTCCACAATGTGAGCATAAATGGAGATATAGAGTAAAATGGTTAGAAGAAAGTCTAAGTTTCCTTAAGATCATTAAACGTTACAGACCATAACAGTCAAACATGTCCATCCTGGGTATAAATTTGGGGAATGTAAATCCAGAAAATGTTAACACTTAACTTAATAGAGCTCAACTTACATAAAATCATACCCCGTGGATTAGCCGGTCGAAAGGTCGGAACCAATGGTTAGAAACAAATCGTATCCCAGACCAGCTCCACAAGTAATTCGTAGCTAGTCTCTCAACAGAAGTAAACTGCAAACAACACCATGAAAAAAAAATTTTAAAAATTTAAATTTAAACATGCTTTTTCACTACACTATAGAGCTCCAAATTGAGATCTAAAATGGAAAAAAGGCGGTGAATAACTCACTCTTGTTCCAAGTTAAAACGAAAATAGAGGACTCACCTGGAATGTCAAATGTTTGTTTACTTGCATGTACGCCAAGAAGTTCTCCAAGATAAACACGCACACGTTCAGAGATTGAAAGTAGATCTCCGTGTGTAATTGCAATGGCGGGTTTATGATCTAAAATATGAATGATGAAATATATTAAAATGTACACACATAAAAGCTTAGAACATATATGAAAAGTTTGTCATTTTGTGATACCTTTGAAAGACAAATATGGTGAACTGAATGTATTAGCAACCATTTGTGTATACAGTGTGTCTGATCCATTACTGTTCATACATTTCAGAACCAAAACCTCGTTTACCACAAATATAACAAAGTTAACGGTCCTGCTTTTGTAAGACAAGAGTTTATCTCGGCCGGATATGTGCTTCATTCTGGAAACGGGATGTTTTTTATTCTCATCCCAACTATGAAATCTACATAACGTTAAAGTGCACATATCAGAGCGTGTTCTTGGCACAAGACAAGGGGAAAAGCAGAATACATAATTCAAGTTTTTATGAAAAATGACGTACCATTGTTGAATCTTTCTGAACTCAGTCAACACGGGATATATATTCTCAAAGGCAGTATATGTTTCATCTCTGACCTGAGCACGACCCAAAGGAGTAAAGTTAAGTACATAAAAATACAACGCCATATGTTAATAATCAACATTGACCGAGGTTGAGTTGTCTCACCTTAGCACCGGTAAGAACGATTTTCACAGAAACAATAATGAGCAACACTATTTTAGGTTGCTTCATCCGATAACCTAAAAGGTATCTGCTCAATAAATGGGTAGATAATGGTTATGTTTCATCTCTTGTGGATCCAATGGTTAGAATCCATTAAAGGCTTAAAGAAAAAATTGGTCAAAAGTCGCCCAGTGTAAAATTTGTAAATATGAAACCTCCTAAATCAGTTAATAACCGAACTAATATATAAATTTCTAATCATATTGAGACACTAAATGGTTATAAAAAACCGCCTTTCGGTCAACCAACCCATCCCGACCCTTTTGACCCATACAAAAGCGTGCCTCATTTTGACCCAAACCTGTCTTATCTTTGATATCTAAATGAGACACTAATATATAAATTTCTAATCATATTGAGACACTAAATGGTTATAAAAACCGCTTTCGGTCAACCAACCCAACCCGACCCTTTTGACCCATACAAAGTGTGCCTCATTTTGACCCAAACTGTCTTATCTTGATATCTAACCCATCCCTACTGCCACCTGTAGATAATAGTGTTATTACTTGCACCAAACGTATTTATAATACCTTAATTTGGGGAATTCTAAATTGCATTCCAGGTCGATCAGCAAGGCCTGTTAAGTCATGGTCCATGTACTCGAAAACCATGTAAATGCTGCCCTTGTACCTATGACCACCTGTATATCAGACAGTTTTGGGTCAACCTGACGTGACCAAGTGACTCATACCAAATTTACAAATTTAACTTGTTATTTAAAGAGGCAAATGCAAGAGAGTACCTTGGCTTTCATTAATGTATGGTTATCCTCTTCTAATTTCAAAACTAAAGATTCGAGTGCAGCTTCGTACACCAAAACAAACACTGATAAGAAGCAGTAGTGTCTTGAACATAACGACTTTCAGTTTTTTTACTCTAACTTGTCCACTCATCCCTTACGGAAGAGCTTGAACCTTTCATTATATACTTCTCTATTTTGCACTTCGTGGCCTAAAAGGTTGTGTTTAAAGATTTACGGGGGTGTTTGGCATAGCGCCACTCTAGCTCCAAATGACCCATTTTAATGTTGTACGGGTCTAAATGGATAGTGTACGTTGTCTACAGTTTTCTTATCATATAAAGTATGTTTTCTTTGTGTTTAAATAAATAAATAATAAAAAAAAATAGCCTGGGCGTTTCAGAACTGCTATGAGTGCTGGATTGTTCTATCGGTTACGAATTAGTAGATATTGTTTCGTGGACACTACCCGAGCCAAAATCAAGCAAGATTGACCCAGGAAGAATGTCTGAATTCATTATGTGTCATTATAAATTGGCAATGTTCCCATTGTTTTGAATGTCACTGTATATTTTTTGAAGTACTAATCCGGTTAACAAAAAAAATGCAACACTCTCTAACTTGGGTTGTCCCATCAGAAAAAGAAAACATGTGCCTCCTAAGCATATGTTGATAGGCATATAAGACCAAAAGAATTTCAAACTCCGAAAGTGAATTAGAGAACTGAGAGACAGCTTTTTCCAGTTTCATGATGATGAAGAATCCTAATGTTAGGCCATGTTTCATCACTTCTTTTTGTTAGAAGAAGAGCCAAGGACCAATTAATGCATTTTCTATTTATATGATTAGTATATATGTCATTCTAAAAAGTCGAACCAAATCGTAATATATTAAAGAATTCTCGAGATTACTTATGAAGAATATAACCAAAAAATGTCAAGAAAAAGGATCCTCACCTCAAGCGGCTCTGGCAGTCGGGATGAAGCTTTTGTACAAATGAGATCACCACCTGCACCAAGTGTTGATCCCACATTGCTGATTTAAAGTATTATGGGTCAAGCAAGTCTGCCCAGTCTCGACCAATGAATAGATTATATTTATTTTGACCCATTATACAACCCGTCCCACCAATTCAGTGTCATTTCTATATAAAATATTGATACAAAACCATATAAAGAAATCAGGATATAAAAGTCAATGACTGGGAAAATCATAAATCATAGTGTTTAAATAACATACACGTAGATTTTTTGTGAATTTTTGAAGCACCATAAATTGGCTTCAATATATAAATGTGGGATCATATAAACCACAAGCTCAAATAATGTGATTTTGAGGCATTTGAAGAGGGCCAATTTATGAATTTGGACCATATAAATAAATATCATAGTGTTTCGATATCATCATATTAGATGCTAATAATGCCAAAAATACGCCTTCCTTGCTGAACCGGAGTATGGGAAAATCCTGAAAGAAAAATATTTCTGAAGATATGTACCTGGGTAAACACATATATAAATAGAATTCTTTATAACATACCGATAATTTACAACGTGTCGTTTTAGTAAACACGGGCTTTTCTTGATCAATGTCCCAAAACGTCACTGAATTATCATGACCCACTGCCAGCATCCTGCCACAATGGGCAAATGAGACTGCATACCCACTCCTCTCTACAAGCCCAGAGTAGTTCCGCTTGACTTTCATGTGACTCTCCACATCCGTCCATTCTTGTAACAAAGGCTTCGACCTGGTTATGCCCACTCGTAAAAATCCTACATCATTAGAGATATATTAATATTGAAAATTGAAGGTCGAGGAAAAGGCAACTTGAAGATGTTGTGATGTACCGAGAACCATCACTGCTAAAAGCAATTTTCTTCACCATACATCCCAGCGGGTCACAAGTAAAGCTCCGGACAGGATCACTCAATTCACATGCCATCACTAACATCCCGACCCTTTTTCTTTTCATTGATTGTGTCAGTTCTGCAACTTCATCCTGACCAACCTGTATATTAGAAAACATATGTTATGCTTATACCCTTCGAGAAAATTTGCTTAATTTATAATTAGAAGTAACATTAATGATGCGATTACCATGTGTCGATGTCATCAATAGAGAATCCCTTGGTCCATCGCATGAGAGTCCTGAAATAGTCAAAAAGTTCCTGAAAATAACACATAACCATCAGATCCCAGATAACATATATACATATACAAGTATGTCACTAATGGCAAAATGGTCACATTGGGTAACCGATCAAAAGTGCAATCGAGTAGTTTTCAAGTCGATTTGAAAAGTTTTATAACATCAATAGTAATCTTTTCTTTTAACCAAGAATTACGTACCTTTAAATTCAATTAATGCTTAACCTACCTTGAGACATACAACGTCGGGCTCAAAGATTCCCATGCGAACCGGTAGCACACCGCCCTTAATCGAAACCTATAACATCGCTAGCTCACAAAAGACTAATAAAATCGAGACATTAAGTATATCCCGCCTACAATGATCTACTAACAAAAACTCATGACCACATTTACCTAGAAAGGTGAACGAATCTCAGTCATTATTGAAATATTGGGAGACATAAAGCTTTTGTAATCTGTCTATAACAACACGTTATATGCCAAACAAAAATATAATTCGTGAAAGTTTCTTTATGCTTTATACCAAAAACAATCATTCAAATGAGCTAATTACTAAAAAACAAAGCACACGATCTAAGTGTTAAGAGCTAAGGATACAATGAGAGGCTAAAATCGCTTAGAATAGTGCATCATATATGTTGAAGGTACTATCTCAAACAAAGGGACAATTAACCCACTGGTTTCATAATACAATACCTTGAGTAACCACCATAAATCATGATTTGAATGATTAGGAAAAACTAAATAAAAAGATCAGACTCAATTAATATTCTTTTAATTAATCAAGATAATTGAAATTCAAACATACCTTATTTGAGATTATAGATTCAACTTCATCATTAACATAATTCATGAACCATGAAGAAAAAAAAATAATTGTGGATTAATGATGATTCTGTTATGTTTGGAGAGGTCATTAGGGTTTTTAGAAAGAAAGAGGCATACCAAGAGTTTCATAATCGGATTGGGCCTAAAAACTGAAAAGTATTTGGTTTGAGAGCTTTATAAATTTTCACTTGCATATTGTATCATAAATATTGTGTTGCTCTACTGGTGGATGCGTTTGATGTTGTTGCAAACAACCCGGGTTGATTCTTTCCAAACTCATTTTTTTAATGTAATACGATTTTAGCTTGCTTAGGTGGCATTAATTTGTGATGACATGGCTGATAATGAATTACTGGGCAATGAGGTGGCGTTTACGTGGCATTATCTACGTGTAACGCCTCCTGTTATATATAATATAGAGATATATATATATATATATATATATATATATATATATATATATATATATATATATATATATATATATATATATATATATATATATATATATATATATATATATATAATGAGGCGCACGTAATATATATATATATATATATATATATATATATATATATATATATATATATATATATATATATATTTTTCATATATGAAATATGTTCTTCGATATCCGAAAATAATACATTCATTTGATCAAAATACTCGTCTTTATGAAGTTACGATAAGATTATAAATTTTTCTAAACTTTTCCAAAATTTGCACTTTTTACCCTCAAGTTACGAGAAGTACGAGTTTAGTCCCTCAAGTTTGAGAAATTTAAACTTTCTACCCGAAACATAATTTATATCAAAACTTTTAGAAATGAAAATTTTAATCCTTGGAAAACCGATTTTACAAAAATATCCCTCCACGTTTAGTTTATACGCTTTAAACCTTCATTTTTCCAATTTGTCACTTTTCACCCAAAACCTTTATTAATACTAGTTTGAGTTAATTACACAACTGGTCCTCGTGGTTTTCATGCGTGCACATGCACGTAGACTTTTACCCTTACACTTTCGAAAATAGCATTTACAGTCCCTAGACTTTTCATATAAAACACTTTTCGTATAAACACTCCCCTTTAGCTTTTGAAAATGTTACCATTTCGACCCTAGGTCTCATATATTTGCAAAACTAGTCCGAAAAGCATTTTTATTTATACGAAATCTTTGAAAAATAATCACAACTTATTTCCAATTTATTTTTAGTGCTTATGGGCTTATTATGGACTCATTGGACCGGGTTGGGCTTTTATTGGATTTCGCTTGGGCTTTATGGGCTTAGTAGTTGGGCTTTAGGCCCGTTAGTGTTTATGTATGGAAATAAGGGTGTACGAGAGACTCTTAGAGGTTAGTGATGTGTTTTCGACATTCTTAGCAAGTTTTATCATGTAACTATCGTGTGGCTAAGTGTCTAAAGTTGTCTATTCCAAGCTATATAATACGATCTAGTGTGAACTGGTGTCTATAATATTTTTAACGGGTGATATGCACGTGTATATACATGTAAAATGAATAAGTTTGAAACGAAATGAGTTAGATGACTTACAACACTCGTCAAGAGTGGGGATGATTAAAATGAGAAGATGATTCGATCTCTAAACCCCGTGTTCTCCTTATAATCACTATACGACTAATGTTTTACCCAAGTTTCCCTCTAAACCTTGTTCCTTTCACGTTTTCCTTTCCTCAATTCCTATCTCTTTTGGTAGTCGCAATGGACGAGTTATATGTATAGTGAGAGTGATTTGGTGGGTTAAACTTGTGAGCTAGTTAGTGAGGATACTTGTGAATTTTTGGTTAAGTGTTGGAGGATGAATGGGGTTCGATTTATATGCTCATCAAGCATGGTCTTGGGATTTATTTAATCTTGTCGTTTGTTTGTTCTTGGCATGCTTTCTTGGCAGCTGATTTTAAGGCTAGTATAGTGGTCTTGTCTTGTCGAGATAAACATAGTAACCAAAGGATTATAGAGTCAAAATGATAGTCAAGGTCATTAGGTTTAGTTTATTATTTGTTTAGTGTAGCTAGCATGTTTTTCTCCCTTCTTTTTGCATTCATACGCTACACTTAGGACTAGGAAATGAAATGATTTTGCTTGTGTCTCAACTTAGTGGCACGTTTGGTCTTCAAAGTGTATAGCAACATGTGCTAATTTCTTTGCTTATAATTTGTACCAAGTGATGTGTTGGGTTGGGTGATAGACGAAGCCCAAGGAAGAAATAAAAGGAGGTTGGACTTGTTTGTTGGACCGTGTACTAAAGCAATGCCCAAAGGAAAAATATCAAGTGTGTTGGGCTCGAGTTAGATAACGAGGCCCAAAGGTAAGTTATATAATGAGTTGGGCTCGGTCTGGTTATGAGGCCCATTGAAGTCCAATAAATTTAGAGGCCCAAATATGAGTTTTATACATTTTTATTATAATTTAATTCGTATTTTTACAAATTTTTACATACCCGTTATGTATTTTAAGGTTACCAGGATCGTGAGGAAATTTGTTCTGATCACAACAGTATATTTATGAACGCTCAAGCTGCGTTGATCATGCATATGCCAAATGATATGCAAATGTGATGTTTAGAAAAATTTCATGATGATATAAATCGTGCTTAATTTCTGATTACAGCTTTAAGTACATTGAAAGTTTTCCGGGTGCTTACATCAGTGCACTACATTTAAAGCTGGTGAGAAATTATCATCATCCTGAGCATTATTTTCAAGATTGTTCAAAAATATTTTTCAAAATCTTTCAAAATATTTTGTGCTCAAGATAACTCCCTCAAAAACCCTTTATTGATTATGCTTTTTTAAAGAGGGAGTATAAAACCAAAATGTTCCAACTTCATGCTAAATTCAAATGAGTTTGTCTCCCCAAAAGATTCTAAAAATTTTGTTTAATCCGTTGATACCAAAAATATCACGAATATGCTATTTTTGAGGGGGAGAAGACGTGATTAAAATGTGATCAAAATGTTTAATGATCGTTGTTTGAATCTCAAAAGAGCTCGACTCAGTCGTAACCAATGAATTGACGAAAATCAAAGTCAGGAAATGTACCATCTCGAGAAACTTTCTATGGACTTGACCAAGACGGGTAATAATTTCAAGCTAGTTCACTAGTGATGTAAACTTGTCTCGAATCGGTCTTGTTCATTGAAAGTCGATCAATTCAAAAAGTGCGAACTCTACCCTCACTGTGCAGATTTGAGTTAAAACAATATAAGCACATGTGAAGGGGGAGTTTTTCTGAAAATATAAAACTCTCAAGGTGTTAACAAAATATGTTTTATAATCATAAACACTTTGAGAGATTTTCAAGAAAAATGCTTTTTTGGCAACATAGGATAGTCATGGAGTTATAAGGTGACTAAGGATAGGAAAATCCGTCCTATGATCCGCCAGAGCCAGAGGGATCTACCCAAGGACATCTTCAATAGTTTAGAAGTAGAAGTCCTTAGGTATGATTGAAAAAAGGAGTAATGTGAGAAAGGAGAAAGAAGGGGTTGAAGAATTAAAAAGAAAAGTAAAGAAAAGGGTGAAAAGAAATAGCCCTCCATAATTCAACTTAGGGCAGAAACCGGGTTCAATTCACGCACTGCACCTAACCTTCTAGCCACTCAATTCCTCTTAAAAGGATTTGTTTCATTCTCACTGGGAACCCTACACAATCTATCGACTTTCTCTTAGAGATTGTTGGTATTGAAGAAGGAGACCCTCTCCCTTGTCTTCGCTTTAGAAAACCAAAACGCACTAATCAATTCTAGAGACACGAGATTCATCTAAAGATCTCTTAGGAACACTAAATATTTCATCATTTGTTGTTCAATAATAAGGACACAAGTGATATATTCTAGAGTCCTACGCAGATCTTAGCAATCTGCCTGAACATTTATGAGAGGATTTACAATTGTGATCCTCAGTGATTAAATGAAAATTCCTACCAGGGTCAACATCAAAAAGCCCTGACAGTAGGTCACTTCGGTAATTCTTTATGGATTACGTTTAGTGTGTCTCAAACGGTCTACATTCGTGAAGTGATGCTTCGATGTACTTCAGCGACTCACCTAAATTGTAGATGTACTTCGGTATATCGTGTTAGCCTACTTGAGGGCCTCCAGTTCAGGAACAGCCTTTGTAAGAATTAGATATGTGTTTTCACACTATGCTGTTAACACCCTCGACATTCGAACTTATAAGTGCTAGAAATCCCGCTAAGGAGATTCCTTTCACGAATTGAATCCTGAAGACGTGGGTCATTACTTGAATCTATTCATGGTAATGATAACTGTCCCTCAACGGGATTTGGACGACTGATTCGCCCAACCAAGGTGAATGGAATCAAGACATTCATCAGTATAACAATCGTAGTGGTCAATTCTTTTAGAAAATTCCACAATGATCGATTGGTATTTTTCACTAACATATTCATGAAGGTGCTGATGATTGTTCCTTGGAGGAAAGACCGCACGAACTCCCCATGCTCATACGAACATCACAAAACATGAAAGTTCTCACCAAAATCAAAGGCAACACAAAGTTAAAGTTGATTCTTCGTCAATGTCAAAGAATCTATAGAGTTTAAAGACTAGAGAACTTCATTGGAAACTCAAAGTCAAAAGAAGTCTGAGCATGGTGGAGAAATACGTGGAGACACCTATCCCAAAGAAGTTGACAAACGGCAGACAACATCATTAACTGATCACAAAGCATGAAGGAACAAAGAATCAAGACTATTCTATATCAACACATAAAGTTCAAGCTCAAGAAAACTAAAGACCTTATCAAGTGGAGCATCTTTTGAATGACCACCCCTTATGGGGAGTGATAACGCTACACGCATCGTTCGGGGTCAAGGAAACTTCCTTTTCTTCAAGCAAGTTTTATAACACCCTAGGCAGTGAACCTAATCGTTGTAGTGTAGTAATTAGGGTAAGCCACGGGTATTGATATCGTTCTCTAGGGGAATAGGAATGCTAGTAAGGAGTTACTACGCTAAGCTTAAGGTTGAGGAAGATTATTTTTTGTATTTTTATATTTTATGAAAGGGAAAGGTACGAATCTCGGGTATTGGATTTGGGGGGTTGGTTGATTCGTGTAAAGTGAGTGGTGAAAATACACACAATATCAATATATCAAATTAACCGTAAAACCCGACAAATTAACCTTTTAGGAAAAGGGTTAACGTGCCAAATCTCACGGGTGTGATAAAGTGATACCGGGAAAGTCATTTCCCCGGGTCGTGTCCCAACGAGGTGTGAAATTGACGGTGTCGTTGAGTTTCGTGATTAGGACTTGAATTGGTTACACGAATTTTTGGATTTGAATTACGTTAATATACAAATTAAAGAACGGGAATGAAAATAAAGCGTGTAAAGCTAAGTAAACTCTAAATAAATTACTACTAAGTCTAAGAAACAATAAAACGAGGCTACACTAAGTCCTAGGGTGCTAAAACGTAAAAACGTAAAAACCGGGAAACAACCCGAGCCATAAACGTAAAAGTTTTGCAATTTAAGGGCTACGGGTGTGAAATCAATTTTCCTACGTTCTAATTGACTAAAATTAATTTTAGAAAAAATCGGAATATTTTTTTGAGTTTTATTTTATTTATTACGAATTAAAAACTATTTTACACTAATTAAATAATTAAAAATACCAAACTAATTGGGAAAAATCTGGAAAAATCACTAAAAGCTACTTTGAACAAAGATGATTCTAGGAAAAATAAGAAACCACCATCGTGCTTTGGAAAATAAGTCGAATTAAGCTAAAAGGGCTTATAATGAAAACCGCCAACTTACCCTAAGTATTTAATAGTGCAAAATTTTAATGAGACAAGTCCCAGGCGCTTGGTTAGCGTGTGGTGTGTGAGTGGATGGCGTGGGTTCGAGTCCCAGTATGCAGTTTTTTGCAAAACATTTTATTTGAATTTTGCTCATTGGAAGTTGAAGACACAATCAAAATAAGCTTTTTCAAATTCTTTTGTAAAATAGCTTGAATAAGCAGTTGAATTTCTTAATCGATATCGATTGGACTTAAACCAAACAAACACTCCCTATGCAGTTACAAGGTAAATAAGCGGTTGAATTTAGCAATCAAGAGATGAATAAGCAATGACGAAAGCTAATTCAAAAAGAAGATAAGCTGCAAGATGGGAGATCGGTGAGGCTTAATAAGCTAATCTAGGGAGACATAAGCGCTTTGGAATAAGCTAACTAATGGGGGTTCCTATAACTAAAAGGAGATTGGAATTCAAACACTAGCTTCTATGATACGCATTGTTAAGACATAAATTACACTAAACTACTACTAAATAGACCACTAGTGAATTAAATCCTAAACAAGCTAAATAAGCCATCCTACAATTCCTAATAAGCTAAAAGGAAGATAAGGAAAACAATATTGTGACACATTGGTTGTTGTGATGTGCGGTCATGAGACAGCCTAAGGGGAGCCTGTTTTGAGCTTATTTTAAACTGAAATAAGGCCTTCCACAAAGAAACAAAAGCTACAACAACAAAGTTAGACTAGTTGAGATTCAAGAGAAATCAAGTGGGGCCAAGAACATTTCAAGTTGTGTTGAAAATAAGCTTATATCACCTTGTGTTGAATGTTTTTAGTGAGACAAAACAAGAACAATAGTGCAAAAAGGCGATTCCAACACCGATTTAAGCTAAGCTAAAGTAAACTAAGATGCAATTAAAATGGACTAGGCAGAAGTTGAGCTTGTAAAGACTAAGGAAAATCATATTTGCAAGTTTTGAGTATCAAATAAGCTACAAAATTAGCACATGAGCGTGAGTCTAATCTACTTTGTTCTTGTCAATTCATTAAGACAAAAACTCTTTTTTTAACTTCCCAAACTTTTGCAAAACTCTTAAAACACTTCTGTCCATTACAACTAACTAAAACGTTACAAGTACTTTGACCTTAAAGGTCAAAGTGGGTAAAAAATGTTTTATTTGGCCAAAACTAAGTTAAGTCCAAACACCCCCAATGAAAGTTTTATTCATTTTTTTCTTCTAAATAGATCTGAAGCTTACACTTTGGATTTTCTTTGTATGAAAACTGAAGTAACAAGTTAACAATGGCTCTTACTTTAAACTTTGATAACTAGAAATACAAACTAAATGCTTATAGAGAAAACAGGATAAAAAAGAAATAGATTGAAACTTCCTTCATTAACTTAAAAACAAATTACAACTGAGTAAAAAAAACAGAAACTAAATTTTTAAAACTAAAATTAAGGGTGCCTTATATCAATGGCATACATCTCCTATTTATACTAAAAGCTACTTGGGGTCTTCAATCCTTCTCTTTGTGCTTCTTCTGTGAGGGCAACAAGCCAAAAAAACCTTTGTGCTTTCTTTACTTCAATCTTGGCCCTTGATTAAGTAGGTACCAAATGAACTTAATCTTAGCCATCCACTGGTCTTTTTGAGCCAAAGATTGCCATGGTGGCATCTTGGAAAGGAGGGAAAGAATGGTAGTGGGTTTGGGAGTTGGGATTAATGGGTAAAGAGTTGTGATTCAGGTTGAGTGTTTTGGGGTTGGGTGATGTTGGGTAAAAGAGGTGGTAGTTCAGGTTAGAGAGAAGCGGGAGGAGGAAAAAGAAAAGGATTAGGTCGTTTTTTATTCTTGATTGTGAGGGTAAAATGGTAGGGAGGTGTTCAAATGGAAGGGAGGTCAAGGTGAAAAAGGGGGTTCAAGGGAAAAGGTTTGGTATTTTAATCACAAGGACCAAATTTGTAATTCATCCAAACTAGAGGGACTGAAACTGCACTTTTCCAAAATTTATCAAAAGGACCTATTTTGACAAGTTTAATTTTCCCAAGGACAAAAAATAATAATTTTCAAATTAAAAATGTCCTGGGGTAATTTCTGTCAATCTTTGAAATTTCAGGGACTAAAGTTGCCATTTTGCAAAATTAGATTTTATAAGGCTAATTTTGACAACTTGAAAATCCCTAAGGGCCTTTTATGAAAAATTAACTTGTTTTGAATAACCAGGGACTAGATTTGACAATTTATGCATAAAACACAGTCTAAATATTTTTTCTGTCTTTTTGAGACTTTTCAAAGTGTTTTTGACTGTTTTTGCAGGGTAGAAGGAACAAAAATGATGAGTATTTACACACTCATCATTGGTATTTCTACCGATTACTCTACTATTATCTAATTATCTAAACTAAGGTTGTGGGAGTCTATGTCTAATTAATGTATGCTCGTATGATAGTTTAAAGATGTGTTTACTTAGTTTGTATTACTCCTTAATTATCTCCTATTGATGGTTGAATTGTCGTCTTATTCCTAGTTGCGTTGTGTGTCTAAAGTTGTAGGGTATGCGTTTCTCCCTAACTCTTTGAACTTACCAAAGGGTCTCGTCTACAAACCCACTAGGGATGATAAACTCCTACTCTAAGGCGCTTTGGATGGTTTAGCCTAAAACTACTCGGTAATTATATTCTAAGGTTCACAAAGATGAATCAAGCATTAAGTACACAACGAATGACCTATCGCATTATTAGATCATTAATCAACTAAGATAAGAAACAACCAATCAATATTCAATAATTAAGTTTCATACTTTCTAAGCAAACACACAAATAAATTAGCGGACATGGAGAACATGCAAGCATACACACAAATAATCAAAGACATAATTGAATTAATGAAGTAAAGACTTATCTTGATGTAAGATAGGGTTAAAACCCTAAAATCTGTACAAGACACCTTAGGTTCTATTTTAGGTTTTTACTCCAAAAGACTCTCCACCAAAGACCGAAAATTCGGATTCTATATATAAGATTACATATGCGACGGCGTCACCTTATGTTTTGTGACGCGTCGTGTCGCCGTCATTAGGGTTTCGTATTGGCCACGTTAATCTTGCGACGGCGTCACCTTATGTCCGTGACGCCGTCCTCTTCAACTTCGGCGTCGTCGGATTGCATCTAGGCCGTCCGAGTAGCGACGGCCTACTCTTTTCTGGTGGACGTCGTCGCTTGAAAATACGAGTTTTGGGTTCTAGACCGTCACAATAATTTTGGGACGGCGTCGCCATTAACACCGACGCCGTCGCCTTCAAATTTCAAAGAATCGTGAGTGTCTCGATTTTGACTTTGGCCATTTTCTTCATATATTCGCGCCTTTTCGTCCAAATAAGTGCCATTCCAGCATTTTGCCTTCAAGAGACCTAAAAGTGAAAAGGAACGATATTAAGCAATAACGGATACAAAATTGATCAAATAATGACTTAAACGACCCTCAAAATGGTACCTTTTAAAACCTTATCAAATATCCCTACACTTGTTATTTGCTTGTCCTCAAGCAAATGTGCTTTTAGCCAATTAATTTATAAGTTAGGGGTCATGAAGCATTAATTCAAAGCGGTCCACAACACATATAAGCCCATAAAAGTCATAACAAGCACGGAATTACATACTAGCACCTCACATGGGGTGTTTGGATACTCACATCTCTCTCGGTGTATATATGAAATATAACAAATAGGAAATGGAAGATAAACACTCATTAACCGGTCCTAGTACATAGATTACCATAGGCTTGAGAATAGATCAAACCTCCATCGCTTTGGCGTAAGCACCTAGGAAAGACTATCAAAGAGGTCTTTTAAAGGGTTTTAATGTTAGGCTTACGGTAGGGAAATAAAGGGTTTGGTGGGATAGGCTATTTAGTGGTGGCAAGTCAAAAATCTCTTTGTTAAATGCATACGAAGAATGGCGTTGCTAAGCCAAGACTCGACACTCTAAAACTCTAGGAAACGGAAATAACCAAACATAAATTTAAAGGATAGATGTAGGATGGTAGCCCGTATGTTTTTTTTTTTTTTTTTTCGATTTTTTTTTTTTTTTTTCATACACTTTTACTCTACCATCCTCTACGGTAACATCAAAATGATAGGGATTTATAGGCACATCCCTACACTTAAGTTTTTATTACTCTAACGCTAATTTGACCCGAATTGAAAAGATCAAAACACTTGGGGTACATTATTATGCAAACAAAGGGAATTTGAATTTAACGTTCCCTTCCCGTCATTTCACAAACTTTAACTTTTCCCATGAATCCCAATCGTCCCAAAATCAGTATACAAAGGATATGCCTCGACTTAGCAACTCATGCAAGCAACCGGATAATTGAACTAAGGGTTTTGGGTGATAACAATAATGCATTAAAAGTGAGTGCATATAGGGTAGGCTAAGGCGATTTGGGTGTATATTTGGGGTGGGGTGTAAACAATGCTCTTCATTGATATTCGGAAAAACCGAAACATCACGAGAACCGCGAAAAGGATAGGCTCGAGGGGTTAACTAGGGTATCGTGTACTAAAGATGAGTACAACGCAGTGGTGTGGGGAATTACTCAACCGATGTGGAAGAAGTAATTGTATTATGGGTATCAAACAAGGGTTATCCTAATGCCTCTTATCATTTAGTTATTCCTAACTACACAAGTGTAGTCTCACTGCGATCTCGAATGCATCACAAAACAAGTTCTAGAATCTAATATACTACCGGTTCACACTCTAAGCATTGAAGATGAATGCTTTAATTCCTACTAATCTAAGGGCGATCCTCACATTTTGGTGGAATTTGGGTGGTAAAGGGTTTTGTGCTAGTCATGCAACTTCCTATCCATGAGGCGCTCATTAAGACTAATGGCCCACTCCTATATGTCATGAAAAATTTTAAATTTGGTGCCAAAATTACCCTAACCGACATTTTCTCATGGTTTATTACACAAATGCAATTTGGACAAAGCAAATAATCAAGGATAAGCATAGTTTCAAAGTTCCGTTTTATTTTCCTCCTACACTTAAACCGAACATTGTCCCCAATGTTCCCGAAAGTATCAAAGTTATGATAATGGAAGGTAATTAAAACGAAAGAAACTAATACTCCCGATTAGCTTGGTAGGATCCGTGTAAAGTGGTGGTTAAATCCTTTTCAAGAAGAATTATTGCGTGAATAGCTCCTTCCAATCTTATGTAACTTCTTATTGACAAACTAAACTGCACACTTGAAGAAAACAAACGAAACCTTCGCGTAAAATCGGTGGTAATAATATATATAAGTCTCGATTTAAACTAGGATATAATGCTTGTGGAATGGATGTTTCTGAATTTCTAAGAAAATTAAGACCGAAAATTCCAAAAATTTATAAGTAGCTCGAAAACGAGAAAAAGTAACTGATATGTTTACTCCTTCTCGACGCCGTCGGTTGCAATCTCGACACCGTCAGTTATCCCGACAAAAAGCGGTGCGATTTTCTGGAAAAATTCGGAAAATTTACATCTTTAGAATCGGAAAATTTATGCATAAACATCCATTATGACTCGATACAAGCATTTGACTCGAACAAACAAACATAAATATCTTTTAGTTAATTGTTATTCTCATGTTCACGTTTCTTTTGAAAACGTATGTAATCCTCCCTACACTTATCCCTTATGTAAAATACCTTTATATGTAATTAAGACGAGGTTAAAGACAAAATAAAGCATTTTTACAAATTCAAACATGAGAATAAACAATCAATAAGAGATATATGACACACAAATAAAAATGAAAACGGAAAAACACATGGGTTGCCTCCCAAGAAGCGCTTGTTTTTGTTCGAGTCACAAGCCTGACTCTACCCTTATTTAACAGATAAAGGGGAAGTTTTTCCTACACTTAAGTTTAAGTGCGGGTGATAGTAGCGATACACACCCTTAGGGTGGAAATTTGCTACGTGAGGAGAGGGTGATGGGTGATTTATATGCTCAAAGGAGTGTGCTCCATTCATTATAACCTTACCTAATTCAATTGGTGTAGCGGGTGAATCAAATCTCTCTCCTAAAAATGGATCATCTTCTATCAACTTCAAAAGATTCTTAGTTAAGGATCCATCTTGACCTAATAAACCCGGTTTAAACCCATAATGTTTCTTGTTATCAACCATGAATGGGTGATATAAGTGTGTAAGGTCATGGGTTACTCCTATATTAGCTTCTACTCTACATGGCCTAGAATCTACCACCTTTATCAAGCAACTACCGGACTATCTATTTTGATGGGTGGATTGGGGCTAATTCAATTCAAGATTCACATCTAAAGATGGAAAATTGGGTAAGGTTTTGGTTGAGGCTCGGTTCATCAAAATTAGGAACTTTCCTAGGACTAAGAGAGGTCATGACAACAAGCATCTAAACCTATATTCCCTAGTGGCGTTTGGTCCAAAGGTTCTACAATCGGGTTCCTATAGTCTCTTCTACTTCTTCCGGGTAAGTTATAGGCGATGTGTGTTCCTCAAGTGATGGTAGGACTTGTGGGTTATCCGATGGGATTGGATTTTCTACTCTATCCTCCATCTTATCAAGATCACCTATGTATTCATTTTGTCTTTGTGGTAGCGCCTAACCATGACATGCACCTTGGTACCTCAACTCTAATCATCTCCTTCCTAAACAACCTTCGATCGAAGTTTCCAAATTGAAAATAGGTCTAAAGATTCGTTTTTGGGTCCCATGTTCCACTTCTAAATTGGGCGTGAATCTCAAAGGTTTCCCATGCATTTGAACACCACGTCCCCAAATATCCCCATCCGCTACATAGTCAAGTCTCCTTTGGGTTTCGTAGGCGTACGAGTGTAAAAGAATTGTAGTGGAAACAAGAATCAATACCATGATAAAGGACTTTTGTAATAAATATTTAATTCGAGTCCACGCCTCGGGAAAGGATTCATCATGATATTGTTTGGAACCTCAAGATCTCATTTGGAGTGGAAAGGGTAGATTATGTAGTGGATTTCGTTGATTGGGTGACAGTTTTGGCGATTCGCGTTCTCCATAACGGCTAACGGAATAGTTAATGAAAATGGTTACGAACAAAGGTCATGAAGAAGGGGATAGACTAAGAGAAAGCAAAAATGAGAAAATTTACTTGATAGGAATCAAGCAAAGAACCTAAACGAGGTGGACTACTAACTAGCTATTCTATTCCCACGTAGCGCCAAAACTTGATAACGCTACACGCGTCGTTCGGGGTCAAGGAAACTTCCTTTTCTTCGAGCAAGTTTTATAACACCCCAGGCAAGGAACCTAATCGTTGTAGTGTAGTAATTAGGGTAAGCCACGGGTATTGATATCGTTCTCTGGGAATAGGAATGCTAGTAAGGAGTTACTACGCTAAGGTTAAGGTTGAGGAAGATTATTTTTGTATTTTTATATTTTATGAAAGGAAAGGTACGAATCTCGGGTTATTGGATTTGGGGGTTGGTATTTCTACCGATTACTCTACTATTATCTAATTATCTGTAGGATCTTAATATTTATTGTGTTGATGATTCGGTGGTCTTGGATGATCAAAATACATGTTTGCCATAGTTAGAGAGTTAGTAGAGAGAGGGTGTTCTTGCTAGAGGTTTACACAAATGAAAGATTAGATTAAAATGAGAAGAAACACCACCCTTCCATGGATGGAAGGGGTATTTATACTTATTGTGATGACTCAACGACCTCCTATCGGCCATGTGGATCGATAGGGATACAAAAGTGGGTAAAGACCCGTCCTTCCTCCACGGTGTTGCACTATGCTAAACTAGACTAATAACTAACTAATAAAACAATAAATAACGTAAACAACGACAAATAACGACACGTCTACGAGCTAACTTATGCTAGATCATAATTGGGGTGACCGACACTTTAACATGGAATTTTCTAATTCCTAACAATCTCCCCAAGGGAGGTCACCCCATGAAATACATTTTGCTTCCTAGCATTCTATCTTTGATTTCGTTCTTGAGCTCGTAGACTTCAATTCTTCAATTCGCAATCTTTGTGCTTAGCGGTGATTCTTCCAAGTCCGCATAGATTAGTACTTTAAGTGGAGGCCTTTGAACCGATCCACATCTTTGATGATCTTGAGCTTTCATTGAGATCATCACCACGAGAAATCTCTCGGATCATCCATAGTTGTGTTGCCTTCATGTGATGTTGTGACATTCGGACCGACATGCTCACACTTTTGAATCATGACATCTTTCCATCGAGTAGCGGAAGCCTTCTTGGTTCATGATATTTGCAGCAGTCAGAAAGCATAGTATAGAAATATCGAGCCGTGATATGTAGATTATGCACCGTCATGATTTCTTCAATTAAGAGTGATCGCCGTGAACATGCGGCTTTGGATTGACTCCTCAATTCGATCACCGCAATCGTCGGGTGTACCGCATCTGACGATTAGCAATAAAGCGCACGAAAGTGTCTTTGACCACTTTCGTTGAATTGAGGTACAAGGCCCACGGTTCCCGTTGATCAAGATAAATCTTGCTGTGATCGGTAGGATTCCTAAGAATCTCCTTGACGGGGTTTCGCAATGTTCTAGTTGTTCTCAAACCGAACGTCTCAAAGAAGACAACACGGAGTGAGTGAACCAATAATTGAGATTCACTGATTGATGAAAAATTGATTTGAAAACAATCGCGTATTGCTTAGAATAAAGAGTTTTGCAATACGACGAAGGTTTTATGAAAAATATCAATTTTCAATCAAAACACTTTTTGTATTTGAAAATAAGTACGCATTCGACGTGCTAGCGAAAAGAAGAGATTCGCACATCGAACGGTTTTTCTAAAAGTATTTTTCAATCAGAGATACTTTTTGAATTTGAAAAATAAGTACACATTCGACGTGCTAGAGAAAAGAAGGTTTGCACATCAAACGGTTTTTCCAAAAGTATTCGTCAATTCCATTCCTGGACCAAGGTTGATTCACGAGTGAATCGCCCCATCGTTTCTATCCAGTTGTCACAAGTTTGATCTTTTGAAAAGATCTCACATGTCACCCACCAAGATCTTGTTTGATGTTGGCTCTAGAAGGATTTCCATCTTCATCATGAATATTTATTACATATCACTCGGATGTTCTGGCAATACCACAAGGATAATGCGTAGGACTTTTAACATATACTTACTTTCCACATTGTGTGAAACAGCAAGTCTTCAATAATTTAGTGTCCTAATGAGATATTGTGGATGATCTCTTGGCTCTAGACTCAATAGTGCATTTTGGTTCTGTCTGGGAGACTAGGGAGAGGTCTCCTTCTTCAATATCAACAATCTCTAAGAGAAAGTCGATAGATAATGTCGGTTCCCGTGAGAATGAAACAAGCCCTTTTAAGAGGAACTTGAGTGGTTTGGGAAGTTTAGTGCGATGCATCATTGGGTCCATGATGTCTTGTCTTCAATACCGGCGCTACCTTGGTAAACACCAAGAGCATATGTATTGAACCCTACACGCCTAAGGTTGAATTGATGGAGGGCTATTTCTTTTCACCCTTTTCATCATTCATTTCTTTTCATTCTTCAACCCTTCAAGCTTACCGAGACTTCATAACTAGAACCTTGTTGGGTTTATTCCAGATTAGCTCGCCTCGATCCGCACTCTTCCCATTCCTCACTTTTCTCCTTTTTCAATATACCTAAGGACTCTACACTATCTAGTGGATTGTCCTCGGTAGATCCCTCCGGTTCGGCGGATCGTGGGAACGAATACCTAACCTAACCATCCTTATAACTCCATGCATAAAGTTAATTGGTCGGTCTTTAGGTATTGTTCTTTCCTTCATGAAACCAATTGAAAAATCATTTGGAAAACAATCAAGGTACTTGTGATACGAGATCAAAGCATTTTGTACCTTAATAGTTTTGATCATTTAGAAAACCTCCCCCTCAACATGTGCATATGATTTAGAAATTGTTTAGCACAAGGAGGCAAGAGGACTTTGAAATATTTTCTTTGATCACAATTTTCATACGAAAAAGCCATTTGATTTTCATGGTAAAATTCTCCCCCTCAATATGTGCATAGTATATTTTAAAACATTTTATCACATAGAGGAAAGAGTTCTTTTGAAGCACATCCACAATCACAAAATCCATTAAGAAAACCATTTGAAAACACAATCAAGGTACTTTATAATCTCTTTTAAAAAACTTTTGTACCTCGATAGTTTTGCTCCCCTCAATATGTGCTTCGAGATTCAAAAGCGTTTAGAGCATATGAGAGAGCACACACAACCGAATCAAAACGATCAACTTTTATCAAATTTCATTATTAAATCACAAATTCTCCCCGATCAAAATATCAAATCCTTTGAGATTTTGGATCCCAAGTGATTTAATTAGGTTTAGAAAACATGGGAGAAAATGTGGCCTTGTTTAAATACTCATCCGGTTTTGGATAAATCCTCCTCCACAACATGTGCATTATGTATATTGAAATCGTTTGGCACATGGAGGCGGAGTGCCTTTAAAGGACTAAAACCAATTCCATTTAAAACAGATTTGAGATTTAAAACACGATCTCTACCCCGATCAAAATATCAAACCATTTGAGATTTGTGATCCCAACCGATTTAAATCATTTAGAAAATTTTGGGGAAAGACGTGGCGATTCAATTTTGAAAGATGATGATACGGACCATTTTAAGACATTAAATATTGTTAGTGTCGGTATGATAGTTTTAAGAGATCTTTTAAGTACAACAAAACAATTTCACAATCAAACAAGAATGTAAAAGATTTCATTTTGAAAGACCTTGATTCTAAAGAAAAAAATCATACCATGACATAACATTAAATCTTTAGATCACCACTTTTGTTGTACAAAGCGGACTTTTATGAAGCAATATTGTATGAAAATATTTTATTCAAAATCACTCTCCCTCAAACCATGACCGTAGTCGATGATTGAGTGACTTAAGTTTTGATAAAATGAAGTCCGTGATTTTCAAAATTTAGTCCAATATATTTTCAAAACAATATTTTTCCATTTTCAAAACAATATTTTCAAAGTTTTCAAAATGGTATCATCACGATTATCCTGCACAAAGATATGTTAGGTGGTTGAGAAGCTTCATTGTTGCCGTAGGGCTTTGAAGAAAACCGCTCGCATATGCAAGTGAGACTTCTTCTTATGTTGCATTTTGAATGCCAACCGAGGTCCAATTAAGCTCCGTTTCTTCAATCACTTAGAAGAAAACCATCTGCTGATGCAGTGAGACCTCTTACGTTGCATTTATGCCAACTCTCCATAGAAGTCCAATTAAGCTCCGTTTCTTCATTTGTCAACCCAAGATATCGTTACCCTTTCCTTGCGGCATCCAATCTTGTTCATTAGTGGGATCCGGATCGGGAACATTCTTATATACCAATATACCTGCATATGTTAGTGAACACACATTCAAATATATGGTGGTCGACAACACCCAAACAACAATCGACTAATAAAAGTCAATCCAACATATCAATCAGATCATATAAATGTATGGGAATAATGTGTACATCAAACTCTAATCATCTAAACCTAACAATCATATCCTAAATTCCTAGTCCTTCGACACAGGCAAATATCATTTTTTAATTAAGCACGTAGGATAATTAAGAAAGCTCGTTAGATGATATAGATTTGAAAACATTATCCCCCTCAATCAAAGACTAATTTTTGAAACATTTTAAAAGTGTTGAAGTCATCGATTGAGTTTTGCGATTTAATAAAAACTCGATCCCGATTGATTTTTCAAGCAACTCATTTTACCACCATTTTGAAATACAACAAATATTTTTCTCAAGAATTTTAGACGGAAAAACATTTGTGTAGGAACAACGATCCTTGACATACTTTCCTTGTTTTGTTTTAGGATAAGTGCACGAAATATTTTGAAAATAGTTTAAGCGTAGCACTTTCCTTCTTTAAAAACGGGTTGCTATCTCAAATAATAGCAAGCCATAGTTTAAGCACGGGTCACATCAAAATAATCGTAAGCTATATTAGAAGCCCGGTTACGATCAAATAATCGTAAGCCATTATTTGAAGCCCGGTTACATCAAATAATCGTAAGCCATTTGATTTGTGACATGTTTAGAAAGAAATATTTATACCTCCTGCTCGAACTACATCTAAAGTCCCGTGCCATTATTGAATGACATTTCTAAGACCGTAGATGTTATCGATACCAGAAGACATGTCTTGGAAAACATATTTTTGGTATTTTTTGAATTTTTCTGATTTTTATGGGATTTTTGAAGGTTTTATATTTTTCTATTTTCTTTTTGAGGTTTTCTATTTTTGTATTTGGTTTTTGTTGGTTTTATATTTTTGTATTTTGCTTTTCTGAAAAATATATACAAAGATAGAGAAGATGATATAGTAAAAGAAGATGATGATACGAGTACCGAGATAAGGATATCGAGCAGCACGTCGTAGAATATAGAATTCGTCATCTCTTAAACATCCACCACCAAAGCTTCCAAGGGCTCTTGAATTGAAAGAAATAGAACCAATCGAAAGTGAGACTTTGCGACTTCCCCAAACCGAAAAATCCTTTAGTGAAAGCGATTCAAGCTCTATTTCAAGCTTGCCTTAGCCAGTGCATAGAAAAGCACACCATTACCATAAATCCTCCGCTCCATTTAAGAACGATAATCGAGGATCTCCATTCGGGGTTATATCATCCAATAGAACATCAAGAACGTTTCATCCCACACATAAATAATCTTCTCAAATTTCTTTTCCATTGAGGTCCAAGCAATCCATTCCAAAAGGTGTCAAGAGAACAATTCCCCAAGTAGTTGAATTGATGCGGTCCGCCTCTTAGTATAATGCTCAAGAACTCTCCGAATACACTTCATGAGGGAATGAAGAACACCTTCCCATGTTCACATTTTTCTTCCGAGATGAACGTGTATGAAGCTCAAGAACCCGGTACACCAATATCCAAGAACTCTCCGAATACACATCAAGAGGGTAATGTAGAACACCTCCCTATGTTCACATCTTTCGTCCCACGATGAATGTGTATGAAGCTCAAGTATCCAAGTATACCAATACACAAGGAATGAATAATCGATAACATTGAAGAAGCGAGGCCAAGTCATCGATTATCTCTGCGGGTGACAATCTCTGCGGATGTCAACACCGGAATAAGTGATTATATCTCGAATCATCGATTAAGCACTCAAGTGAAACAATTGAGCATCCCCAATGTACACAATCTCTCCCCGATCCTTGAGACACCATCGAAATCACCACATACTAGTGTACCTCTTTATCTTGAAACTTTCTCTTCCATCACTTCCCCACGTAGTTGGAATAATAACACAAAAGCCTTGATGAGTAAAACCTTGAGTTTCTCTCGGTCATGACAATTGTTTTCCGGGATATCTTCAATCACTTAGAAGTATTAAGCTCATCAAGTTTACTCGCCATGAGTCAAACCTTGAGTTTCTCTCGGTACTAACATTTGTCTTCCGGGATGTCTTCGCCACTTAGAAGAGTTAAATTCATCAAGTTTACTCGCTTTGTGTTTATATGTGAGTCTCCTTACGCCTTGCCGGTTTTGACACTTGAATCAAGAACTCTTTGTAAGCCCAAATACTTGAAATTTGTTGAGAATATTGCTTGAAGTCTTTGTGAGAATCAACATGTCAAGACTCTCTCGACTATTTATATCAACCCTTCAGACAATTTGAAGTGACCACCAAGAGGAAAACCCGCTATACCATACTTGAAACTAAAGTCAACTTCCCCACATTTGTATCTTAAGCTTGCACCTAATGATGGAAGAACGGTGTAGAGAATTTATGCTTCAAGCAAATCTCTAAGTACTCACTACCCAAACAAAGTATGAGACCTTAGCACCTCTTGCGTTTATCCACACCGTCATATCGTGTGACACCGAGTAAAACAAAGTAACTCCTAATAGTGATAGTTAACCGGTCTTCAACCATCCACCTCGATCGCTGGTAACTAGATAAGCCAAGTCTTCAACTCAATTTCTTAAGCCCGAGCAAGTTATCAAATAAAACACGCCTTTGTGAAAGTCAACTTCAATCTCAAATAAGTGATAAATGATTAACTCAAGTAATCACCTTTTGTCAAATGTCCAACAATAGTCAATATCAACGTCTCGAGTAGTCATCGCTAAAGAATATGAGCAAATCTAATTGGGAATTGAATCGACTTATAACTTTCTCCCAATTAGTGCTCTCCCTAAACCGACAACTGTTTGATAAATGTCCATATTAAGAAGAAGTCTTTAGATCGTTAAATGCAACTCGTCTTTAGTCTTCTAACATGTAGCGTAAAATGTAGAATAGATCAGACTCGACCTTCTTCAAGATTGTC
Source organism: Chrysanthemum lavandulifolium (assembly GCA_022545495.1). Taxonomy (NCBI): domain Eukaryota; kingdom Viridiplantae; phylum Streptophyta; class Magnoliopsida; order Asterales; family Asteraceae; genus Chrysanthemum; species Chrysanthemum lavandulifolium. The sequence continues at coordinate 74,844,922 of CM040239.1, read as the reverse complement.
CGGTTGGGAATAGATAGTTGACATCTTCAACTCACCAAAATAAGAACATCACCAAAAGCATCCCAATCAACTTACATCTTGCAAATCCCTTAACTAAAATCCTCCCAATCAAACAAGAACGAAAAGATGTTCATCAAGGAAATCGACAATCGGGCCGCAACGAACACACAAGATGGTAACACCAAACTACCAATCACATCAAACAAGAACAGAGATTGTTCAAATCATCATGTTGATGTATACGTGAAGCATTAACCGGAAGCACTTTGTCGATAAACTCATCAATCCGAGTGAAGATGTCAACCAACGGCTCTTAGAAGAGAGAAACCCATGTAAAGATGACCCGATACAATAAGAAGAGGCGGTTCTTACATGAGTTTAGAGCCGTATGACCATTAATTCACAAATATCAATCAACAATGCAAAAATTCACACTTCTTCTCCCCTCAAGAATTGCATACGGAGATGCCATTCTTGATTAAACAAGTGAACATCATCCAAATGTAGTCTATTCACACTTCTCCCCGCAAAATTAGCACGTGATGTCGCCATCGTCATTATAGTTGAGAAAGTGGAATCGAAAACAATCAACAAGAGCCGGTTCACTTGATGACCAAGCGCATGGAAAAAGTATGAAGCATGTTGATGAGAATGGTCATATTAAGAAGATTTCTCTTCTTTAGAAGATAAAGCGCATCGACACGCACACCTTTCTTTTCTTTAGAGACCGAGGCATGAACTCAAGTGTTCATACGTCATAAGAAGATTTCTCTTCTTCAAGATAATGGGCATCAAACGTACACATTTCTTTTCTTTAGAGTACGAGGCCCGAATCAGAGTGAGCAGACGTCATAATCTCTCTCTTTCAACTCTCTTAGCAAAACATGTAATCAACCCCATTATCATTCAAGAGGCTCTTTGTTGTGACAAATGATGGAGAAAACCCAATATGATGAATTTGACCATGAAGTAAACTAACCCGAACTCGTGACTTAAACTTGCACATGTGTAACAAAGAGCGGTGCCGAGAATTCATGCTCCATTGAATCTCTTAAGTACTCTATACTCTTCAACCAACCAACCATCAAGTAATAGACGTACATTACCTCTTGAAAATCCACAATTGAATGTGACATCGAGCACTACAACGTAACTCCTTTAAGTGATAGTTATTTTGTAGTGGTAAGAGCCCAATTCCCCAAGTGGTAAAAGAAAAGGTAAAAGACACCCAACAATAACTAGATTTCCAAGTCTTCATTTTTAATGATAAGCTTGAACAAGGATCTTGAAGAATCTTCATCCATCCATCCCCGATACCTTCGGATACTAAGTACACTCGCCGTGATATTTCACTTCACCTCAAATAAATAATCTTGAATTAACACCGTTGTCACATCTTCTCGAATTGCTCAAATCTAGCCTTCTTGGACATTTAAATGAACTTTGATAATGGTTTCATCCGACCATGGTAAAGTGAGCATACCCCGTAAAACATTGAAGTAACCAAACCGCCATGACGAATATCCAAACACACATCCAATTCATGAAGTACACCCTTTTATCCCTTCTTGAAGCGTAAACCGTAGCACCAAAGATCAAATGAGATCCCGAATACACTTTCCTTTCTCCAGGATGGTTCCATCAATACGGGATTTTACAACTCTATGGTTTAAACCGAGAAATAGTTTCTTTCGCGGGATTTTACAAAACCAAGAATAAACCATAAGATAGATCCGGAAATGCACCTTATTATTACTAGGATGTTTCCATTGTCACGGGATTTTACAGGTCTATGATTTAAACCGAGAAATAGGTTCTTTCGCGGGATTTTACAAAATCAAGACAAAACCGTAAACAATGTCGTCTTTAATGTGTTATGACAATTTGGGTTTCGGTGAATATCTGTTTTAGGGGAACAGGCAGTGGTTCATCAACAAATCCTTATCCAACATCATCAACCATCCAATCAACACTTTGGAAAACACATCAATCAGGCAATCTGTCGGCTATTGTAATGACCACATGGAGAAGTAAACCCAATATACCAAACTTGATCATGAAGTAGAGTTCCCCAGATTTGTTACTTAAACTTGTACTAATCCTTGTGAAGAAGAAACGGTGTACCCAATGTACAAAACCTCTTGACATTCTCAACTGAGTGAGACACAGAAGTGATAGCTACGTTGTGGGTTAAATGAGAAAGAATCACAAACGCAACTAAATAGCCAAGCCTTTATCACCCTCTATAAATGCCCAAACAAGTCATCTTCGCAGAAGGGTAGAAATAAAGAAGACGAAAATAAGTAAACACCCCTGGAAAACCTCACTTCAAATCCAAATAAGAAATACCGTCCAAACAACCCCGAAGTCCACTTTGTTCAATCATTAACTCAAGCCGAGACATAATATTATCAGTGAAAATGCATTCATCAAAGTACCGAGCCTCACAAACCATCAAATCACAGCATCATACTAAATCTTATCATCAATCTTTTCAACAAAACTCATTTTGTTCAAGTCATAAAACATCCAAATCTCACCAAATCTCATAACATCAGAACTTGGGTATATTATCTAATTTGAGAAGCCCAACTTATAACACCATATCTTGCAGCTCTGGCCAACGAATGAGATAGCAACACAAAGCCCAAATCCATTCTTAAAATCAAACTTGGTTTGTTAGGTAAGCCGCAAGATGTCTTCACAAATTATTCAAGTAGGCTCAAGTACAATCATCAACACATAGCTTTGAGAGATACGATGCATCAACAAATTACAAGTCGCACGAATATTCATATATCATCCGATCCAAACATAACATTCGAAACACAAATCCTATGAGTAACCTTTTGACGCACATATCCTTACATACACAAATATCCTTTAAATATTTGTTTAGGCTCACGAATGTGATAATCACTAGTCCACATCCAACTTATAATTTTCTTCTGCCCATGAGATCGAGTGAGACAGAGTGATCAAATAAATGAATACGTGTACTCGGTAACATATACTTAACATGCACATGAATAATGAATGCCAAGTTCAATCACCCTTAGGAGCTCGCATGGCCCAATGAAATACCTCACGTCATCAGATTACACACAACATAAATTATCCTTTATCTCCATATTATTTTGTTGTTATCCATTTAAATATCAGATGTAAAATAATATGATGGAGCTTAATTTTCAAATTCATTATTAAACTCATTACTCATGTGCAAACTGATGATGTGACGAGCCCATTCCACACTTTAACGCTTGGCCCAGTAGCACACGAAGGGCTATGTCACATGCTGGATCCACTCTCACATATTCACACTAATTCAACGGGTATAAAGCACTCCCCAAATCACACTTAACCCTAAACTTTCTCAAACCCTAAAATCTCTCACTTTTATTTACGCCCCATCATATGCGACCAAAAAAATCATCTCACTATCAAACCAAACCCTAAGTATTCTCATAGTTTAGACCGCCTCACTCCTAAAAATCGGAGACAAAAACCATTTCATCTCACTAATCCTTATTAACATTCGAATAACTTGCTTCCTTCAAATCCACGAGTCCGAAAGCCACGAGATGGCACGGCGGAACATCAACGCCACATGGATGGCTTAAGTTCTTGATAATGCTTTGAAATAAATCAAGGGTCAAGGTAGGCTTTAATTATTCATGATAAATTTGAATCACGCTTGTTTAAGACCAAAACGACTCAAAGTTTTGAGTTAACATCCTTGTTACACTCATTACTTTAAAGTCGAATATTATCAAAACGTTTTGATTGTTTTACAAAGTAAACGAATCAAAGATAGGAATTAACAATATTGTTAAAACCACATCTTTATTTTCGGATATTGTCATAAACATTGGATCAATGATGTTATTTCTTTAGTGTATAGATCTTAAATGGTCTAAGAGTTTCACAAACCATACACAAGGAAACGAAGTCGAGATCCAATTCTTGTTTTCCATGCTTTACCTTTTGAGTCTTGACCATTCGGATAGAATATTAGCGTGTATGTGTGGATCGATGATGGAATAAAACCTTCGTGTCATAGACCTTGGAGTCTTAATATTTCATTGAGACACGAAGAAACTTCTGAGATCTTAGTAGTATCAGTTTGAGGCATGAGCCATTGATCTGTGATGCATAACATCTTTATTCGTGAATTAGACCCTTGTGGTCTTGATGTTGCCTTTGAGTGCCACGAAATAAAGAAAGCTGAGATCTTGTTTTGATATGAGTCGAGTCTTGGTCTCTTCTAATCTTCACGTTTTCAGGTAGAATCATGGACCAATGATTGATATAACCTGAGGTCGAGTTTTGATTGGTATATGTTTGTTTTGGTATTTATTGTTGAGGTCTAGTGGTCATGGTCTTGAATTGATGTAAGGTTGTTCGTCATTTGCTCGGTTTATTTCATTTTGACATGGACTGATGATGTATGAGTATAACTGAGGTCATGAGTTGTTTTGTGGTCTTAAGTCTTGTGGTTGTTTCTCCTTCATCCTTTCTGTAAGTCGCTAGCCAAATGAGTCAAGTCGCTAGGACATAAGCTGCACCAATATTTCAAACCAAGTCGCTAACTAGTAAAGACTAGTCGCTAGCATCATAACTCGCTACTTCAGTTTACAAAACAACTCGCTAACCCAACTCGCTAGGTCAACTCGCTAACCCAACTCGCTAGGTCAACTCGCTAACCCAACTCGCTAGGTCAACTCGCTACGACTTGTAAAGACAAGTCGCTAAGAAAATACATTGAATCTGGACATGAAACTTTGACAAGTCGCTAGCAAGAAACATGTGACCAACTCGCCATGAAGATTAACCCAGAAAAACTGACGACTGCATCTGTTTTGACCCATTTTCACCAATTTGACCACATAAATGTTTTATCCATATTGACCAGTAAAGGTGAACTTAATATAAACTTGACATAAAACAGTTTTTTTGACCTCATGAAATTGACCAGTATTGACAAAGATAGATATGACCATATGACCAAAACAGTATGATATACAAGACTGTAATAGACAAAAACTTGATACAAAAACAGTTAGCAAAGGGACCATGTAACCAATTTTTTTGACCAACAGATACAAGAAAAACTGTTAAACACTCTTTACCCATAAAAATAATCTGACCATAAAAAATACATGAACAGTTTTAACAAGAATCAAAGACCACACAAAATCAACACAACCAAACCAAGGCTCTGATACCAATTGTAGGATCTTAATATTTATTGTGTTGATGATTCGGGTGGTCTTGGATGATCAAAATACATGTTTGCCATAGTTAGAGAGTTAGTAGAGAGAGAGGGTGTTCTTGCTAGAGGTTTACACAAATGAAAGATTAGATTAAAATGAGAAGAAGCACCACCCCTTCCATGGATGGAAGGGGTATTTATACTAATTCCTACTGACTCAACGACCTCCTATCGGCCTGTGGATTAGGGATACAGTGGGTAAAGACCCGTCCTTCCTCCACGGTGTTGCACTATGCTAAACTAGACTAATAACTAACTAATAAAACAATAAATAACGTAAACAACGACAAATAACGACACGTCTACGAGCTAACTTATGCTAGATCATAATTGGGGTGACCGACACTTTAACATGGAATTTTCTAATTCCTAACAGTGATGGTCATTCACGTTTAGGAACTTTATAACGTGTGTTAGACATTGTATTAGAATAATTAACGGGCTCGTGGATTAGGCTAAGCGAAATGGTTAGTAGTTATGTTAAGCTAGCCTTTATTAAGTTGTAATCCATGCCAAGCCCACACGAAGCCCATGCCAAGCCCATTAGGGCGTTTTGTATTAGAGTATAAATACCCCTCAAATGTGTCATTTGAGGGGTGTGCTTGAGTGTGTAAGTGTGTGTTTTCTTTATGAAATAGAAGCTCTCTTTTCGTCTTTCTTTCTCTCTACATACACGACATCTACATCTTCAAGTCACCATCTTTACGCTTCATCTTTACTTGTTATTCGTGTGTTAAGCTTGTATTCGTGATAAGGTTGATAAAAACAAGGTCCTACAATGATCGACCCTATGAAATTCTTAAACCCCCCCCCCTTCTGTCGCGTATTTCTTCAAAACCAAGCGTACCCCGATTGGGCCTTAAGGCCCAAACGACACAAACCGTAGCCCAATAACAATTTGCCCAGCCCATTCATAAGTAAAATAAAATAATAAGCTTCTAATAAGCCAGAAATAAGTTTTGCAAAGTTTAATAAGTTAAATAGTGAAAAGGTATTTTGGACTAAGATTGCAAATTATGTAGTGTTCGGTTAAATATGTAGCTTTTGAAAGATAAGGGCTGTTTTGGTACGTGTTACGATGCATGGAAAGTCCGGGTACAAATTGTAATTAAGGCAAACTTACTTTAAAAAGGAAATAAAAGTTTTGTGTCAAAATGTAAACTTGGAAACCTTGGGGACTAAAAGTGTAAATTCTATTTTTGAAAAGGATTTTGTCAAAATAGTATTAACGAGGGACTAAAACTGTCAAATCTGAAAATTTTGAGTATAAAATACTTTTGGGTACAAAGTGTCATTTTTCCAAAGTTGAGGGGCCAAACTTGTACATTTGAAACTTAAAGATAAAAAGTGTAAACTTGGGAAAAAGTTTAGAAAACTTGTAAAGTTATCACGACTTCATAAAAACTAGTATTTTGATGATCTAAAGAATATATTGAGAAGTATTACGTCAATCTTCCATTAAACTTATATATATATATATATATATATATATATATATATATATATATATATATATATATATATATATATATATATATATATATATATATATATATATATATATATATATATACAGAGGCATTTGACATTAATGCCACCTCAATGCCACCTCAATGCCACCTCAATGCCACATAAGCATTTTTGTCCAACTACAATGTTTTTATCCATCTAATTATTAATATTTAATTTTCGATTTAATTTATGAATTTTCGGATTTTGAAAGGTATTATTTATAAAATTGCTTTTAGTAAAAATGTGCATGGTGAGATTCGAACTTGGGTTGTTTGTAGGATTAGTATAAATAACTTGTGTGTTTACCACTTAGGCAACAAGTTATTTTGATAATTATGTTGCATACTATAATATATAAATGGCTATAATTTATCTACAAAATTATATTAAGTAATTATCTTTATAAAACTTACTCCCTCCGTCTCAAATTTATTGTCGGAGACAAAAACACAAAGTTTAATAAAAGTGGGGCACTACAATTTTAAACCACACAATAGAATATTCCCCACAAAATTACCTTTATTACTAAAAATGGAAGGTGGACAATCATTTGAGACAACAAAAGGAAATATGGACAATAGATTTGAGACGGAGGGAGTATTATACATATCTTTTCCTTAAATATATTTTCACAATATACGGTATTTTATATATTTATCATACAAAACCCTAATTCTTCTTCTTTCATCTTCCCTAATGAATGACTTTTTGATGTGGACGTTTGGTTAGATAAAAGGCTTAAGAGCTCGAAACGCATGTCATCCAAGGTATTGAGTTTGTAAAAGTTTTAGTACTGTGTTGTTGGTTTTAGTTTACTGAATTCTTCACCATATAATATTTTTTTGTTAGAGATGGTATCAAAGGTTCAGTCCACGACTTGGATGCGAAACACATTTAATGATGTTTGAGGTAAGATTTGTTTTGTTACCAATGCATAATCAGGCCTTCACTTGATACATATTATTTGATTTATTTGATTTATCTGATTACACTCTCGGCTACATTAGATACACGTGGAATGCACACACTTATACGTGATGTCAAAACAAGAATGACTTTGTGTTTTATGCCGACCGTTCCTGGAATTTTTCATTGACTAATAATTAACCAGGTTCCCAAGTGCATCAGCTTCATGACTTATGGTACTATATGTTACCTTTTGTTTTCTTTACTATATCTACAAGAAACAAACTTCTATTAATATATGGTTGTATAGATGATTGCTTCTATTTCTTTTATAATTTTGAGTACTTTTAGTATATTTTGAAAAATTCATCGCACCCCATCACAAAATCATGTGATTGTTCGTCTTGATATTAAGCAAGCGAGTATTTTTATGATGAGGTTATTCATATATTCGTTGTTTTAAGTTCTTGATTAATAGTTTCGTTGTTTCACATTGCCTTTAATCACTTATGTTTAAAATATCGCTTTGTTTGGTACTTTCTTAACATCATTCATTCATCTCCAAAATCGAACTAAACCATAGGTACGCCGATATTTAGTACTCACTATATTTTGCGGTTTGAATGCCTACTGCTTTTTTTCTATGTAGCAAATACAAAACCTTCACTTTCGATCTAAACAGTCTTAGTAACATTGAGTGAAGAAGGAGAGAACGTGACGAGGAATGTTGGATGGAAAACATTCTTAGATTATGTCGTCATCTAAGAAGGATTGTGGTTTTTTGGTTTGACCATCATAACTCATATTGATTTGATGGGTCTTCATAAACTTTTAGACCTGAACAGCGACCCCTATACGTATTTTCTTTTTCCATTTTTATTTATCCGTGCTTAATTGCTTTACTTCCATATTCATGCAAATGTGTCCATCTCTTTAGGTACGTATACAACCGATGCAAGACAAACGGTGTGATCACAGGAAGAGTCGTCGTGAATGTAAGGACGATCACTTACAACATACTTTCATATGCCCTGATAATGATCGTTTGTTACTGATCTTTGACAAATTGCCTTTTCTTATTTTTTTACCCAATAATCTTTTTTAAATTTCGTACTTTACTATATTTTCTGGTAATATTTGTTAACTTCTTGCAGCCTCCACAATCTTTTGTTGCAACTATGGAAAAGCATATATCCCGACCGAGACGCTGGTGCAGTCCTATATACTTGAAATCATATACATATTTTATGTTATTTTCATGAGTATCTCATTTATTAACACAAGTGGAAGCAGTTATGAGATCGGTCTCACCCGCCTTCAATCAAGAGGTAAGTGGAAGTTGTAATGAGATCGTTCTCACCCACCTTCAACTAAGAGGTAAGTGGTTTACTTTATTGCTCAAGATTCCGCTTTCTTCAAAAGATTTATGTTGTTCTTTTTCCATTTTGTACATCCTGTTCGTCCTAGGCGTTTGCACGCAAGTAAGTTACGTGTCTAGATGCATCATCGCTGATGAAACTCGTTATTCGTGTCCGTATCTTATAACATCCACATTGAACTACTTTTATTGTATGCCCATTATACGCCCGCCTAAACTATACTGCACCTATAATAAGAAAACTTCTAATATGCTCCTAAATTGTCATTAAACATATATATACATTACTAAATATGTCCCATTTTAAAGAATAGGTAGTTATAAAATATATACTACTCTAATCAGATATTAACAATAAAGTAGGATAATACAAAAATAAGGAATGTAACTTGTATGTCATTAGTGGTATTGAGAGTCGCATAACTATGGAGTTTTGGACCATATTATAATAGGAACTGAGTGTTTGGTTCAAAGTTATAATAAGAACAAAATGTGTTTTAAGCAAACTAAATGTATTATACCGTAGATTGGTATAGGAATGAGGGGTTTTGGAATGAGTGGTTGTTTTCGATTCCATGTATGCGCCTCGTGAATCAGTTCACAAACCACAACAAACTGCAGTTCGAGAAAAATACTACAACCATATATAATAAAGATACACAACAACTAATCCTCTCGAAATGGTCTGCTTCCTTTTCGCCATCGCTTTTATAGCATTCATTTATGATAGCATTGGTAAAATAATGCCACATGTTTTAGTGACGAATTAAACTCGCGGTGATGATTGAAATCGTGTTTTGGGCAGCATTAGAACATAAAACCCATACGAATTACCTCTGATTTGACCGCATTAGATGGAACAACACATCCTGCTCCAAATGCATTCCGCCTCGAGAGTTCAAAGGAACCAGCAGATTTCATCCTTGACACGCTGGATTTTAAAGCGGACTACTCTTATTAATAGCACCCGACATCGAAGCAAGGAGCACTGGCAACATTGATGACCACGATGTCTCCCCAATAAAGAGTCCGACACATGACATACACGAAACATCTACACCAAAGAACAACAGAGGACACCGACTGGTGCAACTCTCGGCTCCGGAATCAAGCAACAAAAATTCTTCCAAAAGATGCCACAACTATCTTTGAACGGGTCGACTTTTAAATACAAATATGATGTTTATTTTTTCGGTGCAAAAGAATTATGTTGAAGATATATTGAGTGCTTTAAAGCATTGGTCTAATAATTACCATTGCAACTTCATTGAGCATACTTGTATGGGTCAAAATAATTTTAGATCTGTTTGAACACATTAGCGACTTGCTAATATTGAAGGTTCTTTCTCTCATTGGCATTCTTTTTCCATCCCGTATTTAGACACTTTTTTAATAACATGATTGTATTCACATCAGCGGCCTCGCACCAACCTCGATATATACTAATAGCTCTCGCCTCTTCTAGATCATATCAAACCGCCATTCACTGTTCTAGATTGTGTATGCCGACCTACTGTTTCAACACTCGATTCATAAATCATTATCGAACGGCGGTTAGCATTATGCTGATAATTTTTGCGCAGGTCTTCTGGCTTTCTAAAAACCACGCCTGATTTCTGTTGCTGCTTATTAAGGTTGGGATACATATGATTTTGGTTTATGTGATTTGTTCGATATACAACATAACAGGTAAGTGCCAACCAATAATAGATACGGTTAATTTTTTTAACTTATCTTCTTCCTCTAAAAAGGCTTCCGCCAAGTTCGGGTCTCGACAAGACGGATATGGAGATGAAGAATAACAGATTTAAGGATATGAAAAAATAGAGGAAGCAATCTTTTGGTGACTAAAGACTCAAAAATGGAAAGATGAGGCCATGGGCAAGCGATCCTTAGTTAATGCTTCGATCCCGACTCATGTATTATGAAAAAAATAGAGGAAAGCAGAACCAAGTCAAGATGATACGTTCAACCCCTTTTTTTTGGCCAAAAATCATACCATTTCCAAAAGAACTAGATGGTGTTACAATATTGAAAAATTAAATTATTAAACGAGCACGACCATATAATGAACAATTCAGACATTTGTCCATGTTCATTAATTTAACAAAATGGCCATAAAATATTGATTTATATGTATTGGTTCGATAAGCATAATTGAACTTCCAAACCAAAGGGTTGATAAACACTTTAATTTGCTGAACATTTGGTCCCTTTATAGTCTGATTTAAAAGTTATTAGAAGTTGACATGAGCATAATCCACGCATTGTAGATATCAAAAAAGGGACATGGAAGCCGTTTCATTTTCTCTATTTCGTAAGCAATATTAGCAGGAGTGAACACTAGATATATTACGGTAAGCATGGCTATTACTCTATAACCATGTGTATAAATACGATACTTGAATCATTATCCGCATTATTAGAACTCGATTTTCCAAATTTTTGGGGTGATGCATCATGGAAACCGTGTCAAGATGCAGGAGAGAAAGCCAATGATCTTTACATATTGCTTCATCTTATATTCAGAGGGAAACTGTCGTGTCACCAAACCCTCTATCTGGTAATGGTTTGCTCTTTTATTTGAATTTCTCCTACCTTTGATGCTGTGACATAGGCCTTCTGTACTCAAATACCCATAGGGACATGCTATCGTTGTATACTGCTACATGAGCGGGGTACAAAGCAGAAAATTAAATATAAAATTACCCCATGTAGCCATGATGTTTGTTTTTCTAATGTCTTAATGTACATAGGGACATGAGATTAAAGCCAACATGGATATAATGACAAGGAGTACTTTGAGAAAGACCATACTAAACTCAGGCTTTAGTTGCGAAGAAACAATCACTTGAAGGAACGTTACGAAGTCATACCAAGTTGCCTATGATTCGAGGCTCCGATGTCTTAAAAGCATCTATAACATTCCTGTTACTATTGCATCCCTTGATAGCCGCCCCTGTGGAAACAACGCTTGAAGTACACATACGAGGGAAAAGGTGCATCCTTTTTCTATAAAGTAACCATTTTTTTTATGTTTTTTTTTTCCGATGGCGCCAATTTGCTGTATTAGTAAAAAAAATAGTGTATTAAATTTGTCTATATCTTCAATTGTATTGACTTTTTGTGTTATATATCGGTTGCAGC